>JAOEGL010000006.1:52932915-53422676 GCA_034509955.1 Urosaurus nigricauda
ACCAAGAACGGTTTGGATTCTTGGATCATGGGCTGTGGTTCCATGAGGGGGGTTGCATTTCACGCCACTTGGCAAAAATGTTTTTACCAACAGTCTCAAAAATTTGATAAGGAGGGCTTTAACATGAGTTATGTGGGGAACGGAGACAGTATTCTGGAAGGCAAAAGGACTGGAGAAAATAGTCAAACTGACATAGAGGGAAGAAGGCAAACAGCGCAAGGACCCAATAGTGGGAGGCAAAAAATTTTGCACAGGCAGCAGGTAAAAGGGACCCATGGTCTTCGATGTCTCTACACTAACGCACAGAGTATGGGAAATAAACAGGATGAACTTGAACTCCAAGCACAACAAAGCAAATACAATATAATAGGCATCACTGAAACCTGGTGGGATGAGTCTCACAATTGGGGGTATGTACGCAGCTTTTTGGGGGTATGTACGCAGCAAAAGGAAGAAGAAGGAAACTGTAGGGCTACTGCATGCAGAAGATGGTAAAATGCACACCGGGGACAGAGAAAAGGCAGAATTACTCAACCATTTCTTTCCTTCAGTCTTCTCAGAAAAGGCAAAGCTCAGTCTGAGGATAATGGAGCAGAGGACAGACTAGGGGAATTTCAGCACAGAATAAGTAAGGAGATAGTACAGGAATATCTGGTTAATCTAAATGAATATAAATCTCCCGGACCAGATGAACTTGACCCAAGGCTACTAAAAGAACTGGTAAATGTAATATTGGAGCCATTGGCAATAATCTTTGAGAACTTCTGGAGAATAGGAGAAGTCCCAGCAGACTGGAGGAGGGCAAATGTTGTCCCCATCTTCAAAAAGGGGGGGAAAAAGAGGATCCCAACAATTATAATCCAGTGCTATTCAACATCTTTAAAAATGACTTGGATATCAGAATTAGGAGCATACTTATCAAATTTGCAGATAACACTAAATTAGGGGGAGTAGTTAATACCCAAGAGTACAGGATCAAAATTCAAAATGACCTGAATAGACTAGAAAGCTGGACCAAAGCTAACAAAATGAAATTCGACACAGAGAAATGTAAGGTACTGCACTTCGGGCACAAAAATAAAATGCAGTTATAGGATGGGGGACACCTGGCTGAATGAAAGTACGTGTGAAAGAAATTTAGGAGTCCAAGCAGACCATAAGTTGAACATGAGCCAACAGTGCGATGCAGCAACTAAAAAGGCCAATGCAATTTTATATTGCATAAATAGAAGTATAGTGTCTAGATCCAGAGAAGTAATAGTGCCACTCTATTCTGCTTTAGTCAGTCCCCACCTGGAATACTGTTGTCAGTTCTGGGCATAACAATTCAAAAAGCATGTGGAGAAACTGGAATGGGTCCAAAGGAGGGCAACTAAGATGGTGAAGGGTCTGGAAACCATGCCCTATGAGGACTGCCTTAGGAAGCTGGGGATGTTTAGCCTGGAGAAAAGAAGGTTAAGAGGTGATATGATAGCTCTGTTCAAATATTTGAAGGGATGTCATATTGAGGAGGGATCAAGCTTGTTTTCTGCTTCTCCAGAGACTAGAACACAGAACAATGGATGCAAACCCCAGGAAAAGAGATTCCACCTCAACATTAGGAGGAACTTTCTGACAGTAAGGGCTGTTTGACAGTGGAACACACTCCCTTGGAGTGTAGTGGAGTCTCCTTCCTTAGAGGTATTTAAACGGAGACTGGATGGCCATCTGTCAGGGATGCTTTGATCAGGAGTTCAGGCATGGCAGGGGGTTGGACTGGATCCCCTTGAGGTCTCTTCCAGCTCTATGAGTCTATGATTCTCAATATGTCATCCGTTTAGCTTTCCTAAACGATAGAATGTGTCTCTGGCTATGCCTGGCTTCTCCTTTCCATTGTATAACAAACTCCAAGAGAACATGGTCATTTCCGTCTTAGGATCTAACCACTTGCAGCCAATTAACTAGGTCATCCCTGTTGGTTAGGATCAGATCCAAAATAGCTGTCTCCCTTGTTGCCTCTTGCACATTTTGGACAATGAAATTGTCTTCTTCAGGTAAGTGGGGAATTTGCTAGACTTTGAGGATTTTGCAGAGTTTGAATCCCCACAAATATCAGGATACTTGAAGTCACCCATTACTATATATGTTCCTATCTTTTTAAAAGAAGCTTTATTCATAATATACCATATATATATATATATATATATATAACATATATACCCTGAGTAGGGTAATATATATCTCCTGAGTAATATATATCTCCTGAGTAATGGTCATCTATTCTAGAAATGCATCATCCAGTTCCTCTGCCTGAGTTGGCGGTCTGTAGTAGTCTCCCACAGTTATTTTCCTCAGCTTTAATTTTTATCCAGACACTCTCCACCTGGCTTCCAGTATTGATGTCCTGGATCTCTTCCCTGGTGTAAATATCCCTGACATATAATGGTATTCCTCCTCCTTTCCTGTTTGGTCTGTTTCTTTTTAAAAGGTCATTCCCCTGTATTTCTATATTTCAATTATGAGACTCATTCCACCAGGTTTCAGTTTTATATCATATTTCCTTTGTTGTGCTAGGAGTTCAAGTTCATCTTGCTTATTTCCCATGCTCTGTGCATTAGTGTAGAGACATCTAAGACCACATTTCCACTTTGCTTGCTGCCTGTGCATGTTTCTTTTTGCTTTCTACTGTTGGCTCCTTTCACTGTTTGCCCTATTCTGTCTATGACAGTTTGACTATTTTGTCCAGCCCTTTTATCTTCCTCCCTCACATAACTCAGTTTAAAGCCCTCCTGATCATATTCTTGAGACTTTTGGCAAAAACATTTCTGCCAACTGGCGTGAGATGCAATCCATCCTTTGCGATAAGTTTCCCCTCATGGAACCACAGCCCATGATCTAAGAATCCAAGTCTTTGTCTTTCCTGTTTATTTATTCTCGTAGTTATCTTTTCAATGATTTTATTCATTTTTTCTCTCTTCTTTTGAACCAGCCTGTGGTTTTGTATTAAAAAAAAAATCCATGTATTACACCCTTACTTGCTGCCCAAACCTTTCCTAGCTCTACACCTTCCCCTAGATTTTCTGGAAAGTAATGTTACAGTATTTGTTTGGCTTCTTTTATGATCTTATTATTTTGAAGCAAATAATCTTGAGGTTGCCATCTATATTCCCTCTCTAAAATCTTTATGCTCATTGGATTGTGATCTGAATGTGTTCTAGCCACGACATCATTTTTTAATTTTTGTAGCATATTACTTTTGAAACTAAAAACATCTATTCTGGCAAATGATTTATGCCTTTTGGGCAAAAAAGTTAAAATTCTCTCTTTCTTTTTCTTGAATCTCCAAACAGCTACCAAATTATTTATTGTATCAAATCAATAAATGTTTTCAGGAGTTCCCTTGCTTTCCTTCACTTTTTGCTCGATAACCCATCTAGTTGTCTATTGATCACTGCATTAAGATCTCCACATAATATAATCTATTTTCCATTATATTCTTGCAATTTTAATTAATTTTTAAATAGAACTTTGCTTTCTTTTCTTGCAATGCATACATCACAGCCAAGATAATTTCCCGATCTCGCACTGTTATTTCTATATCTAAGAAAAAAACCATTTGGATCATTACACAATTCTTTGGAATAGAGGGTTTTTTTTTTTAGACATAAATTGCAATTCCTATTTTTTTGTTGTTGTTTGAGTGTCAGTACATATCTACTCCTAATTTTGGGTTTCTTAATATTCTTTTATCTTTTTTGCAAATGTGAGTTTCCTGCAAACTCACTATGTCATAGTTCAATTGACTTATTTTATTAAAGAAATCTTTTTTTAATTGTTTTGTCCTTTAAAATTCCAAGAAAGGAACATCAGATCTTTCAAGTCCATCTTCATTTTACCCTGTTAAATTAGGGCCTTTCTAATTAGAGTTAATCAGTATTTTAGTCTGCTCCTTCCTGGATTGTTTCCTCTTCAGAGAGTTCTTCTCTATTTAGTTCATCCTCTTGTTCTTCATCTCCCGACTGACTCAAACCCTCATATTTTTCTCCTTCTTCTTTCATTTTAGCTGCTGATCTTAGTCTGTTCCTGTAGATCTTAGTTCCTTGTCTCTTCATATTCTTTTTTATATCTTTACTACATTCCCCTCAAAATTCTTTAGCCTTCTGAATATAATTCAGTTTATATCATCTTTGCTTTTATAACACTGAAATCCCTTCCAGTTTTTCCCATTTATATCCTCCTCCTCCTCCTCCTCCTCCTCCTCCTCCTCCTCCTCCTCCTCCTCCAACCTTTATTAGGAATATAGCATAACATCAATAGCAATATTACAATAACAACAAGAGTAAAATCAGATTAACATCATAAAACATAACAAAAACATAAAATTGGAATCATTTGGGTTAGTTTAGTTTGGATCATATTTTTGTTGCCTCCATCAGAAAATTGGCCATTAACCTAGTAATACGCAGATTACGATCTTCTAATAGATGTTCCACTGATAACCCAACTGTACAAATGTTCATTTCTAATAATCTTTTTAACAATTTTACTCTCTGAGTTTTATACAGAGGACAAAGAAATATAATATGATGGAGAATATCAGGGGCTTGTTCACAATGACATACACAATTTAAAAAAGGGGTCTTCAGGTATCTACCTCTGGTAGCATTTGAAGGGTGTATGTTCAGCCTTGCAAATAAAAAAGCTTTCCTCGAGGCCTGTAATGATCGAGATTGAAAATAATCTGGAATCCTGCCATGGGAAGGGCGGATACCAAGCATTGCCGGAGAACACACTCTAGGAGGGGATGGGTATGTCATCTGATAATCTCTTCCTGCAAAGCAATCCCTAATAGACTCAAAGCACTACTTTTCCATTAATAGGAGGGGAGAATCGAGATTTAGACCCACAGAATTTGCTTTATTTTCATAGATTTTAGCTCAATTGATGTAATAGTTATCTGCTAGTAGAGAGCATAGCAGACTAGATTTGTTGGGCCTAAAATGAATTTATAGCCAAAATCTATATACCATCAGCCAAGATGTAGTTTCAAGAGTACTTAATCCTAATTCTGCATGCAAGATCAAATGGTGTACACATGGGAGTACAGATAGCAATCTCCTATAAAAGTGCGTCTGTAGACTTTCAATCTCCTTATTAACGGCTATGATCCAGGAAAATACACCATACAATAATTGCGGTCTCAATTTAGCTTTATAAATTTTTAAGGCCGCAAGAATGTCCGGGTTGCCCTTTTTGTAATAGAAGGATTGTATGACTGGCAGTGATCTCTTCCCTGATTGTATTACTCTATTTCTCTGTTTTCTCCATTGACCATTAAAATGGAAAAAGAATACCAAGAAAAATGTACATTTGACCTGTTATTACTGACACCCAATTATGCTGGAAAAAGATCTTCCTTTTACCCTCCACTAAACTTGAATATTCTTTATGGGCCTGATAATAAGATCTAAATTCAGCCTCCGGATTGGCCATGGCTTGCTAGAATAATTGTCTTAATTTTCTTTTCCAAATAAGGCAACTCCTGTCAAACCGTGTTCTTCTACCTTTGAAATGATCGGCATAAGAGGGTGCTACCTTTTGTACATTAGACATAATATCAGTATAAGTTGATAGAGCAACATCTAACCTAGTACTAGTAGTTATATCATTAAACTTGTTTAAAATCTGTACCTCCTTAAAATGATTTTTAATAATGACTTCCATTTTAGAGTCTCAGTGGATACGTTTCAATCTCTCATAACTATGGGACTTTAAGTTGTTTTTAGGGGTTAAAAAGACTTGCTCAGATAGATCCAGGGAAACAACCAATGGCAAATGATCACTTTCAGTTCTGTGACAAATTGCAAAATCAGCAATTAAACCTAGCAAATCAGGTTTAATTATCACATAATCAATGGTACTTCTTCCTATGGGTGAGATAAATGTAAATCCATCAGTTTTTGGAAACCCTTCAGAGCCACTTAATATTAGAAAGGTATAACTAATACATAGATTAATCAAGAATGACCCATTATTATTAACCTTTAAATCCTTACCAACATGAGGAAGACTTATAGGAAAGGGTGGAAAACTTGAATCAATCATAAGGTGCTCACAAAGAAAATCATTAGAGGGCCCAATTCTTGCATTGAAATCACACATTAGAATACACCTGGAAGAAGCAAATCTATTGGTAATATCTTTGACATAGCTAGAAAATTGATCCCAATAAGTAGCTGCATTAAGCTCGTTTGAGGTGGTAGGAATATAGATATTGAATAATAAAATCTTAATATTTCTAAATTGCAAAGAGATTTCCTTGTGCAATTTAAGTGCACAGTGTTAGTATTGTATGGTTTATGCCACTAGAAAGTTTTAAAAGTATAGCCATCCCTCGCTTATATTGGCCCTTATTTGGCCCTTACAAGCAGGACACGATATAAATCCTGGTAACAGAATATCATATGTACACCACGTTTCTTGTAGACATACAATGTCAAATTTACTGATATATTCTATGAAGTCTGAGTTTTTATTCAACCAGCCTACTATATTCCTAGATATAAAGGAAAGCCCTGTATTACCCTCCTGTAGTCACTGGGCTGGATCAGATGAAATTGTAGAGAAAAGTACTTCCTCCATTTGGATGCAGTCATTCGTGCTTGAGCAGATAGAATCTTTTGCTGGTACCGAAATAGATGGAGCGATATCTAACTGGGACTAAATTATCTTTCGAAATTTGGTAGTTGTATCCTCTAGCTGTGAAGTGACCATTATTTGGTTAGTAACATAAAGATCCTGAAATCCCTGCAAGGCCTCCTCCTCTACGTACTTAAACTCAGAGATGGCATCCGTAGTTTGCAAAGCGTCCATTTTTAATATTTGATCTTGTGGAGTGTCGATAAAATGTGAATGTAAAGATGTTAGTGCTCCCAATTCCTTAGCCCAGGACATTTGATCAGTTCTAGGTTTAACCACTGGTTCTAAATTGATTAAGGGCAGAAAATCCACTACAACACGTTTTCCTTTGGGACCAACTTGAGCAATAGATGGTAACTGCACTATATCAGTCTGGATAGAATTCGGGGGCAGCAAAGACACATCAATAATTGGTGTATTCACTTTTGTGCCCTCGTCCTCCACAGCCGCAGGGATCTGAATTATACAGTTCGAAGGTCGACTTTTAGGAGCAGAGGCTGGTTGAGAGGGCCCAGCAAAATCATTCAATTGGTTAGGTAAATCTGGATTTAAGGAGGATGTTACTAAATATTGGCTGTTATTAATCCTTTCAATTGCCAGCTTCATATTATTCCATTATTATTCATATTATTCCCCCGTGGTTCTGGGTGGGCTTTTGAGGCCTCGCTGGGGCCTGCAGGTGCTGCTGTTGCACTGCTGGAGGGTGAGGGCTGGCCCTCCCTGGCCAAACATGCTCTTCTTTGGCTCCTCTGCCCCATTTAAATTTTATGTCATTTTTATTAAGGAGAGAAGTCAGAAATTTATAATCTTCTCTTTTCCTTTGTATTCTTTTGGGGATGTCCTTGAATATTTTTTATCTTTTCTTCATCTTCTATGAATGGTTTTTTTAAACTTAACTGTAGTATTTGGTTTCTCTTTTTTTCCCTTAATAAATATACTACTATATCATGAGGCCATCCTTTTTCTCAAGCCACTTGTGAGTTCAATCTAAATATGTTGTTGATTTCCCAATTCAAATCCTGTTGTAGTATTTCTGTATACTCCGACAAAAGTGGAAGAAAGTGATTGTATAAATTTTCTCCTTTTGACCTCACTCATTTTCAGGCAGTTCTCTCTTTGTTTAAACTCCTTCAAAGCCTTCTCATCCAATCTTCTGTCAGCTTCTTGTTTTTCAATATTCTTTGTTAGTTATAGCTTCTTCCATATTCCCCACCTCTTCTTCTAACTTGTCTAATCTTTTTTTCACCTTGCTCATGTCTTAAATTACTTCTTCCAATGATCTTTTCATATCCTTAAGTTCCATCTCCTTAAGTTCCATCTCCATGTCCTATTTTATATCCGCTCTTAATGTTTTTATTTCACTTTTCATGTTTTATTCCATTTCTGGCTGCATTCTTTTAATTTCCTCCAAAATAGATATTTGTTCTGTCTGTCCCTGTGCTTGAGCAGTGGCACCTGTAATTCTATAAGTTGCCATTATTCTTTTTTCATCTTATAAAGATCCTAGTAATTTATTGGTTCAAACAAACAGGGCAATCAGCATTTTTTAAGCTAATTGAGCTTGTAATAATGTAATTCATTCACTAATCCATTAATCAAAACTTTGAATCAATTAAAACAATTTATATCTAGGCTCTGTTATTATATTTTCAGTAGATTACTTCATACAAATCCAAATAGTTGTTTCCATTAATTAATTCAGTCACTTCCAAACCATTCAATCAGTTGAAATCCAAATTAATTCCACAAATCAATTAAATCAGGTGAATTTCATCCATCAAATATTAAGAAACTGTTGTTGATAATATTCACAATCCTCAAACCACTTTGCCACTTAATGAATTGAATCTTTGATTCAAGTCCATTCAAAGTTAATTAAATCTTAGCTCTGCTAAATCAGTTAAGTAAATCACTTAACTCTGTTAGATCAGTTCATTCACAATGAGTTACATCACTTAATTCCTATGTCTATTAAATCAGATCATTCAATGAGTTAAATCCTTTAATTCCTTTAAATCTGTTAAATCAGTACATTGAAGTAAATTAAATCACTTGAGTCAGTAAATTAAGTCACTTGATTCAGTTAGGTCATATTAATAACATTTAGTTAATTCACTTGAGTTTCTGATTCTATATAAATCCACTAAAGGCATATTTCATTTAATTAAATTCCTTTAATAATTGAATTCCTTTACATTCCTTTAATAATTAATTCAACAGTTGAAAAAGAAAGGGGAGAGTCATATTTCTACAAGCTATCACAATTAATTGTTATATAATTCTCTTCTTTACTTTTCTTCTTTGGGGAAGGAAACAGCTTGACTCTCTATATTTATTCTTTAAGTCTTATTCTTTTTAAATTGATTCCTACTTGCTTCTCCTTCTATCCTTCTCTTTATCTATCTCTTCTACTCCTCCTTAAATTTTCCTTGAATTTCTCTGTTCTCTTCTTCTCTTTCCTTCTCTCTCTTCCAGTCCTCTTTATATTACTGCTTAGTAGCTTCACTACAAAGGAACCACCACTTAGTAACATTCAAACTTTTTCTCCTGTCTCTCCGCTTCTCCCACTATTTCTTCTTTATAGTCAGCTTTTTTCTTACGATCCTCTTCTCTCTCAATTTGTGTTGGGTTCTCTGTCTGCTGATATCTCAGTGTCTCAGGTCTTAGAGTGGACTTTCTCTTGCTTCTTTATGTTGCTTTTGCTGTTAAAAAGCAAAAAGTTGGCACGTGGCATTTTGTGGATTGAAGCTGCACTGCTCTGATTCTCCCATGGTTTTCTCTGGTTTTGCTCGAGTTCGTCTCCACTACCAATATAGCGGTCCTGTTAAACCCAAAAATATAGTTAAACCCCTGTTAAACCCAGCCAAAATATAGTTCAGGGTTTGTTTGCCCTGAAACTTACTGGCTTAGAGGTGGAAATAAAGGAAAATAAACACAGCACAGAGCAGTGTTTCTTTGGAGCCCCTAAGAAGCACAGCTCACGCCTTGCTGGGCCAATCAGAAGTCACACCTCTTCATTTTAATATGATTCTTCTATTGTCATTTTTAAAAATCTATGTAATCTATGAAAGTAATCTATGAAAAAAGGATGAAAAATTAACCCTTGGCCATATTCATCCTTTGTATTGCTTTGATTTGATTTTTGGAATGATAACTTCTTGTTCTTAACTGTCATCAAGTAAACTGTGAGTTGAAAAATCTATGAATGAGAGTCCTCCAGTTAATCTTGTTATCAACAACCTTACTCAGGTCTTGCAAATTAAGGGCTGTGGGCTACTTGATTGATTCTATCTATCTGTAATGTAGTTTTTCTACTTCCTTCTACTTTGCCAAGTATCATTGTCTTTTCTAATGAGTCATGTCTTTTCATGCCATGTCCAAATACATTTTGATGTTTTTGGCAGTCCATGGTATCCACAGAACTCTCCTCACTACTACATTTCAAAAAATTTTATTTTTTTCATTGTCCAGCTTTCACAACCATACACAGAAATTGGAAACAGATTGGCATGGACAACCCTGCATGATTTTTTAAATAGTATATCTTTACACTTTAAGATCTTGTCTGTTTCCTTCATACCTGCCTGTTAAAGTGTTAGTCTTCTTCTGACTAATTGATTGCAGGATCCATTTTGATTAATGACTGAGTCAAGGTATAAGAAATCTTTGACTTTTTTTTACTATATCTTTATTAAAACAAAAGGTTATATATAAAAACAATGTAAAACAACATATGGGGGAAACTAAAAAACAAACAAAAACAGAACACACAGAGAATTAAGCTAAACTACATGACTATGACTACCAGCTACTTTATAAAACTAAAGAAAAAATAGAAATAATATATGACTTCCAATTTTACAGTTAACGACTATAGTTTTCTACTTATCTTCTTATAGATATAAACTTCAATAAACTTCTATAGATCATTCTACCCAACTATTCTCCAAATCCTCCTAATATTAATATTATCCAGTATCCCTCAACAATACTGTTATTAGTTCCCAATCTTTGTTAAGACTACTTAGCGACTTTAATAATTTTTCCCCCTATGATCTATTCCCATCTCACCAAGTTCATAGAATTTCTTCTCAGTAACCCTCCCCCCCCGTCTACCTTTGGTAATTGCAAAAAAATATATACAATTAGTTAACCAAAATTAATTACAAAATAAAAATAGCTGTACATAACAGCCTACATAACAAGCTGGCTGTCATAGCATATATTATGTAAATCTCCCATTTTTGTTACAATGTAACTTTGTCTTAAAAATACATTGAGTGCTTGGTATACACTCGATATTAAGCATTTTCCGGGAAGGCCTGCCGGAAGAGATGCGTTTTCAAGGCTTTCTTAAAGCTATCAGTGGATGGAATAAGATGCAACTCATCTGGCAGGTCATTCCACAGCTTAGGGGCAACCGCTGAGAGGCAGCGGTTAGGGGCAACTCTGGGAGGTCAGTGTCAGCCTAGTCTTCATGGGCTGTCCTTGGATGTTTTTAAATAGAAGTTGGACGGCCATCTGTCAGGCATGCTTTGATTGAGAGTTCTTGCATGGCAGGGGGTTGTGGTCTCTTCCAACTCTAGGATTCTATGATTACATCATATACAATGGCATAGCAAAATGATGTCCCTTACATAAAATGGCAAAAATCAAAGATTTCAGCTTTTTTTTTTTTTTTTTTTTAAAAATCAAGGTCATTGCTGAATCTATGGATGCAGAATCTGTGGATATGAAGGGGCAAATATATTATAAATTGCATTATATATCTTAATCCAATATTTCCAAATTTTATCATAAGTATATTTTGGGGTGAAACAGATGGGCAAAATAAAGCATTTTCCAGCTGCTTTGAAGACAGGGCATTTAGATGACACACACCTCAAAAACAGCTGGAAACTGGATTGAATCCACTGTCTAGGGCTAAAAACTGGAACAAAAAGAAGCCAGGATATCCCGACTCAAGTTGGAAAATGTGCATCGTTGCTGCTGCATATAAATGACCCAAACAAGTGTGAGGTTGTGGCAAAGTAAAGGAATGAAAGTGTAACAACTCAAATAATGTAATTACAACATACAAGACAGTCCAACAGGGGAACATTGGTTAAGGGTATGAAGGATATGGGTTTTTTTCATAAATGTGCTTTGCCAAAGTATAACTTGCACACTGGTGCACTGATACCTGGTACCAGCACAGCATCAGACATGTGACTGTGTAGCCAAAGAGCCAGCCATGCAAATGGATGCAATCAGAGCAGATGTGAGAGGTACTTGGAGGTTTCAGGTGGTGTGTTTGTGTTACGGTGTGCATGTATGGTGGGGAGACAAAAAAAAATTACCCAGCAGCATAGCTTGACACTGTGCAATGTGGTTGACCTATGCTTCCTTTCTCATGGGGCATAGCCCAGCTTCTCATGGGAGGTCATTCCAGAGGGTGGGAGAATCTACCAAGAAGGCTCTCTACCAAGCAAGTCTGTGGTGGTGGTGGGACTGAGAGAAAGCTTCACCTATGGATCTTAGGAGCCTTACATGTTTCTCTGGGGAGATACAATTTTTCAGATAGTGTGGACCTAATCTGTGTAGGGCTTTATATATGATCAGAACTTTGAATTATGACTAGAAATGAACCGGTAGCCAATGGAGCTGTTTCAACAGGGGAGGTATATTCTCCCTATATGTGGCCATGGTCAGCATTCTAGCCATCTCATTTTGAATGTGCTGAAGTTTCTGAACCTTTTCCAAAGGCAAAAACCATGCAGAGTGTGCTACAGTAGTCCAAACAGGATGTAATCAAGGTATGTGTCACAGTAGCCAGATCCCACATTTCAACGAATTGCAGCCTGCACACTAGTTTTAGCTGTGCAAATGCATGCTTGTAGGACATCCAGGCTCAGAGTTGAGTTTAGGAGAACTCTCAAGCTGCAATCCTGGGATTTCAGGGGAGTGTGACCCTATCCAGCACAGGGAAAGTCCTATTCACTGATCTGTCTTTCTACTGACCAGGAGCACTTGTCTTGTCTGGATTAAGTTTCAGTTTGTTTGCCCTCATCCAGTCCATTACTGACAGCAGACATTGGTTCATTTCTGAGACAGTACTGGGAAAATCAAGAAATAAAGTGCAAAGCAGGTTTGCAGTTGAAAATTAAGAAAACAAAGATAACGAACACAAATACATAACTTAAAAGTAGACAATGGGGCAGGGAAAAGTGGCTTGAAGCTGCCTTTTCTAAAGCCACATTGAAACTCCACCAACTGCATCACCAGCTCTCAAGGCAGCTAGAGTGCTCATGTCATGACCATATGAAATGGCTTCAAGCCAGGAAGAAGC
Source organism: Urosaurus nigricauda (assembly GCA_034509955.1). Taxonomy (NCBI): domain Eukaryota; kingdom Metazoa; phylum Chordata; class Lepidosauria; order Squamata; family Phrynosomatidae; genus Urosaurus; species Urosaurus nigricauda. The sequence continues at coordinate 52,945,922 of JAOEGL010000006.1, forward strand.
GGAAAAAATCTGCTTCTTTTTTCTCTACATAAGGCGCCTAGAGGGCACTTTCCTGCTGGCTTCAAGGCATGTTTCATCTAAATGCCACACCTTTAAGCCAGGCTGAAAGCACCTCTTTTTGCCTGTCTGTTTAACCCCAATGAGGATGTTTAAATAGTTCAAGATTTTCCATATCTTGGCTCAGTCATTAAACAGAATGGAAACTGCAGTCAAGAAATCAGATGTATAGTTGTGAAAGTGAAGAAGGCTGATAGGAAGAAAATCAACTTAAACTCAAATAATTGTAATGTGGTGCCGGCAAAGAGTTCTATGAGCATAGTGGACTAGTAAAAACAAAAACAAAAAACAAATGGATACTAGGTACTAGAGCAAAGGTCTAGGCTATCTATGACCCCCATATGGTTGGTTTTTTTTGGGGGGGGGGGTGTTCCCAAATGGATAATAGCTGTTCATTCTGGAGGTATCATCTTGGCCATTTGCCACTTTGGGGGCCGCTTTGCCCCCTCTGAAGCTTGTAGAGTATTTTCTTCAATCTTTATAGGTCTTTTAAAAAACAGGAAATGACTGAGCAGCTCAATGACTTCTGGCCTTCTGGTACGTTCTTAAAAGAAATGAGAGGTAACAAATATATATATGGGGAAATATTTATGTGGTTGTGGCAGTGGAAGTGTTAAGGCAAAAAGAGTATTAACAATAAGAATGAGGATATCTCAAAACCAAGTTCAGCTTGATCCAGATGGTTTATTTGCATGCAAAAAGAGAGCCCATCCGGGGATTTGTCCTCCAAGAATGGGCTGGCTAGCAAAGGAAGACAGGCTTTTTATTAGATCACACACACACACACACACAAATTCATTAGACATGTGCACTACAATTCTTCTTCAGTTCACAAGTTCATTTCATCAATATCTACATTCTAACTAGCTAGGACTGGTTTTGCATTTGCTGGCTGAGAAGTTGTTCTATGAAAACAATTTGCAACATTTCTTCTGCCTTGTATGAATGCCTTACACATCTTTTATTATAGACCAGCCTGGTTTGGCTTTGACAGGCCCTCTGTCTTAGCTCCTTTGTTTACACAGAAATGCTGAGTCTGTTAAACTTTCCCTTATGGGCTCAGTGCTCACCCTCCCTTCCTCCAAGTCAGGCCTTGTTTTAAAATGCTTCCTCTACTTTTTTACTATGGCTGAGTTTCTGCTCTACTTATGCTAATTATTTGTCATTAATGGCATAGATTATCAATTCTACCTATACAGAAGTTATTGGTTATATTGGGGCAAAAGAAATATCCCCCCCCCCATGCTCTTGGGAGAAGGGTTGACAATGGGTATATGATCCTCCAGGGGCAGTGGGGCCTGTGTACTGTTCACCTCTTATTTAAAAATTGTAATCAGTATATCTGATAGAACTACATGGAAGATATTAGTGGTCATTATTGTATGTTTTGTCATTCTAGGGCACTAACAGACTTAATGAAGCACTTCTTAAAACCATAAACAATGCGAAAAGGATTCATCTTGTCCCATGCCATCTGAGAGAGAAATTTGTGCTGCGCTTTGCCATTTGTGCTCGCACAGTGGAGTCTGTCCATGTCCAGTTTGCCTGGAAACACATTGTGGAGTTAGCAAATCAACTCTTGCAAGCAGAGAAACAGCAGCAGTAGTGGGTAAAAGAGAAGAACCTGATTCCTTTGAAGGTTTAAAGAATGATAACAGTCAAATTGAAGTAATATTACATGCCCTGACATGTCTTTACACTTGCAAAACTATGAGTATCAATGATATGCTGTAATCAAATCCAAGAAGTAAAAGAACACAATAACCACTGTGCAGAATTGGGGCCCTATAATCATGTCATCTGTTTTCTAACCTACTACAGGCAGGTCCTAAATAAGTCATAGAAGGGATTGCCTCCTGTTTATCTCCAGCATCTGGTATGTCTGGGTATACTGGTTCTAGACATGATCCTACCATTTAACAATGATGTCTAATAACTGGATAAATCTTCCCTTCTTGAGTTTATCTATCTGTTATTCTGAATAAACTAATAACCACCATCACATCTTGTGGTAGATAGAATAAGTGCATGTGTAAACTTGGAAAATAGGAATGAAAAGTCCTTAATACTGGAGTTTCCAGGAAATATTTTAGGATGGAAAAACAAACATGTTGCTCTCCAAAAGAAAACTGGTTTGTGCAAGACCATTCAGTGTTATCCCTAGCCACAGAAATATACAATATATACAGTGGGTCCTTGTAATCCACTGGGGTTTGGTTCTAGGGCCCCCGCATAGATGCCAAAATCTGAGGATGCTCAAGTCCCATTAAAGACAATGAAATAGAAAATGCTGTCCATTGCATAAAATGGCAAAATCAAGATTTGCTGTTTAGAATTTATACCTTTTTCAAATATATTTCAAGCTGTGGATGCTTGAATCCATGGACAAAAAAATCATGGATATGGTGGGCCTACTGTATATATTTTTGGTTGAGTGTTATAAAAACATGTCCCATCAGATGTTTTCATGTTAATATGGTAATTTTGCTAATGTAGACAAATATTGATTATACAAAGTAAATGAGAATGGGGAAAGTATTAATAAGACAACTCAATTACATATGGCATCCTAGTTCTTATTACATTACAGTGGAGTAAATTTATTCATGCAGTTGAAGTTACAGTGCCTTGGGCCCTAAATCTAGATTACTATGATATCATTAAATGTTTTATAGTATGAAATGCTGATTAATTTATTAATCTGGAATCCCTCAGTGGTGTTGACATGGAATGGGCCTTTTAGGAAATGCTTAACACTCAAGTATCTATGTCATTTTACAATCAGTTAATAAACTGTATCAAGACTATAGTACTTCATACTGCAGTGGGGTTATATCTTTGAAATCTCTGCCATCAGGGGTGGTCCTGCTGCCAGTGGGAAGTAAAGCACCTCCCCTCTGCCAGAGGATGTGCCAGTGATGTCTGGCCATCCAAGAAGGAGGATGCAGCTGTGCCTGCTAACCTGAAAAGGAAGAACACATGCTGCTGACCCCCCCCCCCCCCTTTCAACCAAGTAGGGGGAGAAGGAGACAGTGGCATTCATAACCCCTGCTTTTCTATCAAAGAAAAGGATGAAGTAGTGGAGCTCCACCCCTGAAAGTGGGAAGAGGAGACAGAGGCAATGCCAGACACAGCTACCACAGCGTTGTAGCTGTTACCTGCAACTCACTTTACCAACACACATGCTGTTTTCTGGCTGCCTGGCTTTGAGAAGTCCTCAAGCCAGGTTATATGGAAGGAGTGGTTGCTGCAACACATTTACTGTCATCCATCCCACAGAGCCTGGCTCTGGAGATCTCTCAGATCCAGGTAGTGAGGACATAAATTTCCAGCTGTGGGCAGTTGCATGGACAGAGCAGTTGGGGCCTTGCCAAGTTGGAGGTGAGAAGGATATAGAGATTTCCACCCTTGGTTCAATGCCATCTGAGGCAACTGCCTCATTCAAGCTAATGAAAAAATGGTCCTATCTGCCATGTAGAAACATGTTTCCACATGGAAAAAAATTTCAAGATATTGGCAAACACTATTTTTTCACAGCTTGAATGTGTGCAGATTAAATATCAGACTTTCCCTGGAAAGCTCACTGAGTTGTTTTTGTGTGTTTGTGTTTGTTTATGTTTTGTTTTTTGTTTAAGTAAAAAAGCTAATCTTTATTTAGAGAAATTCTTATCAAACTACTAAGGAAGCAAGAGACCAGAGCTGCTCATGCAATATCCCTTCCTTTAAAATCTCCCAGATCAAACTTACTTACTACTGAGAGCAGCAAGGCATCTGTGTACCTTCAGAGAGATAGCCTCAGTTTTGTCATCTTGGCTTCCAGGGAGATTTCTGGCTTGATCTGTTCTAGGACCAGTTGGTTTGTCTTTTTGGCTGTCCATGGAATCCTCAGAGCTTTTCTCCAGTACCACATCTCAGATGAATTGATATTCTTCTTATTTTCTTTCTTAACTGTCCAACTCTCACATCCATACATGGTAACAGGAAATACAATGGCTTGTACCATTCTACCTTTTGTGCTCAGTTGTATTTTTCATTTTAGGATCTTTTCTAGTTCTTTCTTAGCTGCCTTTATCTTCTTCTGATTTCCTGACCACAGTCTCCATTTCTATCAATATTTGATCCCTGGTATGAGAACTCTTTCTATTTCTTCATTGTCTAGTAGACATTTATGTAGATTCTCCATGGTCAATAGTTTTGTTTTCTTTAGGGCTTTCTAGATTGGCTGGAAAGTGTGACATGAAGTTGCCTTTTCCTTAATGCTTAGCAGCAGCACCACAGCCTTTAGATGGAGCTGCGCTGTTCCGCAGTTTTTAAAAAAGAAGCTGGGAAAACCAGCACCTTTTTAAAGGCGCTTCTTCTCCCCTAAAACACAAAAAAAAGGGTTTTCATGGCACACTTTCCCTTTTTCTCATCTAAAGGCTAGAGTTTCATGCAGCCATGAACACACTTCTTTTTGCCAATCTAGATCAGGCCTGTATGTTCAGGAGTAAGCCTGCCTTTGCACTTTCTTCCTTGAACTTCCTTAGTAGTTGTTCTAGGTCTGTGAGGTTTCTGCTAGTAGTATGGTGTCATCTGTGTATCTTATATTGCTGATATTCCTGCCTCCTATTTCCACTCCTTCTCCATCTGTATCCAAGCCTTCTTTTCTTACAATATGTTCTGCATATAAGTTGAACAGGTAGGCTGATAAGATGCAGCCTTGTCTGATTAGGAATCACCGGGAACCATTATGTTTCTCTGTGTTCTGTTCTGACAGTAGCCTCTTGTCCTGAGTACAGGTTTTTCATCAGAGCTATCAAATGTGTTGGCACTCCCATGGCTTTAAGGGCATTCCATAGCCTTTCATGATCTATGTAGGCAAAGGCTTTGCTATAGTAAAGAAAGCATATGCTGATATTCTCATGGAATTCTCAATGGAATTCCCGTTAGCCATTGTATATTTGTAATGTGGTCTCTAATGCCTGTTTCATTCCTGAACACTGCTTGGACCTCTGAGATTTCTTTCTCCATGTATGGTTGGAGTCTATGTTGCAGAATTATGAGCATAATTTTGCTGAGATTAGTGCTATGGTCCTATAGTTGCTGAAGTCTTTTGTGTTTCCTTTTTCATGGATGAGGGTGTACATTAATCATTCCCAATCTGTTGGCCAATGTTTTGTTTTTCCATATCTGTTGACATATGTTAGCACTATAGTTGACTCTGTCAACATGGATTACAACAATTTGATTGGAATATCATCTGTTTCTGGTGATTTGTTTTTCACCATTTCCCTTATTGCAGCTTCAACCTTGTTTTTTTATAATTTGGGGTTCATCTTCATATGGCTCTTCGGCCCATGTGTCCTTCATTTTGTTACCTCTTTTATATAACTCCTGTGTATTGCATCCAATGTCTTTTTATTCCTTCTTGGTCTTGAATTATGTTATTTTATTGTCATAGAGCATCCCAGTCCTTGTTTTAAAATTTCCTTTGATTTCCTATATCTTGGAGAATAGGTCACATATTCTTCTCTTTTTGTTGTCTTCTATTTCTTTGCATTGGTCATTGTAGTAGTTTTCTTGATCCTTTAGCACTAGCCATTGTACTGTTGCAGTTTTGGTTCTTATTTAGTTCCCTTTTATCTCCCTTTTGTTTTGCTTCCCTTCATTCTTTTATTGCTTGTAGTATTTTATCTGTCATCCATGGCTTGTTCTCTTACTTTTTGTCTATTGAGCGTCACTGGACCTTATTGCACTACACTCTTAAAATGGAGCTAGGTCGCTTTAACTGCTCTGAATGCCTCCTATTGCATTTTGTGGTTTGTGTTTCAGTGAGGCTCTCTGGCTGATTATTCTATATGCTCCTTCCTAAACTACAAGTCCCAGAATGCAACAGAAGGCAGTCATAGCAGTTAAAACAATGTAGCCCCATTTTAAGAGTATAGTGCAATAAGGTCCTCTGTCTGCTTTCTTCTTTTATTATGTCCCTGGCTTCAGATCAGAGTTCTTCTGATGCTTGGTCTATTATGCTTAGTAGTACAAATCTTTTCCTTACATTGTTGATAAAGTCTGATGAGATATTGTTTAGATCATATTTTGGTAGGATGATGATTTTTTTTCTTCTTCTTGAATACTTTCATTTTTCATGTGAGTAATTTGTGCCACAGTCAGCGCCTGGTCTAGCGTTGGTCACCAACATGGAACTTCACCATTTTTTACTTCTGAATATATAATCTAGTTGGTTTTTGTGCTGGCCATCTGGCCATGTGTATAGCCTTCTTTTTGGATGTATGAAAAATGTGTTTGCAATGGACAGGTTGTTGGCATCACAAAAATATATCAGATGCTCACTTTGGGTTTGGCGGGGGGGGGGGGGGCTAATCCAAAACTGCATAATGTTTTTGATTCTTCCTTGTTTCCAACATAGACATTCCAGTCACCTATGAACATCTTGTCCTGTGCTGGTATGCTATCAATTTTTTCCTCTTCTCTCTCATAGAATATTTTTATTTTTGCCTCTGCGGTTGGTGTGTATACTTGAATTATAGTGATATTCATAGGTTTTCCGCGGAACCTTATTGACATGTTGCAGTCTGATTTTGCATTGCATCCTTTGACTGCTTTTGCCACATCTTTTCTTAGCATGAAAGACACCCTGGGTTTTTGTGTGTGTCTTTTTATTGCACGGATAGAACATTTTGTAGTTATCTCAATCAAAGTGTCCTATTCCTGTCCATTTTAACTCACATTTTAACACCCCCAGTACTGTTATGTTCATGTGTTCCATTTACATTTTTGTTTTGTCTAGCTTCCCTTGGCCCATACCTCATGTTCCATGTCTCTCTTTTATGTCTGGTGCTGCATCAGATAGCATTTCCTTTTCTGAGCATGTCTACTATTAGTCTTGCCATCTCTATTTTTTCTTGTCTTTCTGTTAGTGTTCTGATCCTTTCTGTGGGGTTTATCACACTAGAGGGCAAACAGGATTTAAACAGGAATTAAACAGGAAATGCCTTATGTTTAACATAAGGCATTTAAAATGCCTTATGTTTAACATAGGGCATTTCCTGTTTAATTCCTGTTTAATTCCTGTTTAAATCCTGTTTGCCCTCTAGTGTGATAATTGTCTCACTTAAAATGCCTCATCACAGAGTTTTCTAGGTGAGGAGATTATGCAAAGAGGATCATCTCCACCTCCCTGTGCACAGTGCTAACAAGTGTTAGTGATGGTATCACTGCTATTCTCTCACTTTAGTGTCACCTGCCACTGCTACTTCTGCTGCCACTGTCCAGTAGCTGTTTGTCTGAAGCCTTCCCTCCCAGCTTACTCTTTTGTCTCTGCTGTCCTTGTTGTCCTGTAGAGTTCAGCGCTGCAGGACCTCTATGAACAATACTGTGTTGGATGCAAAGCTGGATGCATAACAGCAGTCAGAGGTTCCTGTGCAAAATCCCCCCACTGCCCCCAATCAACTGACTATTTGCAGTGATGTGGGAAGAAATAACAACAACAACAACAACAACATTTATTTATACCCTGCCCCTTTGAGATCAACAGGGGCAGCTAACAACAGTAAAATACAGTTACATCAAATAAAACAAACTACATTTCTTCCCTGCTTAAAAAAATATTAAATCTGTTACAGATTAAAACCAATAATATAAAAATAACATTAATACAAATTACAATAGACAAACAGGCAATGCGACAACATTTTAATTAATTTCTGAGGGGACATTGGGGAATCCTCCGAAGAGGGGGTCCCTGAGGCCGGGGTTATCTATCCTGGAAAGGCCTGCCAGAAGAGATCTGTCTTGACAGCCTTTTTAAAGCTGTCTAAAGATGTCAATTGATGGATCTCATCCGGCAGACCGCTCCACAATTTGGGGCTGACAACAGAAAAGGCCTTCTGGGAGGTAGCCAAAAGCCTAGATTTTTGAGGCTGCAGCAAATTTCTCCCAGAGGACTGGAGTGCGCTGGGAGGATTGTAAGGGACTCAAGCCATTTAGGGCTTTAAAGGTATCGGAGTAATGTGGTCCCTCCTAAATATTCCTGACACTAGTCTGGCAGCCATGTTCTGTACTAACTGTAGTTTCCGAACCAAACATAAGGGTAGCCCCATGTAGAGCGCATTACATAAATCTAAACGAGAGGTTACCAGCGTGTGAAGAACAGCCTCAAGGTCCCTTACCTCCAGAAAAGGGCACAGCTGGTGTATCAGCCAAAGCTGATAACAGGCGCTCCTGACTGTCGCATTTACCCGATTTGTCATCAGGAGCGATGAGTCAAGGAGGATCCCCAGACTGTGAACACAGTCACTGGAGAAGAGTGTGACCCCATCCAGGACTGGAGGTTGCAGCCCAATTTTTGGTTTCAGGGTCACTACGGTGAGCACCTCCATCTTGTCCAGATTCAGTTTCAATCTGTTTTCCCTCATCCAGCCCATTACCACTCAAAGACATTCATTGAGAGAGGAGACGCCATCGGAATTCAAGGCCAACAAACGAGACATGCAGTAATAGATTTGGGTGTCATCAGCGTACTGATAACACCCAGCCCATAAATCCTAATGATCTCACCCAGCGGCTTCATATAGATGTTAAATAACATCTGGGACAGTATGGCACCCTGAGGCACTCCACAGGTGAGTTCTCTTTTACTTGAATAACTGACCCTGAGCAGCACCCTCTGGGACCTCCCTGAGAGGAAGGAATGGAACCACTGGAGTGCAGTGCCTCCAATTCCCTACCCCCTCAAGAGGATGCCATGATCTATCGTATCAAAATCCGCTGAGAGGTCCAGAAGCACCAACAGGGTCACCCTACCCCTGTCGATGCTCACATGCAGATTGTTTGTCAAGGCAACAATGGCAGTCTCAACCTCAAAGCCTGTCCTGAAACCAGTTTGAAATGGGTCTAGATAATAGGTTTCATCCAAGACCGCTTGGAGTTGAAGAGCAACTGCCCTCCCAATCACCTTGCTCAAAAATGGTAATAAAGAGACTGGCCTGTAGTTATTCATATCCAGGGAGTCCAGGGAAGTTTTTTTTCAGAAGCAGCCTAACAGCTGCTTCCTTCAAACATGATGGAATATAACCATCCCTGAAGGAGGCATTGATGATGTCTGTGAGGAGATCCTTCAATGCATTCCCCCCCGGACAGCCAGCCATGATGTGCAAGGGTCGAGGGGACAAGTTGTTTTCCTCATCCTACCTAGGAGCTTGTCCACGTCATCGGTACTCACAAATTGGAGCTGACCCAGAATAACTTCATTGACAGAGTCACTGGACACCTCGTTTCTGGTTTCTGTTAAAAGACTGGCTTCTAATTTGGCTCTCATTTGAGATATTTTATCCGCAAAGTGGTTGTTAAATGCGTCGCAGCAGGCTGTCGTCAGGTTAAGTAAGGGATTTGGTGCAGAAGGTATCTGCGTCATCTCCCTCACCACCCTAAACAGCTCTGCTGGACGAGATTCTGTGGACGTAATATGTGCAGAGGAGAAAGCTCTCTGCGTCTCCCGATAGGACCAAAGAAAGTTCCTATGGCGAGTTCTGTTAGATGGGAGTCGAATCTTATGCCATTTGCACTCTAGTCCTTGTCCAAACTGCTTCATTTTCCTAAGCTCAGGTGTGTACCAAGGCTTATGATTTGGAGCGGAATGGCAAGGATGCTTGGGAGTGATAGTGTTGATAGCTCTGGTAAGATCGGTGTTCCAGGTATTAGCCAAAGCTTCGACAGGATCACCGGCATTTCTGACCATTAAACCATCCAAGGCTTTCTGGAATCCTATTGGTTCCATTAGCCTTCGAGGGGGGACCATTCTAATGGATCCACCACCCCCAGTGGGGCAGATGCAGGCTCTAATTACCTCCGCCCACTGATATTCCTGTTCTGTACTAAAGACCGCATCGAGTATATGACCTGCACAATGTGTGGGCCCAACGACCAATTGGGATAGGCCCATGTATGTCATGGTCTCCATGAACTCCCAAGCCACACCTGTTAAGCTCGTCTCAAGCAGAATGTTGAAATCCCCCAGAACTAAAAGTCTGGGGGACTCCAACAACAACTCCGAGACCAGCTGTGTCACCTTCTTCTCCTGATGTGAAAAAGCAACTAGATGGCCAGTGCTCTGGTTGGTTGCAAGGATGCATCTGGCTGCTTTCTAGCTTTGCTCATGCTTACACACCCAGGAAGGAGGATCAGACTTGAGCTCGTGAGCACTGGCAAATAACTATGCTTGTTGGAAATGTAAACTCTTGGATCTTAGCCTATGAAAAATGATGGCAATGTTAAGCTATGAATATTTATAGGATAAAAATAATTAATCTGACTTTTTCTTTTTGTGTGTGAGTCCTATAAATTCAGAACATTTATTCAAAATTATCCTCAAAGTCCATTCTAATCCCCTGTGCCTCAGTAAAATAAAACCGTATATCAGCTTGTCCAATCTTGGAGGCTAAGCAGGGTCACTCTTGGTTGGTTCCTGGATGGACTTTCAACCAATACCAGGTGTTGTGGGTTATATTTCAGAGGAAAGAATGAGTAAAACTAAAGATGAATATTCCTTGCCTAAGAAAATCCTATGAAAGTTGTGTAAGTTGGCAGACAACTGAAGGCACATATACATACATGTCAGCTTTGGAGGTTTTGTGCAACCCTGTTTATTACAGTATCTGAAAGAATCCAAAAATGCATCATATCAACTTTCACTATTTAAAAAATGATTAAAACAGCTCATTTGATATTATTAGCTGTGGATTTGGTTTTGTAATTGAGCAATGTGAACTTCTTAAAGTTGTGTGCCTTCTCTGTGTACCTTAATCTCTCTTGCCTATAATGTAGTGAATGCTGTTGTAAAGTGTCATCCCTGGTTCCCCCTTCTGGAGTCTAACTACATGTGAGTTTTAATGTGTCACCTGCATGTTAGAGCCTTCCTTTTAATTAAACTAAGCAAGATTACAATGCACAGAGAGTGTTTTAACACATTCCTTCCCTACTGAAATCCTGAAAAAAAGCCCACAGATAGTATAGGTAGAGATAGAAAGTGTAAAGAGTGAAAGATTTTTTTTAAAAAAATGGCAGATTTAAAAAAAAGTAGAGGTTTTTTTTAAGTGGATTTTTATTTTAGGTTCACAGTGAAAGTGGGAAGGACAGAAGCCCCTTTCTTGTGCACTGTTACTACAGTGCTGATCAGGCTTCTGATCCATCATGCTTGGTTTTAATTTAAAACAAAAACACAATAACAAAAAACAAATCCACAAACTTTTGTGTTGCTGTAAATGATATGTAATGCATTGTTTGGTTCAAATGCCATATTTTCTTCCTAGCGGACTCCTGGCTTTTACAATTCCACTAGCAGACAGAAATCAAGTAGTTACAATTGTGCCTGGCACTGCATATCAAAACAGGGGGAAAACTGTAAAATTTCTGAATAGTAGCTCTCTTAGGGAGAAAAGAAATGGTGGCAGCCCTGTTAAATATGCTGGCAAAAGTTGATTCCATTAAAGATATTTGGCAGATAGTTAAACTGCCATTCTGATATGATTATGCTGGAAACCAAAACCATTCTTTGTAAAATATCTCTCTTTTAAAATCAAACCATTATGTGGCACATTTTTCTAAATATTTAATTAATAATTTTTCCATGTATTGCATGATTGGTTAATCAGAGAACTTTTCATCTAAAAATCATAAAATGGTTAATATCATTTGTTAGGGATAAGTACATTGTCTCATAAAAAGCATATAGCAGACTATCAGAAGCCTAATGAAATGCAGCTGTTGAAAGGTGTGGGATTCAAATGGGTTTGTTTAGCTTGGAGAAGAGAAGATTGAGAGGTCATTTTATTGCCACCATTCCATATTCTAAGAATTCTCAGGTAGAAGAAGGAACAAGCTTTTTATTTTTATTTTCTTCCCTCCCTCCCTCCCTCCCTTCTTTTTTTCTTTTCTTTTCTTTTCTTTTCCTTTTTTCTTTTTGGTGCTCCAGAAACTAGGGGTGTATTTATACTGAAGAATTAAAGAATTCAGACACTGCTTTAACTGCCTTAACTTATCCCACAGAATTCTGGAATTTGTAGTTTGGTGAGGCACCAGAGCTCTCTAATAGATCATGCTACAAATCCCGAGATTCTGTAGGAGAAGTCATGGCAGTTAAAGTATTGTCAAACTGCTTTAATTATGCAATTTCGATACGCCCCAGGACATACACCAATAAATTCAAATCACAAGAAAAGAGATTCTACCTAAACAGTTGGAAAAACTGCCAGATGATAAAATTCTTCAACAGTGGAATAGATTGCTTTAGAGGATGGTGAAATTTCCTTATTTGGAGATCTTCAAACAGAGGTTGGATGGTAATCTTTTGGGAGTGCTTTAGTTGTGTATTCCTGCATGGCAGATGGATATTGTTATCCCTTAACAATATCTCTATGATTCTATGATTCCAAGATATAGTATAAGGAGGAAAAATCAATTTAATATATCTATGTTCCTTAATCTTATATGAGACTAATATTTGTGTTGTAACGAGAGTTTATAAATATACTTATCAATTGTTATATTTTAAAATATATATGTTAATTCTACTGTTGCTAAAGTGTATAACATACTGGACTACATTAAAACTTGTTTTTTCTGTCCCATTCTTGCCTCCAGTTTTCACTTAAGGGTTTTGCTATTGTTGTAGAATTACTGGTTGCAAGTGCCCGAAATAAGCTGCTATAGGGAGATTTCTGAAACTTTGGGCCTCTGTGGAAAATTTTCTATTTTCAGTCTCTGTGGAAAATCCATGTAAATTATGCCACTGCTGTTGCCAGATGTAAAAAAAACAACAACACAAACATGTTTTCCCATCTATGTTTCCACTTTTAAAACATTGAGATTTGGTTCAGAGAAGCACCTTGCCTCATGGCTGTTTCAGCTATGACATTTTTAACTATTATCACTAAAAATCAACCTAAATACCTTTAAGAGACTTAAGACATGGAACAATTATTAAGGAAGGTCAAAGAATAAAGTGTGAAGGCAAGATTAATGCTGAATATAAAGAAAACAAAAATAATGACCAGGGAGAACCAAAATGTATTCAACCTAAATAATGAAAAAAATAAAATAGTAAGAGTTATGTTACCTTGGATCAAACACTGATCAGAATGGAGACTGCAGTCAAGAAATCAGAAAAGACTAGGAATGGGAAGAGCTACTTTGAAAAAACCCCCCAGCAAAGATCCAAAAGAGTAAAGATACACAACCGACAACTAAAGTTAGAATCATCCAGTCCATTGTATTCACCATCACCATGTATGGATGGAGAACTGGACAGGAAAGAAAGTGGACAGAAAGAAAATAAATTCATTTGAGATGTGGTGCTGAAGAAGAGTGCTGATGATATCATGTACAGACAAAATGACAAACAAATAGGTCCTTCAACAGATCAAGCCAGATGTTATCCTGGAAGCCACGGTGATAAAACTTAGGCTGTCATACTTTGGCCACATCATGAGAAGGCACAACTCATTAGAAAAGACAATAATGCTAGAAAAGGTGCAGGGAAGCAAAAAGAGAGACACACTGTATGCTAGATGGTTGGACTACATTAAGGAAGACACAGGCATGAAGTTACAAGATCTAAGCAGAGCAGTGGAGGACAAGGAGTCTTAGAGGTAGTTTTTTGTGGGGCTTTCGGGCTATGTGGCCATGTTCTAGAAGAGTTCCTTTCTGATGTTTTGCCAGCATGTGAGAAGATGCCAGCCACAAATGCTCCACATCCTATATCTTGGACTTCTGCAGATTTGGTTATTTGCAGATTTTATTTCATATAATGCATATTTACAGAGATATTTTCCTTCCTAAGTGCAGAACCTTACATTTCTCTGCATTGAATTTCATTTTGTTAGCATTGGCCCAGCTTTCTAGTCTATTCAGGTCATATTGAATTTTGATCCTGTCCTCTGGGGTATTAGCTACTCCTCCTAGTTTAGTGTCATCTGCAGATTTGATGAGTATGCTCCTAATTCTGTTATCCAAGTCATTGATAAAGATATTGAATAGCACTGGGCCAAGTACAGAACCCTGTGGCACCCCACTTGTTACTTCTCTCCAGGATGAAAATGAACCATTGCTGAGCACCCTTTGGGTTCAGCTGGTCAACCAATTACAAATCCATCTAACAGTTGCCTTGTCTAGCCCATGTTTTACAAGCCTGTTTGCAAGAATGTCATGGGGAACTTTGTCAAAGGCCTTACTGAAATCAAGATAAACTATATCCACAGCATTCCCTTCATCTACCAAGCTGGTAATTTTATCAAAAAAGGAGACCAGGTTTGTCTGGCATGACTTATTTCTCATGTTGACTTTTTGTGATTATGGCATTGCCGTCTAGATGTTCACAGATTTCCTGTTTTGTTTGTTTTACAATTCATTCGAAAAATAAACAAAAACAAGTATAAACAGATATTTGACTTATTGTTGTTATACTGGGGTTCAATTTATTAACTCTTTTTGGATATCAAATATGTTCCTCCAACATTGGACTATGGGGGACCATTCTTCATTCCATTTATCTTTAGATCTGTTGTTTATCAAGTTTCTTTTAGTTCTTGAAATTTAAATGTCCATTCTTCTATTACAGGGGGTTCACTATTTTTCCAACTTTTTGCTAGCACCAGTCTCGCTGCAGTTACCACATGTAATAATACCCTCCAGTATTTAATTTCTATATCTTTGATGATAGCTGATGTAATATTTAATAGATGAAATTCTGGTAACATGTGAAATTGCATCTTAAATATTTTTTGGATTGTTAAATGTATTTGGTCCCAAAATTTTTGGATTTTATCACATGTCCACCATATGTGATATAGTGAAACTTGCCCTTTTTTGCAATGCCAACACTTAATATCTGGTATTTTATATATTTTCTTAAGTTTTAATGCTGTAAAATACCATCTGTTAGTTATTTTCATATGGTTTTCTTTTAGAGTCTGTGACATGGTGAATTTATTTGTTTTAGACCAAGCTTTTTGCCATTCTTGATAAGATATCAGATGTCCTTTATCTTGTGCCCATCGTATCATACTTTCTTTTATTGTTTTTTTCCAGATCTCTGTTTAATAATATTTTATAAAATTTCGATATCTTCTTTTTGTCCAGTTTCCACCAGAGATCGTCTAATTTATTTATTACTGTTTCTGTCCCTTTATACTTGTCATCTTCTTTGAATTTTAATTTAATCTGTGTATATTCAGTTTAAATTGATTTCCTCTTTTACTCATTCTTCTTTCTGTTTTAATTCAATCTTTCCATTTTTGCCTATTTTCATTAAATCTTTATATGTCTGCCATCTCTGTTCTTTTTCCCCTTTTCCAAAAAAAAAAAAAAAAAGCCTTCTTGACCAGAGTGTTTCTGACTTACTATAGAGAAGCTTCCTATATTCTATGATTTCTTAAGGCAGGAGTTAAAATATTTGCTAGTACAGTTGCAGTGGATTATGTCTTGTGGAATGAGATGTGCAACTGTTACACAAATGGTGGCAGTTTTGCACGATCTCTGTACAATAAAAACTACTTATTGCCACCCTTGTGATAATTCTCAAAAAGCATAGCTACTAGCACAACTGGCTTTGTGCCAGTGCAATGGCATGCTCATATCTAGGTCTCAATGTCTTTGGTTACCTTCAGTAAGTTTCTCAAACAAATATGTTCCCTACATTTCTCCCACATGACTAGATTTCCCTAAACGTCACCACAGTCACCTTACAACCAATACCAGACACCATTGGTGGCCCTAGTTTGTTGTGGGTCCTTGAGATTTTAGTTGATTATAAATTGAACACAATCTAACAGTGTGATGCTGATTAGCTGCTCGTTAGCAAAGAAGGCTAATAATATTAGCCAAGGAGAAACAAGTTCACAACCCACCCACAAAACTCTTAGAAAGTCAGAAAGATCAAATTTGGCTAAATCATTTGAAAAGTTTCAAGCACGTAATGTAAAGATATTTTATGCAAAAGTAGAACCTGGAACATACACAGATATAATAGTTACAACTAGAAATTACCCAAAATTGGCAGAAAGCCACGAAGGAAGAGATTGATGCCATGAAACAACATTCTACTTGAACATTTACTCATTTACCCCCAGATGGAAAAGCAATAGAGTGCAAATGGATTTGCCAAATCAAAAGAAACGCATCAGGTGAAATTGAGAGATAAAGAGCAAGATTAGAGCACAAAGAATACAACCAGAAATATGGTAAAGATTATGATTTTTTTTGCCCCCATAATTAGGCATGAAACAATTAGGTTATTGTTAAAGATAGCTGCAATGTAAGGATTACAAGTATTTCATTTTTATTTTAAAACAGCTTTTCTTTATGAAGATTTTGAAGAAACTTTATTTATGGAACAACTACCTGGTTTCATAGAGAATGCAAATGTAGTTTGCAAATTAAACAAGTCCATTTATAGTTTGAAACAAAATGATAAATGCTGGAATATCAAAATAGACAACACATTAAAAAAACTTTTGGGTTTAAATAAGGTAAAGCAGATCCATGCATATAAGTAAAACAATGTGAAAAAGGTATTATGTACTGTTTACTTTATGTAGAAGACATTCTCTTAATATGTGAATCAAATGAACAAATGAATTTGAAAGACAGTTAAGAAATCATTTTGAGCTGAAATACCTAGGGCACGTAACTTATTACTTTGAAATAGAAGTAGAAAAAGGTACTGATAGTAGTTTCCTACTTTACCAAAAGAACAAAATAGAAAAGCTATTTCAAGATTTTGGAATGCTAGATAGCAAACATGTCAAAACACTGATGACATTAGATTTTCAGAAATGTACTGAAAGCACACCATTTGAACCGGCTGATTTATATAGGGAATGCTATTCGTAGTTTACTGTATACTGCAAAACTAATAAGGCCCGATATTAATAATAGAGTTAAAGGTAGAAAATCCAACACAGAAAGATTGGTATGTTATCCCTAGGGGTATTACAATATCTTAACAGTTCATGTGAGAAATGTTTTAAACTATCTGCTAAAGGTGAAGTTGAAGACTTTCATGGCTGACATCCATAGTTTATTGTGGATTTTTGGGGGGGCTATGTGGCCATGTTTTAGAAGAATTTATTCCTGACATTTCACCAGCATCTGTAGCTGGCATGTCTGAAGATGCCAACCACAGATGCTGGCAAAATGTCAGGAATAAACTATTCTAGAACATGGCCACATAGTCCCCAAAATCCACAAAAACTATATTTGCTAAAGAAACAAATGAACTAGATTGTTATGTTGATGCAGACCGTGCTGCTGCTGAATCATGTATAAAATCCACTTCAGGAATAGTAATAATGGATCAAAATTCACTGATTCATTGGTGTAGTAGAAGACTAAGAATAGTTGCAATATTCAGTACAGAAGCAGAATACATAAGCTTGTCAACGGCATGTAATGGAATTGTATGGTTTAGACAATTATTATCAGACATCAATATGAATATAGAAAGACCAGTTATAGTTTATGAGGATAATCAAGCATGTATTAAATTAGCAAATACAGAAAAATGTTTTAACAGAACTAAACACATTCACATTAGATATCATGTTAAAGACTGTATAAAGCAAGGATTGATAGCATATTTTTGTGAAACTAATGTAAAGATTGCTGATTTGTTTCCAAAACTACTGAGTGCAGAGAAACATGGATGGTTTGAAAAGCAATTGGGAATGACTGAAAGAAACAAAACAAAAATGATGTAACTGATGTAAAATAATTTCATTTGATCAGTTGTAAAATAAGGAGGGTTTTGTTGATAATAGTAAAACAATAGTATATATTTTACAACTGAGTAACTGAGTTTTACTGAAAATAATAATAATAATAATAATAATAATAATAATAATAATATTTATAGCCCTCTCCTCTGTCCAGACAATCAGAGCAGGGTACAACAAAGTTTAAAAGTCACAAGCTAAAACAATTCCAGTAACCCACTACCTAACCTCCCACCCCTTAAAATTAAATACCAAGCAAACAATTAAAAACATAATATATCCTCTTAAAAGCAACCATTCCTTGAGTGGTGTGGACTATAGCATCGGGGTCAAAGTATTGGGAACTGGTGGGAAGATCATAACCTAATTTCGGAGCCGGGAGATTAAGAAGTTTCAGGGAAGGCATGCCAGAAGAGATGCATCTTTATAGCTTTTTTAAAGCAGTCAAGAGACGTAATAAGATGTGTCTCATCTGGCAAGCCATTCCAGAGAACTGAAGTGTGCAGGGGTGTGTGTGTTTTCATATGGGGAGAAGTGGTCCCTAAGATAAGATGGACCCAAGCCATGTAGGGCTTTAAAGGTTAAAACCAACACCTTGTACTGCGCCCGGAAACGAATCGGCAGCCAGTGGAGAGATTTGAGCACTGGTGTTATATGCTCTCTCCTTGATGTTCCAGTAACAAGCCTGGCTGCCATATTTTGAACCAACTGAAGTTTCCGGGTTAAGCACAAGGGCAGCCCCATATAGAGTGCATTACAGAAGACCAAGCGTGAGGTTACCAAAGCATGTACCACAGATTCCAGGTCCTTCATGTCCAGGAAAGGGTGCAGCTGGCGTATCAGCCGAAGCTGATAACAGGCACTCTTGACCTTTGCATTCACTTGACTAGTCATGTGAAGCGACGAGTCCAGAAGTACCCTCAGACTGCGAACAGAGTCCTTCGAGGAGAGTGTGACTCCGACTAGGACTGGAAGTTGTATTCCCAAACCTGGTTTCAGGCCTGTAACTGTTAGTACCTCCGTTTTGTCTGGATTTAGTTTCAATCTGTTTTTCCTCCTCCAGTCCATTACCGCTCCAAGACAGTCATTAAGAGGGGAGATGCCATCTGAAGTCTGAGCTGATGATCTGATCATGGAGAGATATATCTGAGTGTCCTCAGCATACTGAAGACACTGAGCTCCATGCCTCCGAATGATCTCACTCAATATTGAATAGCATCAGGGACAGGATGGCACCCTGAGGGATGCCACAATTAAGCTCGATTTTAGAAGAGCAACTGTCCCCAAGCCTCACCTTTTGGGATCTGCCAGAGAGAAAGGACCGGAGCCCCCTGAGTGCAGTGCCTCCAATCCCCAGCTCCCTCAGCCAATTCAAAAAGATGGAGTGATCTACAGTATACAAAAGCCGCTGAGAGATCCAAGAGCACCAGCAGGTGAAACTACCCCTTTCGATACTCAAGTGAAGGTCATTGGTTAGAGCGACCATGGCAGTCTCAACTCCATGTCGCCTCACAACTCTAAGCTGTCTTGGAAGAAACTAACTTTCTTGATCCATTTCAAACCGGCTTTCGAGCAGGATATGGAGCTGAGACAGCCACGGCTGCTCTGACAGATGACCTCCGCTTGAGCATTGACGGGGGTAGTGTGACCCTACTGGTGCTCTTGGATCTCTCAGTGGCCTTTGACAATATAGATCATGCCATCCTTTTGGACCAGTATGGGTATCGGAGGAACTGCTTTGCAGTGATTCCGTTCCTTTCTCTCCGGCAGATCCCTAAGGGTGAGGCTCGGGGACAGGTGCTCTTTTAAAATCGAGCTTAATTGTGGCATCCCTCAGGGCGCCATCCTGTCCCCGATGCTATTAAAATATCTTCCCAAAGGGACGCATAGATTGTATCCCGAAGGAATACCCTCAATGCTTTCTCCCCCCGGACGACCAGCCAGGATGGACAAGGATCGAGAGGGCAGGTCATCTTCCTCATACTTCCAAGGAGCTTGTCCACGTCATTGGTACTCACAGATTTAAACTCATCCTGTAAGGTGGCAACAGCGGAGTTGTTGGACGCCTAACCTATGTATTCTGACAAAACATTGGCATCCAAGTCAGTCCTTATCTGAGAGATTTTGTCTGCAAAGTAGGTGTTAAATGCATTACAGCAGGCTGCCGTTGGGTTAAGTAGGGGGGGTTGGTGCAAGAGGAACCTGCATCAACTCCCCCACCACCCTAAACAGCTCTGCTGGATGGGACTCTGTAGACGCAATGCATGCAGAACAGAAAGATTTCTGCACTGCATGCAAAGCCTCCTGATAAGCACCAAGATGCTGCCTATGGCAAGTTCTGTCGGACAGGAGCCAAGTTTTCCACCACTTGCACTCTAGTCATTGTCGAACCCGCTTCATCTCCCTGAGTTCCTCTGTGAACCAGGGTTTTTGGTTAGAAGCGGGCTGGAAAAGACGCTCAGGGGCGATCGCCTCAATAAACTTGGGAAGATCAGTGTTCCAGGTA
The DNA here is from genome assembly GCA_034509955.1 of Urosaurus nigricauda. Classification (NCBI taxonomy): domain Eukaryota; kingdom Metazoa; phylum Chordata; class Lepidosauria; order Squamata; family Phrynosomatidae; genus Urosaurus; species Urosaurus nigricauda. Next base: position 52,966,250 of record JAOEGL010000006.1, read on the forward strand.
TTCACCAAGGTTTCGATGGAATCCCTGGCATTACCAACCATTAAACCCTCTAAGGCCTTCTGGAAAGTGATTGGTTCCATTAGCCTCCAAGGGCAGACCATTCTAATGAGTCTGCCACCCCTGGGGGGGGTGAAGAGCAGCTTTTAGTTCCATCTTGATCAAAAAGTGATCTGTCCATGATAATGCAGAAGTTTTGGTTACCTCCGCCCATGGATGCTCCTGTTCCGTACTAAAAATCACATCGAGTGTATGACCCTCACAATGGGTAGGCCCGTTGACCAATTTGGAGAGGTTCATGCTTGTCATGGATTCCATGAACTCCCAAGCCCCTCCGGATAGATCAGATAAGCCAGTCTCGAGAGGAATGTTGAAGTCGCCCAAGACCAGAAGTTTGGGCGACTCCAACAGAAACTCAGAGACCAGCTGGGTCAGCTGGTCAGGGAGTCTGTTAGACAACAGGGTGGCTGGTATACCAACAGAATCCCCAAACTATCCCTGGTTTTCAGGCTAAGTTAAATACACTCAATGTGAGTTGTTTTCTGGACAGGTTTCCTGATCAAGGTTAAGTTGGTTTTATGGACTATTGCCACGCCACCCACTTCCCTTATCTGCTCACTAACCGTATTACCAGCTGGGAGAGCCTACGCCCATGTAGCGGCGCTGGCGTTTCCCAGCCAGGTCTCAGTAAAGCATGCCAGGTTGGCCTGTTCATCCACCAGAAGATCATGGATGATATGGGTCTTACGTTTGGCCGACCTGACATTGCAAAGGAGCAGATTAAGTGGCTGTGGAATGGTTGGTATGCTCTCCAAATTATCCTGGAAAACTGAGTGAACTGAAGAAGGGATAGATACCAAATACAGTGGTCCCCCGGGATCCGAATCCCCCGGGGAACGAAATCCCCGGGACCCGAAACCGCCGGGCCCGGAAAAACAGCCCTGGCCAACGAAAAAAACCTGGGTTGCGAAAAAAATTCGCAACCCAGACGCTTTAAAACAGCGCGCTTCCGGCGCACTGTGCATTGATTAAAGCAGTCCCCCGGGTAACGAATGACTTCCGGGTTACGAAGGTAATCCCCGAACGGATTACCTTCGTAACCTGGGGGACCACTGTATCGATCCTTACTTCTTTTGTAACATTTCTTCACTCTGTTGCCACCATACTTTCTCTGCCCCCACACAACCTCAATACCCGCTCCCTGACTATTCCCGGCTCCATATTCTAAAGAAAATTGAGAATGATCCAATATTCCCGACTAGATCCTGGCTCCAATAAAAACAAGGTCATACAATGGCAAATAAAGAATAGTTACGTTCACATCTAAGCCAAGCCCCATAGTCCCATAGTACTGTGCAAAAAATTACAAGGGAAGTGTCTTCAGATAAGCCACATGAGGATAGGGAAATTCCAGAAAGATGTTGCCACCACTGCCACCACATGGATGTCGGGAAAGGGTGTTCCGGGGGGTTTTATCCCCCATTGAAGCTCCACCCAGCCTTGCCGCTCCTGCTGCTGTTGGTGGGGGGGGGGGGGAGTGAGGAGTCCTTTGCAGCCTGTGGGGCCTCCAGCTGCTGCTGCCACCATCACCCCATGGATGGAGATGTTCACAGCTGGTTGGAAGAGGGCTGCTTTTAAGCTTTCCGCTTCCTCCACTTTCCTCCTTGCTGTAGGAGAGTTGCCTCAGATTAACCCTGGTGGTGCTGGGAAGGAGGCAGACTCTCATCTCAGAGTCTCAGCATCTAGGCTGGAGATGTTCACAGCTGGCTGGAAGAGGTCTGCCTTTAAGCTTTCCCCTAATAATAATAAATATTTATTTATATCCCGCCCCTCTGGGTGAGCAATCGGGGTGGGGTACAACATATACAATACAGATAAAATTAAAATATAGCAATCCAATCCCTCCTCCCACCCCTTAAGATAGAATTAAACTGAGGTAAAATTAAAAACAGTAGTTAAAACCATAGAACATCAATGTGGCTCTCATTAAAATGATAGACGGCCTCAAAGTGACTAATGTCTCTGAGAGTGAGTCTAGATGGACAATAGCAGAATAGATTTAATTATTGTTGGGGAAGGCCTGCCGGAAGAGATGCGTCTTGACGGATCTCTTGAAACTGTCCAAAGTTGTAATAAGCGCATCTCATCCAGCAGGCCATTCCATTTCCTCCACTTTCCTCCTCGCTGTAGGAGAGTTGCCTCAGATTAACCCCGGTGGTGCTGGGAAGGAGGCAGACTCTCATCTCAGAGTCTCAGCATCTAGACTGGAGATGTTCACAGCTGGCTGGAAGAGGGCTGTTTTTAAGCTTTCCACTTCCTCCACTTTCCTCCTCGCTGTAGGAGAGTTGCCTCAGATTAACCCCGGTGGTGCTGGGAAGGAGACAGACTCTCAGGGAGTGGCAAGCAGAAAACAAACTGTGAAATAAACAGGTGATTTGAATTAATCAGACCAAAGAGCTATAAAGAGCTAAAGGGGTGTGCCAAACACAATAGCAGCAGCAGAGTAGCACAAGGAATGTGTAAACAGCAAAGCTCAGCAGGAAGGACTGCTAAAATTCTCTGCTGTTTGAAACTGTTAATTGAAGAAGGTATGCTGTGATATTTTGTTTACACTTATGCTGCAAAGAAGATTGCTAAAAGGACTAAGCAACAAGGACTATATTTGTTTTCTGTTATAACCAAAACTGAAGGACATTGTGCTCATGGACTATATATATCTTATATGCAGCTTGTATGAAAGTAAATACAGTGTGCCCGCATCATATGTGGGTACGCCATACACAGCTTTCACTATATGCTGAAAGCCATGCTGGAAAAAGCAATGGTATGTGTCAGAAGAAGTACTGACACATGCACTGGGCTGGGCTGGGCTGGGCTGCTCTGGGCTGGGTCATGGGACAACTCTTTCATCCTTATGGACTGGATCTTTCTAGCTGGTGAAAGTGAAATGGTAAAAGAAACAGTCAACCATAGCAAGCAACTACAGAGCCTCACCACCAAAACTCTGAAAAAGAAGCCCCAAGGCAAAGCAATTAGACATAAAAGAGATGGGTCTGCTGGAGCAGAGATAGAACACTGCACATGGTTGGGGCTCTGTCTAAGCTGTGGTGAGGACTACCTAGCTTCCAGCTGCCCAGAAAAGTGAGCAATCACCTGGAAAACACCAAAAAAGAAAACCAGAAAAGAAAACTACTCCATCAGTAAAACCGGTGGAGAAAATGTCCAAAGGCAGTGATGGAAAGGTTGAGCATGGGGGGACGGGTCAAGCTGGGAGACAGATGACTATCCAGCTGGATGAGGCCTCAGACTCTGGTAGCAACACAGAGATGTCAGGAAACTTTGAAAGCCTGTCTTAAAGCATGGTGAAAGACAGGCTAGAGAACCCCACAGCCGCTGCCCAATGACGAGTGAAGGAGTGCCATTTTTTACAATCTGTGTCAACCTGAGGCCTGGTAGTGCAGTGGTTAAATGCCTGCACTTCAGCCACTCACTCACAAACCATAGGGTTGCGAGTTCAATACCAGCCAGAGACTCAGGCTTGACTCAGGTTTGCCAGTACCCAGCTTGTTGGGGTCTATTAACTTACACATTGTAAACCACTTAGGGAGTGCTTAAGTGTGCTGATAAGTAGTATAGAAACCTACTTGCTATTGCTATTGCTGAGAAAGCATTGCAACCATAGACTCAGGTTGCAACAGATGGCTAACAAACACAGCAAGAGATACAGTGCTAGGGTTGGAAGTACTGAAATTGGAATACTCTTATTAAATTTGAACAGATGGGTGGCCCAGCAATGTGGAGGGATCTCTGGTTAAAACTCCACTGGGCTATCCACATAGGGGTGGAAGAACACTGGGAGAACAGTTCATGCTGGCACCCACCTCCAATTACCCCTTAATTTTGGGAGTGGACTGGGTTGATTTTCATGATCCCTCAGTAGAATGGAAAGCCAGAAAAATCAGATTCCCTAACCCATCTTGCTCAAGACACACTAGAAATAACTGTCAGACTTCATTAGAAAACTGGGGCTGAAAACAAAGTTAACTGTTCTAACAGAAAACAAGGAGAAACTGGAAACATCCCAGCTGTCTACACATTTTTGGTTAGGTTTTTGCTGAAAAGGAAAGCAATGAGCTGGGACCACAACCCCAAAGTGCAAATTGTATTCCATGACCTCTCTAGGAGCTTCAAACTTTGTGAAAATTTATAGATAGAAATGTGTCATGGGGATCACACACTCTTCTTTTACATCTCTGGTGTTTTTTTAGGGAATAAAAAGGTGGGAATCTGAGACTGGAGACTGATTTTCAAAATCTCAGTGGTATGTACTACTACTAAATACTTTATCCCCCTCATGAAAAATATGCTGAGCTGCTTAGCTACTGGTAAAATGTTTACCAAAGACATTTACTTTTTAGTAAGGATAGAAGAAGGAGATGAACACAAACCAGCTCTTAATTGCTCTCTGGATGTATCAGACCTGGCTATGGAACAGAGCCAGCCCTGGTCATCTTGGTGGATGACTTACACAGGGAACTGGACAGGTGGAGTTAATTCCTATTGGTTCTGCTGGACCTCTCAGCCACTTTTGATACCATCGACCATGACATTCTTATGGGCCACCTCTCTGAGATGGGACTTGGAGGTACAGTTTACAGTTGCTCTGTTCCTTCCTGGAGGGGTGAACATAGAAGGTGGTGCTAGGGGACTCCTGCTTGACTCCTCTTGCAGAGAGAGAAAGAGAGAGAGAGAGAGTGAGGTTTTTAAAGTTGTTTGTCTCTCCCTTTCGGGGGGGGGGGAGATTTTTGATAAATTTCCTGAAAGGTCAATAGGGAAAAGCTGAACATTTATGCTAATTACATGTGTGGGTGCTATGGAGTTCATCACATGGGCAAAAAGACAGGAGCATAGTGAGATGTGTCCGTCAATATTGTGCAATTTGATACCCAACCATGAAATAAAGAGACCAGACACATAAATTGGATGAATAAATGGCCACTTATTTGACCAATATACTATTTAAAGCTAAGCATTTGAACTTCAACCTTAAACGTCAAACTGTGAGAGAATAATTAAAGTGAAAGCCTGGTCCTGGTGTGGGTCAAGCTAAAGCCAGGTGTCAATCCTAGACCTCCTCTTCAGCCTTCCCTTTGGGCACAAACACTGAACCCTGAGTTAAATCTGATGATTCGGATTGCATTTTCAGCCAGTCCTAGCAAGGTGAACCTAAAGCACTCCCCCCCAAACTCCCTTGAGTTTGTAAGGTTGAGCAGAACCCCTAGGTCTACCCCAAAGGTAGGTTCTTTCACAACCCCATGTCCCTTGACATATCTAAGCTGTTCAAGAGCCTAAACAAAGGAGGGCCAGTGGTGCATACCAAACAATTCTTTAACCCTATATGGGCCACCGACAAGGGACAAGCATTGCTTAGTCCCTTTTCCCCACCAGGCAATTCAAAATGTCTCTCAAGACATTTTGAAAATCCCTCAAAAAGATCAAATTACCCCCCTCTGAAGGTGAACCCCATCTGACCAGTACAGCTCGGGGCATCTAAACAGGATTAAAGGGTAGCTAAATACAAAGCCAGACATCTTTAATAGAGAATTCCAAATTTCTCTGTTAACCCATTTTCTGACAACATCCAATTTATGTGGACTACCTTCCCCTCTCCACAATTGTTGGGGCAAAATTTCAGACCAAATTATCTTTATGCTGGACCACAGGTGACATATGCTATCAAAATCATGTCTACCCTGGACTTCTGGCCAGCAAGCGCAGGCACATGGAGCAGGCTGCAGGGGCTCCAGGCTTGCTCTTTGAGGAGGTTGTTGTGTGCCGGCTGTCGTGCAAGCAAGCGAAGCAAATCCAAAGTCGGCCAGATAGAGATGGAATCTCTGTGTACTACCAGGGACACTCCCTGGCATGGGAGCGACAAAGATCCTCTCAGAGGCACAGCAACATTTTGCCCTGTGAAGCCATTTGGCATGCAGCTCCAGCTGCGAAGTGGGGCATTTTTTTAACATCGAACCCAGCAGTTAGCATTGCCGCATTTTCTTGCTGGCTGTGGAGCCGAGAGCCCAACCCTCTCAAACACCAGCACAAAGCAACTGAAAGAAGAAGCCTCCTTTGGCAAGTAAGAAGAAGAGCCTCCCCTCGCAAGAAGGGTGAGTGGGAGTGTACAAGGGGGGGGGGGGGGTAAAAATAAAACAGAAACAAAAAGCAGACTGTTTTGGGGGGAAGCCCTGCATTTCCAAGTCAGCTTTAAGGAAGCCTTGCAAACATTGGACTAAAATATCTTTTAAAGAGAAACTACAAACTTTGTTAGACAATTAAAAAATAATTAAAACAAAACAAGTACAATGGACTCCTAAATTCATCTCTAGATGGACACAGATAAATGAGGATTTTTCTAAAGAAAGAAAATACATCAAAAAAGACTGAGAGTTGTAAATTAATTACATAGACAAATTAAACTAACAAATAAACAAACAAATAAAAAAGTAAAGACAATGTTAAAATATTGCCTCAACAAACCACTCAAGGAAAAGAGCTAATTTAATTTAATTTTTCTAAATTACAGACATAAAGCAATATTGAAATGAAAAGAGAACACTTTCAAAACAACTAAATCTGGTTTTTTTTTAAAAAAAGGAAAAAGGGCAGCTTCTTACTTTTTTTATTTATGGTGTATTTACTCTGAACTGTTCAGATACAGTGCTGTAGCCTTTCTTACCTGCAAATAGATCAAGCATCTCTTATTCTATCCTCTCATAAGCCCAAACATTGGTTGTGGTGGTTAACTGGGCACCACAGTTCAAAAAGGATGTGGAGAAATTGGAGCATGTCCAAAGGAGGGCAACTAAGATGGTGAAGGGTCTGGAAACCATGCCCTATGAGGAACGCCTCAGGGAACTGGGGATGTTTAGCCTGGAGAAGAGAAGGTTAAGAGGTGATATGATAGCCCTGTTTAAATATTTGAAGGGATGTCATATTGAGGAGGGAGCAAGCTTGTTTTCTGCTGCTGCAGAGACTAGAACGCGGAACAATGGATGCAAACTGCAGGAAGAGATTCCACCTCAAAATTAGGAGGAACTTCCTGACAGTAAGGGCTATTCGACAGTGGAACACACTCCCTCGGAGTGTGGTGGAGTCTCCTTCCTTAGGGGTCTTTAAGCAGAGGCTGGATGGCCATCTGTCAGGGATGCTTTGATTTGGAGTTCCTGCATGGCAGGGGGTTGGACTGGATGGCCCTTGTGGTCTCTTCCAACTCTATGATTCTATGATTCTATGAACTAATCATATAATAGAAGAGAGAGAAAAAAACAGAATGGCTACAGCTATGAAAAATCAACAGAAGCACAAGCACAACAACAGAGAAGAGGATCAGTTGAACAAATTTCACTTCTTGAAGAAATCAGAAAGATAAATATTGAAATGCAGTAAATGCAACTAAATTTGCAGCAAGAAATAAAAGATTTGAGGACAGATATGAAACAAGATTTTAAACCAGAAATAAAAAAGTCTCTCAATCAATAGAAGAGGTCAAGAAAGATGTTAAACAAGTGAATGCTAAAATCAAAAATTTAGAAACCAGAACGAAAGATCTGGAAGATACAATAATGAAAATGGAAACACAACATTAAAGAGAATTAGATCAAAAAGCTTTGGAAGAACTGATGCTAAGAGAAATCTGTCTTAAGATTCTAGGTCTAAAGGAAAGGAGGATTTTATGAATATGTGGTCACAATGTTGGTGGATTACATGGAGGTGCCCAAAGTGGAATATTCTTGGGAAATAAATAAGGTATTTCGAGTGAATTCACTGACAGCGAGAGGACAAAATGTTCTGAGTGATGTGGTGGCTTATTTTGTGCGGAAAAAGACCAGAGATGACATCCTTTCCCAGAGCTACCAGAAAGATTGGATAAATGAAGAGAGACAAATCAAAATTTATATAATTTATATAAAGAGATACCTAAGAGAATCTTGAAGGAGGACTACCGTGTTTCCCCGAAAATAAGACACTGTCTTTTATTATTTTTTGCTCCCAAAGATGAGCTAGGTCTTACTTTCAGGGGATGTCTTATTTTTCCATGAAGAAGAATTATTCACATTTATTGTTGAACAAAAAAAATTAACACATATTATATATTGTATATATAATTTTATACAAAAACTTTGCTAGGTCTTACTTTTGGAGGAGGCCTTGTATTTAGCAATTCAGCAAAGCCTCTACTAGGTCTTATTTTTTGAGGATGTCTTATTTTGGGGGAAACAGGGTATAATTCCTAACAACTCAATTGAGTAAGAAAAATATATTTTACAAATGGAAAAAGCTAGAAGGTATTTCGGTTAATTATAAACAAAAATGGTATAAACTAAATTCGGTTCTGAAAGCAAAAGATTTTTTGGAAGAAATATGGACAAGAAATTCAAAATACATTTGTGAGAAGAAACAAAACACAACCATACAAAACCAAAAGCTACAGAACTATGAAAACAAGAAGTCAAACAGAAAAAGAAGCAGCTCAAGCTCAAGAAGGAAAGACCAGTGTCAATGAAGAAGATGCAAATCAAGATGGAAACTTGGAGGTAGAGGAGGTAGAGGAAGAGGTTTCAGAGGAGTAGGCAGAAGTAGAAAATGAAGTACTTGAATTGTCAAAGGAAGAAATAGAAGAAGGAGAACAAGACTAGTATAATTACAAGAGATTCATACAATTTTGAGTTAATATACCTTTGTGATGCCAAAAAATGATTTCAAAATCCTTTCTTGGAACTTAAATGCTATGAATGGTCCAATTAAAAGAAGCTGTCAGGATTGACAAGTAGTTATTGGTGAAGTGATATAATTGATTTTCATATATATATTCATATGTATAATCCAGTTCATATATATATTCAGCGTATATGTATTCCATAGTTAACTTGTTGTAGCATAGCAATAGCTGGGAACCGAAACTACAGTTGGGGTGAGTAATTGGGGAGGACTTGCAGAGTCTGGTGATAAGGCTAGGCTCAAGGCTGAGAACGGATGGGAACATCTGGGTTGTTATGGGAATGGACTCATGGTTGGTGTGGTGTGGAGGCTGAGGGGGAGGAAAGGAGGGGTGAATTTAAACTGGACACTTTTCCCTGTGAACTTCAGACTCTGCAAAGACGTGTATCTGGTCACTATTCCCATTGTCTTACAATAAACTTTACTCTGTTTGGAGCTGGTTTATTTGTGGATCATTGGGTAGGAGATTCCAACTTTCACAGTTTGCAGAGTCTCACCTACTTATTCCTAAAACGATGTCGGAGGAGGAAGGACAACAGACTGAGCCCGTGGCAGAAGCCAAGGCTCTCCAAGACCAGCTGGAGGAGGCGACCTCCGGAGAGTTGCTGGGGGCTAAGCCCAAGAAAGGAGCTGAGATGGCCACTCTAGCCAAGGACCTGTGGTTCCCACCGCCGAGGGCCGACCGAGAGCGTCGCAGGGCGGGACGACTCACCGCCTGGGACCAGGCTGTTGGGGAGACTTTAAGAGCACGGCCAAGGGAAGAGGACCTTTCGGAGGACGTGGCGAATCTAAAGACCGACATGAGCGAGGTGAAAAATATGCTGACTTGGATTGTGAACGCGTTGCAGGAGGAGGGGGAACCCGGACCAGGAGGGGTTCCAGCCACCCCAGCCCAAGTACGGGGACCAGCGGTCGAGCTGGAAGCCGGTGAGGACCAGGATGAAGGAGAACCACCGCCCCGACCAGAGAGATGGGAAAGGGAACGCCGTGAGGGGAGAGAGGAGGCGGAGGCGTTGAGAGAGCTGCTGGCCAGTAAGTTGGAAGCTCGATTTAACGGGGATCCGGAGCAGCTTCCCTATTTTCTGGCCCAGGTTGCAGGACACATGCGTACTCGGGGAGCATACTTCCCGGATGAGGCTGAGAAGGTGCGATGTGTGGCGAGTAGGCTGGAGGGGCAGGTGGCACAGTGGCTAGTGCAATTGTATGACTGCAGTGCTCCTGAGCTGCAAAACCTGACCGCGTTTATGATGGCACTGCGCGCCCGCTTTGAAGACCCTTTCCGAGTCGATGGGGCCAAGACCAAGTTTATGACCATACAACAGGGGAATCGATCGGTAGCCGAGTATGTGTTGGAATTCCGGAGTGTGGCAGCCCAAATTCCGGACTACCCCGAAGCACTACAGGCGAGGCAGTTCCAAGACGGGCTGAACCCCGATTTGCTGGAGTGGGTGCTCTCCAGAGCTAACCCCGTCGGGTTGCTGGAATGGATCCAGTGGGCTGGAGAGGCTGAGACGACTAAGGAAAGAGTTAAAATGGCCAAACAATGAGCTGCGTTCCAGCAAGCCAAGATCTCTAGCAAATTGGCAGGGAAGGAGAGTTCCCAAAAGGTAAAGGCTTCGGGGGAGACAGAAAAGCAGTGCCGCATGAGATTGGGGCTCTGCCTGGCTTGTGGGGAAAAGGGCCACCTCATCGCCGCTTGTCCAGAAAAAAACGGCCCCAAGGAAGCTTCTAGTCCTCCGCTACGGAGTGGGAGTGGAGGTCCTGGAGGGAAGGCAGGACAAGCCGTTCAGACCAAGCCGAACCGCATCCAGGAGGGAGGGCAAGGAGTCCTTCCACTGAGCGAGCCGACTGAGCCGGACATGGTGAGTGGGGGTGTTCCTGTGTATTTTGTGGAAGTAAGACTTTGGCACAAAGACAAAGGGATGAGTAGCAGTCTACGGGCTGCAATAGACTCTGGCTGCACCCGCTGTTTAATCAGCCCTAAACTGGTGCAGACCCTGCAGATTGGGCAGGAGGATTTACCGGAGACCATCCCATTTTTCCAGATGGATGGGACCTTGTTGGGGGGGAGGGAACCCACCACTAAACAGACTGAGACTGTTCAGTTGAGAATGGCTGACCATTGGGAGAATATTAAGTTCGTGATTGGGCCCACGCATGGGTGTGAACTGGTGCTGGGCATAGACTGGTTGGTTTTCCATAATCCGGAGATCAGCTGGAGAACCAAGCTGTTGACATTCAGTGACATGGGATGTCAGAGGCATGTGAGCCGAAAGTCGGGGGGCCAGGGCTCCGGTGAGGGAGCCATGATGGTGGCGTTGGAGGGGCCTTACCATAGAACAGGACTGGCCAAGATGCCGGAGGAACTAGCCTACCCTGTGGTGTATCAGGACTTGAGGGAGGTGTTTGAGGAAAAGGAGTGTGACTTTTTGCCACCCCATCGGGACACAGATTGTGCCATTGAGATTAATCCTGGCACGACGCCGCCAAAGCCAAAGATGTATCCAATGACGCCCCGGGAGATGAGCACACTCAAAGAGTTTATTGAGAAAAATCTGGCTCGGGAGTTTATTCGGCCCTCTAGCTCGCCTTTCGGAGCTCCGGTGTTTTTCCGGGAGAAGAAGGATGGATCCCTCCGTCTAGTGACGGATTACAAAAATTTGAATGCTATTAGCACTTGTAGTAAATATCCCCTGCCACTGATGAAAGACATGCTGAGCCGGCTGGCCATAGGCAAAATATTCACTAAGTTGGACTTGAGGGATGCCTACTTCCGAATCCGGATTAGGGAGGGGGATGAATATAAAACTGCCTTTCATTGCCCTTTGGGAGCATTTGAGTATTTGGTTCTGCCTTTTGGACTGTCGGGGGGCCCCGCTTGTTTCATGAAGTTGATTCATGAGGTATTGCATGACCTGCTGTTTGATAGGGTCCTGGTTTATTTGGATGATATCCTGATCTATTCGCAAGACTTGGACAGCCATGTGAACCTGGTGAGAAAGGTTTTACAAAGACTGTTAGAAAACAAGCTGTATGTTAAATTATCTAAATGCCATTTCCACACGGAGAGTTTGGACTTTTTAGGGTACTGAGTGTCCACCAAAGGGTTATTAATGGACCCTAACAAGGTTCAGGTGGTGCTGAACTGGCCTGAACCCAAGACCAGGAAACAAGTACAGAGATTCCTGGGCTTTGCTAACTTTTACCGGCAATTTATTCCTAACTTCAGCCAAGTGGCTCGCCCCATCACTGATTTGTTGAAAACCAAAGGGAACAATTCCAATGAGCTAAGTCCCCCGGGGGACTCGGGGGAGTCTAAGGCCAAACCGTCGACAAAAATCCATTGGACTAGGGAGTGTTCCGAGGCTTTCGCCAATTTAAAGAGACTATTTAGTTCGGAACCTATTCTGAAACACCCAGACCCCGAGCAACCTTTTGTGGTGCAGGTAGATGCTTCCGATGTGGCAGTAGGAGCAGTGCTCATGCAAAGGGACAAGGAAGGTAATCTCAGACCCTGTGCCTACCTCTCCAAACGATTCGATTCCATGCAGGAGAATTGGCCGTGCTGGGAACGCGAGGCTTTTGCCATCAAATGGGCTTTGGAGTCTTGGAGGCAGTTCTTGGAGGGGGCACGCCATCCATTTGAGGTCTGGACAGACCATAGGAATTTGGAGGCTTTGCAGGCGCCTCGCCGTCTGACTCCAAAACAAAGACGGTGGGCTAAGGAGTTTTATAAATTCGACTTTGTGATCAAATTCATTCCGGGAAGGGAAAATGTTTTGGCTGATGCCCTTTCTAGAATGGATGGACCTGGGGAAAGGGAGGAACCAGGACTACAGACTTTGTTCACCCCTAAACAACTTAGTTTGGCAGTAACTACCCGTAGTCAGGCTCGCAAGGAAACGGAGAAGCTAACAGAGGTGTTAGATCCACTTTTGGCAGACATGGTGAAGGAATATGACCAAGACCCTGAGTTGCCGGAGTTGATGGCTGAATTGAAGCAAAATGAGCAGGGGATCTGGTGCAAAGATGGGAAGGTTTATGTGCCTGTCGTGTTGAGGCCCAAGGTGTTGGCTCTGTGTCACGATGTAAAGGCTGCTGGACATTGGGGGTTTGTTAAATCCTGGCATTTGTTGAGAACCAAATATTGGTGGAAAAGGGGGCGAAAGGACTTAGAGGAGTACATTAAGGGCTGTACAATCTGTGCCAGAGCTAAGTCCTTGACGGGGAAACCTAGTGGACTGTTGCACCCTTTAGAGACTCCAACGCAGCCATGGAAGCACATTGCCATGGACTTCATCACGGATTTACCCGAAAGTAGAGGCCGGAACACTCTGTGGGTGGTGACGGACTTGTTTTCTAAACAGGTGCACTATGTGGGGTGCAAAGGATTGCCCAGTGCCCCAAAACTGGCTGACCTGTTCATGGCTAATGTGTACGGACTCCATGGGTTACCAGACAAGATCGTGTCAGATCGGGGTTCACAGTTCACCTCGCAATTCTGGGGTTGTGTGCAGGAAAAATTGGGAGTGCAGGTGGCATTGAGCACGGCCTTTCACCCTTGCACGGACGGCCAGAGTGAACGTTGTAACAGATCGGTGCAAGAGTATTTACGATGCTATGTGAACCATTTACAGGACAATTGAGTTGATCTCCTACCACATGCTGAGGTTGCTTTTAATCTGGCGGTGCATTCCAGCACCAGAATATCACCGTTTGAAGCAGTCTATGGCTACGAACCCCGTGTCATTCCTCAGTTGCAGATAGAGCCAGGGGAGCCAGTGACTGTGAGTCAATGGAGTTCTCGGATAAGAGAAAAATGGCCGTTGATTGAGGATGCATTAAAACAGGCTAAATTGGATTACAAAAGGTTTGCTGATCAACATCGAAAACCGGGTTGGGACATCAAGGTGGGGGATAGGGTCTTCCTATCCACCAAAAACTTGAAATGTCGATTGCCATCAAGGAAATTGGGGCCCAAGTTCGTGGGGCCTTTTGTAGTTAAAAGACTAATAAATGATGTGACTGCAGAATTAGAGTTACCAAAAATGTATAAGCACATTCATCCTGTGTTTCATTTCAGTTTGCTGAAACCCGCTGGTCCGACGAGTGAAGGGATGAAAGGCCCATGCTGATTAATGGAGAAGAACATTTCGAAATTGTGAAAGTGTTGGACTCTAGAAAATTGAGGGGACAGATTGAATATTTGGTGCAATGGAAACATTTCCCTATTGATATGGCCGAGTGGGTTAAAGCTAAGGATGTGCAAGCTGACAAATTGGTTCGGGAGTTTCATGAGGCTTATTCAAACAAACCTGCATGAAAAAAAAGGAGAGGGAAATAAGGCTTGGGGGGGCAGGCTGTCAGGATTGACAAGTAGTTATTGGTGAAGTGATATAATTGATGTTCATATATATATTCATATGTATAATCCAGTTCATATATATATTCAGCGTATATATATTCCATAGTTAACTTGTTGTAGCATAGCAATAGCTGGGAACTGAAACTACAGTTGGGGTAAGTAATTGGGGAGGACTTGCAGAGTCTGGTGATAAGGCTAGGCTCAAGGCTGAGAGCGGATGGGAACATCTGGGTTGTTATGGGAATGGACTCATGGTTGGTGTGGTGTGGAGGTTGAGGGGGAAGAAAGGAGGGGTGAATTTAAACTGGACACTTTTCCCTGTGAACTTCAGACTCTGCAAAGACGTGTAACTGGTCACTATTCCCATTGTCTTACAATAAACTTTACTCTGTTTGGAGCTGGTTTATTTGTGGATCATTGGGTAGGAGATTCCAACTCTCACAGAAAAAGAGTGTTTCACTATTTGGGAAAACTGAGTGTGGACATCATCTGCTTACTGGAGACTCATATAAAACTAAAAGGTGTAAACTTTCTTGAAAACAAAAAGCTAGGAATTGAATATATCTCAGCAGCAGATCAGAAAAAGAGAGGTATAGTCCTTTATGTCAGCTCTAAAATCCAAATCAAAGAAATACTCAGAGATAAAAATGGGCAACACATATCATTCGAAGCTGAAATACTTAATAAAAAAGTTAATAGTAGGATTCTACACGTTGCAAACTAAAAAAGCTAAATTCTTGAAGAAACTACAAAAAAAGATTCTTAACTTTTCATATAATAACATCATCTTATTGGGAGACTTTAACAGGGTAATCGATCCCGTGTTAGACAAAATCTCAGGTAAAAGAGTGACTCTGACTACCAAACTTCCGAAAACCTTCTTTTCACTACAGTATTAGTAA
Organism: Urosaurus nigricauda; assembly: GCA_034509955.1. Lineage (NCBI taxonomy): Eukaryota > Metazoa > Chordata > Lepidosauria > Squamata > Phrynosomatidae > Urosaurus > Urosaurus nigricauda. The sequence continues at coordinate 52,981,289 of JAOEGL010000006.1, forward strand.
CTTTTACGTTATTGGATGTTTGGAGTTTTAAAAATGGAAATATGAAGGACTTTACCTTCTACTCAGATCATCACTCTTCCCACACCAGAACTGATATGTCTTTTGCTAACAAAAGTTTCTGCAAAGAATTTTCAAGCATGGAAATATTGCCGAAAATAATTGCGAACCATAATCCGATAATGTTACAAGTGAAAGAAAATAATATAATTGGAGACTTCAAGATTATCTGCTACAAAACAGAATTACATAAGAAGAAGCAAAAACAAAAAAATAAAAACCTTCAACTATACTTTGAAGAGAATAACAAGACCCTGACAAAACCACTATATGGACTGCCTCTAAAGCAACAATGAAAGGTTATTTTATACAAAAAAGCCTATATATTTAAAAAACAGCAGAGAGAAAGAATTCAGGTAATAACCCAAGAATTAAAACAGAAAACGCAAGAACTTCAAACAAACCAGGACGATAAAATGCTTCAAACAGAAATACAATTTTTAAAACAACAAATAACACAGATTTGGACTGAGGAGATCAAACAAAAATTTAAATCTGCAAAATTAAAACATTTTCAATTTGCTAACAAATCAGGGAAGTGGCTAGCCCACAAGCTAAGAAAAGAAAAGGAAAAGAGGGCGATAACAGAAATAAAACAAGGAAGCAAATTCCTAACTGACCAGGAGGACATTAAAAAGTCTTTGAATGTTACTATCGAGACTTATTTTGCAGTAAAAAAATTGTTGTGAGTTTAATAATTGAATATTTAGAGTAAACGAAGATTAAACCACTGAAGGATCATCAAACAGATATGCTAAATCATGCCATAACAACATCAGAGTTTTAAAAGGCCATTGAATCATTGAAAAAAAGGCAAATCTCCTGGCCCAGACAGGTTTTCTGTACTATACTATAAAGAATTTCAGGACATTGTAGCAGAACCTCTACAACAGGCCATGAATGCTATCTATGTTGGTAATTTACCACACACACGGGAGGAGGCTAATATCATCTTGATCCCCAAAGAGGAATGCAACCATCATAATCCAGAAAACTACAGGCCTATCTCCCTAGTAAACGTGGACTACAAAATTTTTGCTACCATTCTTGCAAGCAGGCTAAAGAAGATGCTGATAGAATGGATCCACGAGGACCAACGGGGCTTTTTGCCCAAGAGACAATTGAAAAACAATATAAGACATGTGGTGAATTCACTTGAACATTTCGAAGTGCACAATGAAAAAAAAATTAGCTTTAGCATTCATTAATATTGAGAAGGTGTTCAACAATGTCCACTGGAACTTAACCCAAGAACTGCTGAAAAAGCTGATTGGACAAAGGTTTTTGTCTTGGATTATGGCAATTTATAATAGACAGCCAAAATTATCATTAATGGTGAAAAAACAAATGCAAGCGAGGTACAAAAGGGAATGAGACAAAGCTGTCCCTTGTCTCCCCTTTTGTTTATCATGTTATTCAAACTGTTGTTATCTAATATAAGAATTAATGTGGATATAAAGGGGTTAAGGTAAAAGGTGAGGAGTTTAAAATCTGAGCATTCACGGATGATTTGTTAATATCACTTAGCGATTCTCTAGGTGATATTACAACTTTACAAAATGAACTGGTAAATTTTGAAAAAATATCGGGATTAAAAATTAATCAAAACAAAGGGGCTTTCTAGATTGGCAGGAAAGTGTGACATGAAGTTGCCTTTTCCTTAATGCTTAGCAGCTGCACCACAGCCATTAGATGGAGCTGCGCTGTTCTGCAGTTTTTAAAAAAGAAGTTGGGAAAACCAGCACCTTTTTAAAAGCTCTTCTTCTCCCCTAAAATGCAAAAAAAGTGTTTTCATGGCACATTTTCCCTTTTTCTCATCTAAAGGCCAGAGTTTCATGCAGGCATGAACACACTTCTTTTTGTCAATCTAGAAAGCCCTCAATTGTAATATTGACAAAAAAATATGGAAGCTAAAGATGAAGCTAAATTAAGTGCTTTATCTGGATTTCAACTTTGAAAAAAACTCAAATATTTAGGAAGCTAAAGATGAAGCTAAATTAAGTGCTTTATCTGGATTTCAACTTTGAAACAAACTCAAATATTTAGAAATAGTTTTAACAAAAAAGATTACAGATTTGTTTGGAAACAATTACAAAAAATGCTGGGGTAAAATAAAGGAGGATTTACAGAAATGGCAAAATTTAAAACTTTCACTTCTTCAGAGGATTGCTATTGTTACAAAAAGATAATCCTGCCGAAAATCTTATTTTTTTTTCAAACTATTCTGATTATTAAAAAAAAATTCAGTGTTCCAAAACTGGCAAAGAGATATAAACTCCTTTATTTGGGAAGGTAAAAAACCTTGCATTAGAACCAAATACTTGCAGGATGCAACTGAAAGAGGGGGGCTAGCCCTCCCAAATTTAAAACTCTATTAAGAAGCTTGTACTCTGTTGTGGTTAAAGGACCTAGACTTTCAAAATACTAATTTACTTAAGTTAGAAGGACCAATTTTAGGCTCGGCTGGCATGCCTACTATTCTATGATAAAGTGAAAGCCAACAAAGATTTTAAAAAACACCTTATTAGAAATGTGATCTATTCAATCTGGTGTAAATACAAAAAACTAATTTGTACTGGGATCCCATTATGGAGCTCTGCACATGAGGCTCTATTCTCAACAGACCCTTGGAGAAATGAAATATGGCTAAACTATGTTGACTTGTTAAAACCTTCACAGGGATCTTTTGAAATAAAATCTTTGAACGAGATGAGATCGGAAGGTAAAATGATACATTGGTTTTTGTATTTTCAAATATTCGAAAGATTCAAAATTGAGCTTAAAGTTAATGGGATATAGAAATGTAGATCTGAAACTGAAGATACATTATGGTCAAAAAAGGGAGTCATGATCTCTGACCTGTACAAATGTTTGCTAAAATACCATACAGAACATGAAGAGAAACATGATGTCTTGAGCGCAAGATATTGGAAGACCACTTGATTTAAAACAATGGGAAGACACTTGGAAGAAAAGACTGAAATATACGTTGTGCCAAGATATAAAAGACAACTATTATAACATCAGTTATCAGTGGTATTTGACTCCGGTAAAAATCTGTAAAATGTATGGGAACTCAAGCAATAAATGCTGGAAGTGCGCGCACACACACACACACACACAGAACACTGTATCATCTATGGTGGAAGTGTAAGAAAGCTAAGAAATTTTGGTTAAATATTTCTAAAACAATTAAGATATTGAGCATCAAATTAGAATTTAAACCAGAAGTATTTTGTTAAATATGGTCACTGATGATTTGGAGAAAAAAATACAGCTGTGCTTTATTTTATATGATATCTGCTGCTATGCAAAACTCTGGAAAAATAGAAGTGTGCCAAGTATTGAGGAGTGGATATTAAAGCTATATGAGATACTTGATTTAGACATATGAACGAGGAAATTAAGGGATGAAAAATCAGATAAATTTACAGATGTATGGAAGGAAGTATTAGAGTATTTAGAAAAAAATTGGGGTCACCTTACTACAGCAATTATCAAAGCTGGTTAATTAGAGAGTTAAAAGAAAATGTAGTTTCACAGAATAGATACCATCTTAAAGTCTATTTTACCCTAAATCTAGGTGCAGTGTGTTTATTCTTTAAGCGGAGTACATCAATATTATTTATGTGGAAAATATTTCTTAATTGCGATTGTGTCCTAAAAATGATTTCGATTTGAATTAAACAGTTGAATAGCAAGACTTGCACAGTTGTTTATGAGGACTGTAGAAAGAGGAGTACGCCTATTATCTCTGTAAGAGGACACTAAAAATTTATATCTCCTCAAATGGACTATACACTATGCAGATAAGGTTGAGAAAGGGTTACCCTAAAAAACAAGAAATAAAAGATACCTGAATTAATATAAGACTACTGGTCTATCTAATTTACGTTAATCATATAGTGTTCAGGTTTTTGTCTGTTTTGGAAATGTTTTTATTATTCGTTACTGTGTAATGTGTGTTTTTTGTTTGTTTTTCAATGTGTTTGTATGTCATGTTTTTAAAATCCAATAAATAAAAAATAAATAAATAAAAATCATGCCTGGCCTGCCAAATCAGAGCTTTGCCTTTCATCGAACCAAGGTCGTTGCCACCAAGGTGTATCAACAGAACATCAGGTTGAGGGCTGACATGCTCCTCAAACCACTTGATCACACCACACCAGTGATTTTGCTGAGATCAAAGTGAGAGCCCATCTGACCAGCTCAAGCCTGTCTCTCTGCTCAATAGATCATACTGTGGCCACAGATAAGGATGCAAATTCTATTAGAACAAACTCTGAAAACTAAAAAAAAAAGGTCAGCCAGTTTACTGTGTGGCATGAATTGAACGCTCATACTTCTTGAAACCTGAAGATTGCCATCTACCAATGCATTGGATATCAGTACCCCCAAATGCCATGTGAGGCTGCTCCGATTCAAAAAGAATGTGTGACAAATTTAACACCTTTAAGTCCAAGGTTAGCCAAGACCTTAGCCACCACTGACCAGAATTGAAATTTAGTCAGGGGTGAGTGGTCTACATATTCAAATAAGGGCCCCTGAATATAGCCACGAAGTGCCAACTAGTCTGTCAAAGCCCGAACTGGGCAAAGATCAGCTATAATAAAAGAATTTAAAGTAATAGAGGTCCCTTTACCTTTTTGATTGGTCTTAGACCTTCTAATCTACAGTATAGCCGTATGGTCATTAGGACCACATCATTAATCAGAAGGGCCCTGTTAGAAGTGTCATGTTTTGATGACACAACCAATCCACTAATCCTCAAAGCCCCAAAGAAGACTGTTAATGCCTTAACAGGCGCAGTTAAAACCAGTGTTGGTTTTAACCTTTAAAGCCCTACATGGCTTGGGTCCGTCCTATCTCAGGGACTGCCTCTTCCTGTATGAACCCCCCTGCACACTTCAGTCCTCTGGGATGAACCTGCTACAGCCTATGAAGACCAGGCTGATGCAGACCTCCCAGAGGACCTTTTCAGCTCTCGCCCCCAAGCTGTGGAATGACCTGCCGGATGAGATGCATCTCACTGCATCCATCGATGGCTTTTAAAAAGCCTTAAAGACACATCTCTTCCAGCAGGCCTTCCCAGACAGTGTTTAACATCTTCCGGCTCCAAATCCAAGACCCTCCAGCTTCTCTTAGAATCATAGAATCACAGAGTTGGAAGAGATCACAAGGGCCATCCAGTCCAATCCCCTGCCATGCAGGAACTCTCCATCAAAGCATCCCTGACAGATGGTCATCCAGCCTCTGCATAAAGACCTCTAAGGAAGGAGTTTCCACCACACTCCGAGGGAGTGCGTTCCACTGTTGAACAGCCCTTACTGTCAGGAAGTTCCTCCTAATGTCTAGGTGGAATCTCTTTTCCTGCAGTTTGCATCCATTGTTCCGCATTCCCCCATGATTTCAGCCCAACTTCCCCCATGATTTCAGCCCATCTTCCCCCATGATTTCAGCCCACCCATACAGCCCAAGAATTTTTAGGAATTTTTAGGTGTTGATATTGCTCTGTATTGTGTATTATGTTTTAACTCATTGCTAATTTAATTTTGTTTTAAGGGGTAGGAGGCTGGGACAGAATTGTTTTATTTTAACTGTTGTTGTTTTAATTTTGTTGTACCCTGTCCCGATCGCCTGTTCAGAGGGGCAGGCTATAAATAAAAATTATTATTATTATTATTATTATTTGCATGAAATAAACTAGCCTCGTAAGGAGAGGAACATAACAAGGCCCACTGTCCTTTAATCCCCATAAGAATTTCTGGAGTGATGGGCCTCCTATCATCATGACTAATAACCCAAATCCTAGCCCACCCCTCTAGGGTCTTACAAATTCTAAAATCTGATGTAAAATCAGCTAATCCCTGGGCTTTGGCAGCAAAGGCTAAGGGTGATAATTTATTCTTAATGGTCTGTGGTGTTAGCCCCTTGTTATGTAAATTAACACAAAGTTGCAAACAGTGTACACTCAGGACTTAAACCATGTACTAGGCGAAACTTCTCAAAGGCCTTGTAAGCCTTCCTGTAATTGGACCATGTGTTGTCAGAAAGCGAGGCACATATTGCCTTTGGTACCTCACCCTTCCAACCGTCCATAGATCTTCTGGCATAGCTGCCAAGTGGAGGTCCGCCTCTGGAGCCAGCTTTCTGAAACTGCACTTCTCTTGATGGGAAAGGGTGTCAGCAATTTCATTATCAACCCCAGGGACATAAGAGGCTGTGAACAGGATGTTATGTATCAAATACTTCAGCACAAACACCCTGATCAAGCTCATGACATGAGGATACCTAGAAGACAACTCATTAATCACCTGTACTGTGGCAGCATTATCATACCAAAATTAGCAAATTCGTGTGCCCAAATGTGCACTGCAACCACGATTGGAAAAAAATTCAAAAAGGTGAGAATCATAGAATCATAGAATCATAGAGTTGGAAGAGAACACAAGGGCCATCCAGTCCAATCCCCTGTCATTCAGGAACTCCCAGTCAAAGCATCCCCGACAAATGGCCATCCAGCCTCTGCCTAAAGACCTCCAAGGACGGAGACTCCACTACACTCCGAGAGAGTGTGTTCCACTGTCAAAAAGCCCTTACTGTCAGGATGTTCCTCCTAATGTTGAGGTGGAATCTCTTTTCCTGCAGTTTGCATCCATTGTTCTGTGTTCTAGTCTCTGCAGAAGCAGCAAACAAGCTTGCTTCCTCCTCAATATGACATCCTTTCAAATATTTGAACAGGGCTATCATATCACCTCTTAACCTTCTCTTCTCAAGGCTAAACATCCCCAGCTCCCTAAGGCGGTCCTCATAGGGCATGGTTTCCAGACCCTTCACCATCTTAGTTGCCCTCCTTTGTACCCGCTCCAGTTTCTCCACATCCTTTTTGAATTGTGGTGCCCAGAACTGAACACAGTATTCCAGGTGGGGCCTGACCAAAGCAGAATAGAGTGGCACTATTACTTCCCTTGATCTAGACACTATACTTCTACTGATGCAACCTAGAATAGCATTGGCCTTTTTAGCTGCCGCATCGCACTGTTGACTCATGTTCAATTTATGGTCTACTTGGACTCCAAGATCCCTTTCACCCATAGTCTCATTCAGCCAGATGTCCCCCATCCTATATCTGTTCATTTCATTTTTGCGCCCTAAGTGCAGTACCTTACATTTCTCCGCATTGAATTTCATTTTGTTAGCATTGGTCCAGCTTTCTAGTCTATTCAGGTCATTTTGAATTTCGATCCTGTCTTCTGGAGTACTGGCCACTCCTCCTAATTAGGGGTCATCTGCAAATTTGGGAGAAAGGAGAAGGAGGAGGCTCTAGTCCATGTGCTTGGGTGAGATCTAATCTAATTTACACTTGAGCCATTGCATTCTGGGAGCCATTGCTGGGAGGCTACTTAAGGCTACTCAAGGCTAGCAGAGGCTTCATTTCCTTTAAGAAAGGAGAAAGGAGAAGGAGGAGGCTCTAGTCCATGTGCTTGGGTGAGATCTAATCTAATCTACACTTGAGCCATTGCATTCTGGGAGCCATTGCTGGGAGGCTACTTAAGGCTACTCAAGGCTAGCAGAAGGTTCATTTCCTTTAAGAAACGAGAAAGGAGAAGGAGGAGGCTCTAGTCCATGTGCTTGGGTGAGATCTAATCTAATCTACACTCGAGCCATTGCATTCTGGGAGCCATTGCTGGGAGGCTACTTAAGGCTAGCAGAAGCGCACAGAGGAGCTGGCCTGAAGCATCAGAGAAAGTGAATCAGAGACTTGCCTTTGGAAGGAGCTTTTAGCCAGGAGCTCTCTACATAACTATAGGCCCCGTGACTTGAACTCAGTGACAGAGCTTGGGAATAAAGGCCAAGTCTAGCAAAGGAAGCCCACAGTCTTGTTTCAGTGCCTCCTTAAGACTTCTCAGTATGGACACTGAAGGCCCTGCAGCAGTTACCTGCAACACGTGTGGGATGTTTGTCTTCTTGCCTACAGAGGTGGCGAACTACACCTGCCACAAGTGCAAGTTGGTAGCCCTCTTGGAAGAGAAAGTACAGCAGCTAGAGGAGCAGGTATCTGCACTCCAGCATCATAGAGAGCAGGAGATTCTCCTGAACAGATCAGACCAGAATGTCTTGAGTAGGAAACAGACAGAGGAAGTTGTTGGGGTGGAGGAGGTCATTCCACATACAACAGAGGTAGATGCTTGGAGGAAGGTCACACACAGAAGTAAGGAAACCAGGGAACGTTCTGTGAGCGGCTTGCAGCTACAGAATCGCTTTGAATCTCTCTCTGTTGTCAGAGATGATGAGGAAAAGCAGCAGAGACAGACATCAAGGACAGAGCAGGGGAGCCTGAGAGTATCACGAAAGGGAACAGACACTGCTAAGCCTCAGAGGAGGCGCATAGTCGTGGTGGGGGACTCCTTGCTGAGGGGTACCGAAGCAGTGGTTTGTGGGCCTGACAAGATGTCTTGGGAGGTGTGTTGTCTCCCTGGGGCAAAGATCCATCATGTGACGGAGAGGCTGACAAGACTTGTCAAGCCTACTGATCAATACCCCTGAAGCTGAAGACGCAATCCTGGGGTTTCACGTTATTGCGAATTAATTCTTCTCACGCAAATTCGGGCAAAAGGGAGGTCACTCCGAATGCAATCATGGGTTTAACATTATTGCGAATTTAAGTTTCTCACGCGATTTTGGGCAAGGGGGGGTTATTTTCGGGTAATGGGAAGTGATTCCGAACGCCTTCCGAATGGAGCAGGGGTTCAGGTAAATTCGCTAAACAAGCGAATTTACATGAATCCGCATTGGCTCCATTTGGAATTGGGAGAAATTCCTCCCGTTTGAAAGAGTCCTAAGTCATAGTTTGATACTGCTGCCTCAAAAGGTTCAGAGTAGCTTGGATCTATGCACAGCCTTGCTACCTGGGGTTAAATCTTGTACCCTTGCTTTTGGGATAGGATAGGATTACTGTGGACATCCATTGGACGCCTGTTTATGGATTCAATTTTCCAAGCTGTTCTGCTATCATTTTGATTTCTGCTAGGGACCACCAGACTGTCTCCATCAAGGTTTTAGTGACAACACCATGCTCTGAAGTCTCTCTAGTTTCTACTATGCTGCGGGTCTGAATTGGGTCTAATGGTACCTGTATAGCTGGAGTACATCCCTCATGGGATTTGTGGGGAGGGGGTGTTTTGGTCTCTTCAGGCATGGGATTATCCTGAAGGACTCTGGCTTGCATGGCAGACTCTAGGAGCTTTGGATGTACGATTGCCACTATTGAACATTTTAGATTTAATTTGGCCTCTAGTTCTTGGATGTGGGACTCACATCTGTGTGATCAGACAGTTCTGCCCTTTCTGTTACTTTGGACAGAATGAAATCTGCAGCCTGTTTGGCTTGACTTAATTTTTCTTCCAATTCCTGGATCCTTGTTTTTAATTCTATATTCTCCTTCTCTGTCCTATCTGCTCTTCTTCCAGCCTCATTAGTTGTCCACGTGTTCTCGGCCACCTTTTCTCTTACTTGGGCGACCATATCACCAATCTGCCTTCTACAGACATCTACCTCTAATTTGTATTTCTGATACTCCTCAACTGCATCAACAACCAAATACCCCAGGATGCTAACCTATCCTTCTCTGCTTTGCGAACACTCTTTATTCCCTTCCTTGCTGTCTTGAGGAGAGTTGCAAATGGGTCGTCAGTAAGGAACCCTCCAGAAATCCAAGGATTAGGTCCCTTCTGGACTATCCATTTCTGCAGCCTGTCCTGGATCTTGTCCTCTTTCCATAAATTTGCCATCTCCATCTCTCCTTTCTCCTTCTGCACTTTCTTGGCTTCTAAACTCCAGACCACCTCACCCCTGTTACTGACCTATGGGACCAACCGCCCATTAGTTACCTCTTCTCAGCCTATGGGACCACACACCCACTGCTGTATGACCTATGGGACCAACTGCCCATCAGATACACTCTTGGGACCAACCGCCCATTACTCTTGTGACCAACCACCCATTTTGGGAGCCACCTCCCTGCTGGCCTAGCTCTGGGACCTACTTCCAGCTAGCACTACTCTGTTTGGGACTATCTTGTCCCTGGCCTAAGAATCCGATCACCCTTGGGCCAACTTTTTCACTACTTGGGAGTACCTTCTCCCTGCTCTTTAGAATCATAGAATCATAGCGTTGGAAGAGACCACAAGGGCCATCCAGTCCAACCCCCTGCCATGCAGGAACTCCCAATCAAAGCATCCCCGACAGATGGCCATCCAGCCTCTGCTTAAAGACCTCCAAGGAAGGAGACTCCACTACACTCCGAGGGAGTATGTTCCACTGCCGAACAGCCCTTACTGTCAGAATGGTCCTCCTAATGTTGAGGTGGAATCTCTTTTCTTGCAGTTTGCATCCATTGTTCCGTGTTCTAGTCTCTGGACCAGCAGAAAACAAGCTTGCTCCCTCCTCAATAGGACACTCCTTCAAATACTTAAAGAAGGCTATCATATCATCTCTTAACCTTCTCTTCTCCAGGCTAAACATCCCCAGCTCCCTAAAGCTTTCCTCATAGGGCATGGTTTCCAGGCCCTTCACCATCTTAGTTGCCCTCCTTTGGACATGCTCCAGTTTCTCCACATCTTTTTTGAATTGTGGTGCCCAGAACTGGACACAGTATTCCAGGTGGGGCCTGACCAAAGCAGAATAGAGTGGCACTATTACTTCCCTTGATTTAGACACTATGCTTCTATTGATGCAGCCTAAAATTGCATTGGCCTTTTTAGCTGCCGCATCGCACTGTTGACTCATGTTCAGCTTATGGTCTATTTGGACTCCTAGGTCCCTTTCACATGTGGTCTCATTCAGCCAGGTGTCCCCCATTTTATATCTGTGCATTTCATTTTTCAGAGTGCAAGAAGACACTCTGATGGGAAGGTAAACAGTTTTTTGTGCAATCATGCTGGCCACATAGTCACAGAGTAGTCTCTGACAACGCTCACTCTTCAACTTGGTAACGGAGCACCGTTCCATATGGTTGGACACGACTTGACAACTTTTACCTTTAGAAAATGTTATACTTGGATCTAGATGATACATGGCTCTCTTATTTTGTTCGTGTTTTTGTGGTTTTCTTTTTCCTCTGTACCCATGGGGCAAGTGGATAAAAAAAAGATTCAGCAAAAGTTTCCAAACTGAGTAAGGAATTTCCAAATTAAGGGAATATAGCATAGGAAGCATGGGAGGGAAGACACCCCCCTCCTCTTTTTCTTCTTGGCAAGTTAAGAGCTGCAGACTCAAGTTGTTTGTATCACCCCTATTTCCACAGAAGTAATTTGGAATTTTAAAATTTACTGTGGGTGTGGTTGTAAACCCATTCCCCTCTTATATTTGTTTTTATAGGTCTCTTTTTGAGTTTCTTGGCACAGTTTTGTGTAGTTAGGATTGTGTTTTAAGATTTTGAGATATTCTTGTTGTGTTGTTGGTGTTCTGATTCTACTTTTGGCGAGAGGCCATGATTTTCACTCTGCTCAAGCTCAGAGGCTATTCCCTTTCTTTACCACCTCTGAACACAAGCTCTCTTGACTGAGAGTACAACCACCAGTCCCTTTTGTCTTTTCTTGTGTTGGTTTGTGCTGCTAGAATTTTGTCTTTTGGGTATTGCTGTGTCTCATGTTGTGCCCCTCTCAGTTCTTGAGGAAACACATGATCTGGATCCAGCAGTTGTCTCTCCTTTGTCTCTGCCATGAGCTTGGAGCTGTATGAGATTTAAGCTGCATAGGTTTCCTGTTTCTGTTTGTTTGCTCTCTTTACATGCTCAGAGGCTCAGAGGCCACCCAGCATCCCCTGTCTTGTCTTTTGATGTTCTTGCATTGATCAAGAAATCTACTTCTTTGTCTTTGTGGTGTATTGTAAGGCCTTGGTTGTATGTCTATAGCCCAATAGAATTCTTCTTTTGCTGATTTAAGCAACATCTTGCTCTCTTCTATGAGCCTTGTCCTTCCTTCTCCTCTCTGAGAGGGTGTCACCCAACAGAGTTAAACTGTCTCAACCCAATACCAAGGTCTCTTCCTCCATTCAGTTTCTGTGTGTCTTCAGTTCCTCCTCTTCTATTGAGTGCAACAAGCTTTCAGAATTAATTCGGATGTTAAAATTCAAAGGATATCCTTGGTTAAACTATAGATCTACAGACTATGTGATAAGCTTGCTTGGAAAGAATGTTTTCTTTAGAGAAACAAAATGTGATAGAATTTGTAGTTGTAGAAATTATAAGGAAACAAATTCTAGTTCCTCTTGACCCAAATTTGTGATACTTCTGTCCTTTTGGTTGTCATAAAAGCATAACCCCCCCCCCCCTTGTGAATGCACAAGCCTTACAGACAAAGACAGCATAACATTTTGTTTAATGAAATCTATAACTTAGGTTCTTAGAAAACTAGACTTGATCAGGAAAAGAGAGCCCCTTTTATCTCATTTGATTTGCATAGGCCTGATGGGCCAGCATGGTCAGGTATTGTGGAATTGCTGGTTTGTTTGTCTGTTTGCTTGCTTGACTGTCTGAAGGCAACTTCCTCTTTGTCTGAAGTCTGTGTTATTGGAAGGGATTAATTCATGTTCTCAAGTGTCTTTGTTTTATGTTAAGTAAACAGGTTGCGAGTTCAAGACCTGCAAAAGGGCTCAAGCTCAACTCAGGCTTGCATCCTTCCGAGGTGGCTAAAATGAGTACCCAGATTGTTGGGGGGAAGTAGCTTACAGTTGTAAACCACTTAGACACTGCTTAGGCAGTATGAAGGGGTATATAAATGAAGCTGTTTGTTAAGTAGTTATAAAGAGCCTCAGGTCAGCACAGTCTACCTGTGAAAAAGGTCTTAGCTGCTGACTCTCAACCAAAATGGAATCCTTTCTGTTTGCTGGAAGCTTCAATACTGTCAGGACTGACAATGTAGATCAGATATAGAGAGGTCATATATCCAGTTCATATCTATATTCACAGTCTATATGTATTAAATATCTAACCCTTGTAATGTAGTGAAGTTGCTGTGAGTAATTGGGGAGGGCTAGTAGAGCCTTGTTGGAATGTGAGATAATGGGAGGCTCCAAGGTTTAACGCTGGTGGGAACATCTGGGTTGCTATGGGAATGAAGCTATGGTTAGTGTGGTGTGGAAGCTGAGGGGTGGAAAAGGAGGGGGGATTTTAAAACTGTGACTTTGAGTCTCAGACTCTACAAAGATGTGTATGTGATCACTACTTTCCAGTGCTCTTACAATAAACTTTTCTCTACTTGGAGCAAGTTTGTTTGTGGATCATTGGGTAGAGGATTCCAACTCTCACAGTTTGTAGAGTCTCACCCACCTATTCCAAAAGATGTCAGATGAAGAAGGGCAACAGACTAAGTCCCTGGCAGACTCCAGGGAGGAAACGGAGGCGCTGAGGGAACTTCTAGCCAGCAAACTGGAAGTTCGATTCAATGGAGATCCAGAGCAGCTTCCATTCTTCCTGGCTCAGGTGGCAGGATACATGCGGACTTGGGGAGCATACTTCCTGGATGAAGCTGAGAGGGTACGGTGTGTACGGTGTGTGATGCCTGGAGGCGCAGGCGGTGCAGTGGCTGGTGCAGTTGTATGACTGTGGATCTTCTGAGCTGCAGAACCTGATGGCCTTCATGACGGCACTGCGCGCACATTTTGAAGACCCCTTCAGGGTGGACAGGGCAAAGACCAAGTTCATGACCATTCAGCAGGGGAACCGATCGGTGGCTGACTATGTGCTGGAATTCCGGAGTGTGGCAGCCCAGATCCCAGACTACCCTGAAGCCTTACAGGCGAGGCAGTTCCAAGATGGATTGAACCCCGACCTGTTGGAGTGGGTGCTGTTGAGGGCCAACCAGGACGGACTGCTGGAATGGATTCAGTGGGCTGGAGAGGCGGAGACGACCAAGGAAAGGGTGAAGATGGCCGAGCAGCGAGCTGCTTTCCAGCAAGCCAAGATCACTGGCAAACCGGCAGGGAAGGCTGGCTCACAAAAAGTCAAAACCACAGTGGAGACCGAGAAGCAGCGCTGCATGAGATTGGGGCTTTGTCTGGCTTGTGGGAAAAGGGGCCACCTCATCGCAGCTTGTCCCAAGAAAGACACCTCCAAGGGATCGGCTAGCCCATCATCTCGGAGTGTGAGTGGAGGAACTGGAGGGAAGGCTGGGCAGGCCGCTCAACTCGACCAGGACATTCCTCAGATGGAGGGAGGGGAGCCATCCAACCTCCGGAGCAGCATGAGACATCTATGGTGAGTGGGGGTGTTCCCCTGTACTTAGTGGACGTGAAGCTTTGGCACAAGGACAAGGGGACTAGTAGTAGCATCTGGGGTGCAATAGACTCGGGTTGTACCCATTGCCTGATAAGCCCTAGGCTGGTGCAATCTCTTAAGATTGGGCAAGAGGACTTATCGGAGGCCATCCCCTTTTTCCAGATGGATGGAACCTTGGGGGGGGGGGGGACCCACCACAAAACTGACTGAAACTGTAGTTTTGAAAATTGCAGGCCACTGGGAAAGTATTAAGTTTGTAATTGGACCCACGCTTGGGTGTGAGGTGGTGCTGGGCATAGATTGGCTGGCATTCCATAACCCTGAGATCAACTGGAAAGCAAAACTGTTGACTTTTAGTGACTTGGGGTGCCAGAGACATGTGGGACTGAAACCCAGGCCCTGGGGCCCCAGAGACCGGGTTATGATGGTGGTGGTGGAGGGGCCTTACAATAGAACTGGGTTGGCAGAGGTGCAAGAAGAGCTACTCTAGCCAGGGATGTATAAAGACTTAAAGGAGGTGTTTGAGGAAAAGGAGTGTGACCTTTTGCCACCCCACCGGGACACGGATTGTGCTATTGAAAATAATCCCGGCATGACCCCGCCTAAGCCAAAAATGTATCCTATGACACCCCGTGAGATGAGCACACTGAAGGAGTTTATTGAAAAAAATCTGGCTTGTGGGTTCATTCGCCTGTCAAGCTCATCTTTCGGAGCTCCGGTGTTCTTCAGGGAGAAAAAGGACAGATCCCTCCGTCTAGTGACGGATTACAAAAATTTGAATGCCATAAGCACTTGCAGCAAATACCCCTTGCTGTTGATGAAAGACATGCTGAGTAGGTTAGCCATGGTAAAAATATTTACTAAGTTAGACTTGAGAGATGCCTACTTCCAAATCAGGATTAAGGAGGGGGATGAGTACAAAACTGCATTCCATTGTCCTCTGGGAGCGTTTGAATATTTGGTCCTGCCTTTCAGGGGGGGGGCTGGCTTGTCTTATGAAGCTGATTCATGAGGTGTTACATGACCTGCTGTTTGACGGGGTCCTGGTTTACTTGGATGACATCCTGATCTATTCGCAAGACTTGGGACAGTAATGTTGGGCTGGTGAGAAAGGTTCTGAAAAGGCTGTTAGAAAACAAATTGTATGTGAAACTGTCCAAGTGTCACTTTCACACCAAGCGTTTAGATTTCTTGGGATATCGGGTGTCCACTCAAGGGTTGCAAATGGACCCTCATAAGGTTCAGTATCTGCTGAATTGGCCAGAGCCTAAGACGAGGAAATAGGTGCAGAGGTTTCTGGGCTTTGCCAATTTTTACCAACAGTTTATTCCAAACTTCGCCCAGGTGGCCATCCCAATCACTAACTTGTTGGGGGACAATCCCAAGGGAGCAGGTCCTCCAGTGGCATCAGAGACCCCTCAGGCCAAGCCGCCTACTAAAATCTGCAAACCTTGTTCACACCTAAACAACTTAGTTTGAGAGTAACCACCGTTAGGCCCGCAAGGAGCAAGGAACTAGGTCAGCCGCCTTAGATCCGCTACTGGCGGAAATGGTGGAGGACTATGCCCAGGCTGCCGGGGTTGATGGCAGAAATGCAGAAAACTGAGCAGGGGTTATGACGCAAAGGATGGGAAGGTATATGTACCCCCCTCATTGAGGTCAAAAGTGTTGGCTTTGTGTCATGATGTAAAGGCTGAGGGACATTGGGGATTTGTCAAATCCTGGCACCTGTTGAGAAGCAAATATTGGTGGAAGGGGGTGCGAAAGGACTTAGAGGATTACGTAAAGGGCAGTGCCATTTGTGCTAGGGCCAAGCCACTGACGGGGAAACCTAGTGGATTGTTGCGGCCCTTGGAGACCCCAACTCAGCCATGAAAACATATTGCCATGGACTTTATCACTGACTTACCCAAAAGCCAAGGACGAAACACCCTATGGGTGGTGACTGATCTATTCACCAAGCAAGTGCATTATGTGGGGTGTAAAGGATTGCCCAGCGTGCCGAAGTTAGCAGACCTGTTCATTGCCAATATTTATAGACTCCATGGATTACCAGACAAAATTGTGTCTGACCGGGGCCCCCAATTCACCTCACAGTTTTAGGGGTGTTTGCAGGACAAATTAGGGATGCACTTGGCGTTGAGTACAGCTTTTCATCCTAACATGGACGGCCACAGCGAACACTGCAACCAGTTGGTGCAGATTTATTTACAGTGTTATGTTAACCATCTACAGGACAATTGGTATGAACTTTTGCCACATGCGGAGGTTGCTTTTAATATGGCGGTGCACTCCAGCACAGTATGGACTATTTGACTATACACAGTATGTATAGCCAAATCACACTTAATAACACCTCAAGATTTATGCCCAGAGGAAAATGTGGCATTAAAGGGCTTAGAAGGTCCTGCTTTTAAGGCACCAGTAGTCAGACATTTCATTCAGAGGACACAAACTTCAGTGGAAATTTGCAGTCTGGGATGATATTCCATTTCCTTGTCTAATTGGGAATGACCTGGACAGATATTTTAAGTTTGCTTGTGCTGTCACTAGACAACAAGAGAGAAAGAAATCTTCAGAACAGGTCAATCCATTGCCTGAGAGAAAACAAGGAGAAAAGGAGAGGACTGAACATGAGGGGAAAGTACTAAATACCTCAGAGAGTAAAGATTCTGAGGAGATCAAAGTCAGAAATGACTGTGAGTTTGCTCAGGAACAAAGGAATGATGAAAGTTTAAAATCATTGTTCTCTTTGGTAAACAGTGAAACTAATATAGAGCTGAGTAAAGAACACCCTCATAGATTTAGAATCATAAATGACAACTTATATAGAGAGTTCCTAAAGTGCAAGTATAGCACCCAAAAGGAAATCCAAAAGCAGTTAGTGGTCCCTTGAAAATACAGAAGCCAGATTCTAGAAATTGCTCATTCTAGTTCATTTGGAGGGCATCTGGGAATTAAGAAGACCACCGAAAGAATCTCTTGGATTTTTTATTGGCCCAGGATGGGACAAGATATTAAATATTATTGTCAATCCTGTGACACTTGTCAGAAAGTAGGCACTAGCAAGGACAAAACCAAATCCAAGCTTTGTCTATTACCCGTAATATCTCAACCATTTCAAAAGACAGGCATAGACATTGTGGGTCCATTACCTCAAGCAACCCAGAAATAAATACATTCTGACTCTGATAGACTATGCTACGAGATATCCTGAGGGAGTGGCTTTGAGAAATATGGAGACAACAACGGTGGCAAACGCTTTAATCAATATTTTTTGCAGATTAGGATTTCCTAGTGAGATTTTCTCAGATTTGGGAAGTTCGTTTACTTCCAAGTTAATGCAGAGAGTATGGGAGATCTGTGGAGTTAAACATACGACCACAACTGCTTATCACCCACAAAGTAATGGCTTGTTGGAGAAGTTTAACGGGACATTAGTCCACATGATTAAATCCTATGCTAAGGAAAACCAAAGAGATTGGGACACCAAGCTGCAACATCTCTTGTTTGCGTATTGTGAAGTTCCACAAGAAAGCTTAGGATTCAGTCCATTTGTAACTGGTCCAGTGGCAGACAGCATCAGTAATGAAATTGATAACATGCTCAAGATGGGGATTATAATACCATCGCAGAGTCTGTGGGCATCACCGGTAGTATTGGTAGAGAAACCGGTCCATACCATTAGGTTTTGTGTGGATTACAGGCGAGTAAATAAAGTCACCCAAACTGATGCCAATCCTATTCCCTAATTCAAAAGATGGGTGTGGTGGCGTGGACACTCACTCTGACTCTCTCAGTCCACCCACACAGAATGCCTGTCTTCCCCTTTTGCTGCCACCAATTATCTTCTCCACCACTGCCTATCTTTTCTGAGGCTTTGTTATCTCTAGTAGTGTGCCACAATATTTCACAGAGGCCAAGTTGTAATAAAATAATACTGAAGTTTATTAACAAACATCAAAGTAATCAGTAAACTACTTTCAAGGCTTTTGCATTTCTTTCTTCTTAGTTACGTTACCACAGTTACATAGACACAATACTTCAGCCCTCAGGCAATCTGCCAAATACTCTCAGCTTAAATCAACTGGCTTACAACCTAAAGCCTAATCAGTCCCTCTCCTGGACTCTACATAGATCCTGTCTGGCCTAAAACCTAACCTACACCTGTCCCATCAGGAACCTAGAGAGCACTCCCCTCAGTGGCGTCCTCTCCTCAGCCCAAAACTTCAACCCCGCCCAGCCAGCTTCTAATTGACTGGTCACCTGGTGCTCGTTGATTGGCTATCTCTGTCTCCAGGGTTTGCTGTTTCTGGGGTCTTTTCACTACACACCTCCCCCCTTTGCCAGTGTATTAACGCACATGACCTAACGGTTATGTGTGTTAATACAACATCATGTATCAACATATACTTACCACATTTCCCCATCTTTAACATTATCTATACAAACTTTATACATATACACATTACCTTTATATATATACATAATCACATCATTATCATTATAGATGAATCTCTCTGTTTACCCTTCAAACTGCCTCGAGAGACCATCTGCGACGACATTTTCTTTACCTTTGACATATTGGATGGAATAATCAAAGTCCTGCATGATCAAACTCCACCGCATAACTTACTGTTGTTACCTTTAGTCTGGTTCAACCAACATAAGGGAGAGTGATCTGTCCTGATCAAGAATCTTCTTCCCCATAAGTATGGTGTAAGTTTTTTTCTCAGCCCATACTATAGCCATGCATTCTTTCTCAATTGTGGCTAAGAGTCTCTCTCTAGGAAGAAGCTTTTTACTTATAAATAAGACCGGATGTATTTGACCATCCTTACCTTCCTGACTCAATACAGCTCCTAGTCCCACATTAGAGGCATCCGTAGTGACTATAAACAGTTTTGTATAATCTGGGGCCATCAGCACAGGCGCTGTGGTCATCAGATGTTTCAGTTCTTTAAATGCCTCATCACATTTCTCTGTCCATAGGACCTTGGTAGGCTTGTCCTTTTTAGTTAGATCAGACAATGGACTTGCGATACTACTGAAGTTAGGAATAAACTTTCTATAGTATCCTGCAAGTCCTAGGAATGATCGTACCCCTTTCTTAGAACTCGGAATGGGCCAATTCACTATGGCTTCTACCTTAGAAATTTCCACCTTGATGGTTCCACTGCCCACAATATATCCTAAGTACCGGCTTTCTCTTTTACCCACATGACACTTGGAACTTTTGATGGTCATCCCACTCTCTTTAAGTCTGGTTAACACTGTGGTAAGATGGTGAATATGCTCACTCCAGGAATTACTAAAAATTCCGATGTCATCTATGTAAGCCACTACACATTGCTTTAACCCTCATAAGATGGTGTCAACCAACCTTTGAAAGGTAGATGGTGCATTCTTTAACCCAAAAGGCAATACTCATACAAACCCCTATGTGTAACAAAAGCAGTTTTCAATTGATCCCTAGGGGACATAGGTACTTGCCAGTATCCTTTGGTCAAGTCTAAAGTGGTGATATACTGGGCTCTTCCCATCTTCTCAATTAGATCATCTGATCTGGGTATAGGATAGGCGTCAGTCTGGGTTACTTTATTTAGCCGCCTATAATCCACACAAAACCTAATAGTATGGTCCGGTTTCTCTACCAATACTACTGGTGATGCCCATGGACTCTGAGATGGTACAATAATCCCCATCTTGAGCATGGTCTCTATTTCATTACTGATACTATCTGCCACTGGACCAGTTACTCGGTACGGAGACGTAGCAATCGGATCTGCTTCTCCCGTATTAATATAATGCATTACCCCTTTTACTTTTCCTGGTACTCTGAAAATATGTCTTTGAATTTAACTAACACCTGCATTACTTCACCTCGTTGTTGAGGAGTAAGAGAAGAGTCAAGAGTAACCTCTTGAACCTTTTCCTTCCCCGCATTTTCCAGTGTCCACCTGGGAATGGCAGTCCCTTCATCCCCCTTCTCTTTGACAGCATATAACACAAGATTTTCTCTCCTGTGATAGGGCTTTAACATATTCACATGTACCAATTTACATCCCCCATCATCTCCCAAGTCCACTATATAGGTCACATCATTGATCCTCTCAGTCACTTGAATTGGGCCAGCCCATGCATCTTGAAGCTTGTTCCCTCTCATCGGTCGTAGAAGCAAAACTTCATCTCCGGACACAAAATTTTGCGCTCTGGCCTCTTTGTCGTACCAAGTCTTTTGTTGTCTCTGGGTTCTTCTCAAGTTTTCTCCAGCAATTTGTACGATCCATTTCAAGAATGTCATCAGGTTTTGGACACATGTCACCACATTATCAGGCTCTCTTTCGTCTGGAGTCTCCCACTCATGGCGAATAAGATCCAAAGGTCCTTTCACTTTGCATCCAAACAGCAACTCAAATGGACTGAATCCCAAGCTTTCCTGTGGAACTTCCCGATATGCAAACAACAGGTGTTGCAACTTGGTGTCCCAATCTCTTTGGTTTTCTTGAACGTAGGACTTAATCATGTGGATCAATGTCCCGTTAAACTTTTCCAGTGAGCCATTACTTTGCGGGTGATAAGCGGTCATGGTTGAATGTTTAATTCCGCAAACCTCCCATAGCTTCTGCATCAACTTAGAAGTAAATAAACTTCCTAAATCGGACACAATCTCGTTAGGAAATCCCAATCTAGAAAAGATATTAATTAAGGCATTTGCCACCGTCGTTGTCTCCATGTTTCTCAAAGCCACTGCTTCAGGATATCTTGTAGCATAGTCTATCAGAGTCAGAATGTATTTGTTACCTCTCTGTGTTGCTTGAGGTAATGGACCCACAATATCTATGCTTATCTTTTGAAACGGTTGCGATATCACTGGTAATGGACTGTCAGAACAGGGGTTCAGAATCCCAGACAGTCATCCAGTCAGCTTTATGTAGAATAAACAGAACTTTATTGATGCTCCAGGATCAGGAATACCAAACCATTCAGCTTCTTAGCTGAGACTGACCAGTTACTGCCCAGCACCTCTATACATCCCAATAGCCCTACTCCTCCCCCTCTGCCAAAAGTCCACGAACTAACACATTCCATGTCTTTTCCCATCAGTTTCGGGTTCCCCCATGGCTCCCCCCTTAACTGCTTTCTTCCTACCAAATGCTGTTACATTCCTAGCCTCAGAGCTGAGCAGCTACAAGGTCAACTGATAACATCCTCCTGGCACCGCTATGCACTCCTCCCTTCTGTCTAGAAAAATCTAACTATGCCTAACTCTATACCCATCATCCCCATAACTACTACAAAACTATATCTGATAGAAGACTAAAAGGATTCTAACAGTCGGCCCCCCTAAAAGAAAACCCCCTCCCCACAATATAACATATAGAAAACAGATTACAAGTTACAAATTACAGATTACAAATGCGGCTTGTCAGGATAAGCCTGATGAAACTTGGCCACTAAATCAGGGGCCATAACATGCTTAGCAGACACCCACTCATCATGATCCGCTGAAAAGTGCTTCCAGCGAATCAGGTACTGCAACTTATTCCTGTGAATTCTGGAGTCCAAAATCTTAGAAACTTCAAAATGCTGCTCCCCCTCAATCATCATGGGGAGGGGCGGTTCCTTGTCTTGTTTCCAGCGTCCCATGCTCCGGTCCAGTTTCAGCAAGCTAAAATGAAACACAGGATGCAAATGTTTGTAAGATTTAGGCAAGTCTAATTCAGCTGTCACCTCATTGACCAGTCTTTTCACCGGAAAAGGCCCGATGTACTTGGGCCCCAGTTTCTTTGACGGATGCCTGGTTTTCAGGTGCTTAGTTGACAAAAATACTCGGTCCCCAGGTTTAATATCCCACCCCAAAGACCTCTTGCGGTCAGCGTACCTTTTATAGTCTCTTTTAGCTTCTTCCAAAGCTTTGGTGACCTGTGACCAAGCTCCTTTGATTTTATCCACCCATTGGGTCACAGTTACCGGGTCGGAGGGTTCGGCATACTCAGTGCCACTTCTACACCCAATTTTTTCTGCAGCACCCTCCAGAACTTTGAAGTGAAGATGCTCCCCCAAGCCGTGATGTTTATAGATGTGCATAACAAACAAGTCCACAAGCTTAGTAGCACTAGGCATCCCTTTGCAGGCTACATAATGCACTTGCTTAGAAAACAGGTCTACCACCACCCAAATGGTGTTTCTCCCCTTGCTTTCAGGCAAATCCGTAATAAAATCCATAGCAATATGTTTCCAGGGTCTGCTTGGGGTGGGCAGAGGCTGCAAAAGCCCCCTGGGCTTTCCTATGACCGGTTTGGCTCTGGCACAAACCGGACAGCTTTTCACATAGTCTTCCACTTCGGCTCTCATCCCCTCCCACCAGTAAGTCTTTCGAACCTTGTGCCAAGTCTTTAGATATCCCCAATGTCCCGCTGCCCTCTAATCGTGACACAGCTTCAATACTTCTGGCCTCACTACTGCAGGGACATAAATTTGGGAGCCCTTAGCCCACAACCCTTGCGAGTTCAAACTCAAACTATCTTTGTGCTCTCGTAGCCAGTCATCTTTCTCAGCCTCTCTTTTGATCTTTTGCAACAAACCGTCTAACAGAGGTAAAGGTTCGACCGGTTCCAGCTTAGCTTGGCTACGAGTCACCAAAGACAGTCCCAGTTGTTCGGGGGAGAAAATGGTCTGCAGAGGGACTTGCTCTTTTCCCATATGCTGAGGGAGCCTGGATAAGGCGTCGGCCAATATGTTTTGCCTCCCTGGGAGGAACTTCAGTTTAAATTTGTATTTGTAAAAGTCCTTTGCCCACCTCCTCTGTTTGGGAGTTAGCTTTCGGGGGGTCTGCAGGGCCTCCAAATTACGATGGTCTGTCCAAACTTCAAAGGGGTGAGGCACCCCCTCTAAGAACTGCCTCCAACTGTCCAGCGCGTGCTTAACAGCAAACGCTTCCTTTTTCCAGGTGGGCCACCCCAACTCCCCCTTTTGAAACTTGCGAGACAAGTAGGCGCAAGGCCTCAACAATCCATCATTGTCCTTCTGCAATAGCACTGCCCCTATTGCCTGGTCACTGGCGTCCACCTGGATGACAAACGGTTTGTCAGGATCAGGGTGTAGCAAAATGGGCTCGGTACTGAATAATTGTTTCAGCTGGTCAAATACTCGTTGGCACCTATCAGTCCATTGGATCGGAGTAGAGGGTTTGGGTTATTTCTTTCCTTTAGCCCTTGTGTCTCTGCCCCCTCCCTCCTGAGTTTTTGTCTTTAGTAGGTCCATAATTGGCAGTGCTATCCTAGCAAACTCTGGGATGAACTGCCTATAGAAGTTGGCAAAGCCCAAAAACTTTTGCACTTGTTTTTGAGTCTTAGGAGGGACCCAGCTCAACACCGTTTGTACTTTTTGCGGGTCCATCTCAATTCCCTGAGCTGACACTCGATACCCCAAGAAATCCAACTTGTCGGTGTGAAAGTGACATTTAGACAACTTCACATATAACTGATTATCCAACAACCGTTTCAACACCTCCAGTACCAATGGCACATGACTCTCCAAGTCCTGGGAATATATTAGGACATCATCCAAGTACACCAGCACCCCCTCAAATAACAGATCGTGTAGCACTTCATTTATCAGTCTCATGAAGACCCCAGGAGCCCCCGACAGTCCAAAAGGGAGGACTAAATATTCAAAGGCCCCCAAAGGGCAATTGAAGGCAGTCTTGTATTCATCCCCCTCCCTAATTCGCACCCTGTAATAAGCGTCTCTCAAGTCTAGTTTTGTGAACACCTTACCCGTGACCAGCCGACCCAGCATGTCCTTTATTAAGGGCAAGGGGTACTTGTTAGTGTTACAAATCCCATTTAAGTTCCGATAATCAGTGACCAAGCGCAAAGTCCCATCTTTTTTCTCTCTGAAGAACACAGGTGCTGAAAAAGTGGAGGTGGATGGCCTAATGAACCCCCTTGCCAGATTCTTTTCTACAAATTCCTTGAGAGTGGACAATTCCCGGGGGGGTCATGGAATATAGTTTTGGTTTAGGCAGGAGCGCCCTGGGTTCTATTTCTATAGCACAGTCTGTCTCCCGATGCGGCGGCAGCGTGTCACTTTCTTTAGACTCAAACACCTCCTTGAGATCCTCATAACAGTCAGGATAGGGGGCCACAGCTCCGGGGTGCTGCCATCCATTCCCAATTCTCCCCCGTCCCGATCGAGGGCGGCCTTGGCTCCCCTCCTACTCACTGTTCTAGATGGGTTGCAGTCTCTCCCGGTGGCGGCCGGGGTATCTCCACAGGTTTTAGCATTTGTGGAACCTTTATAGCTGGGTCCAAGTGGTGGCCCTGACAGATTGGGTCATCGAAAATCAACTGTCTCGGTCTCCATTTAGTGTGAGGATTGTGGTGGTGTAGCCAATCTATCCCCAACATGAGGTGGTAATGATAAGTGTGTCCCACCACCAACTGAAACTGTTCCCAGTGGTCAGCTATTCCCAACCACACTGTAGTGGTCCGTTCCTTAGAGGCTTGCCCACCCATCAGGCTACCATCCATCTGGGAGAAAGGGATAGGATCCCGTAGGTCCTGGGTTTTTATGCCCAGCCTCTTGACTACCTCCGGGTTAATTAAACACCTAGTACACCCAGAGTCCACTGCCGCCGTAAGGGTCATGGCTCTCTGCCCCGGTCCCACCATCAAAGTCACAGTCAAAGTATAGAGGGGTATGCCCCCACTCACCATGGGTTTGCGGCCAGCCCGTTTCACAGCCTGCCTCTGGCCGCTTTTTAAGGCAGGCTCTGGGAGTTTAAAGCCGGCTCCTCAGAATCGGTGCTGTCGTCGTCGGTCCAGACCTCTTCCTCGTCCTCCGTCACCACTTGAAGCCCGCGATCGGGGTGGCTTTTTTCCTTTGTCTTCCCTTTCCCTTTCTTGGGAGCATTCGCTGGGAGGGTTGCAAATGGAGATGCTTTCTTCTCCAGGTTATGCTCTGGGCAGTTCGCAACCAGGTGGCCTTTGCGCCCGCAACCCAGGCACAGCCCCAACCAGCGGCGTCGCTATCTTTCCTCGCCTGTCGTTGGCCCAGACTTTCCTTTGCCTTTTTCCCCGGCGGGTTGGTTTTCTCTCCCTCTGCCCCCTTTATTTTTCCACTGGGTCAGCATTCGGACTTCCTGCAGCACTGCCCCCGCCTCTCCAGCCAGTCGAATCCACTCCATGGCCGTAGGGGGGTTGCCCATGGTAAGCGCCCACTTCACAATATCAGGGCGCAGACCCTCTTTGAAGTATTGGATTCTCATCCCTTTGGTGCAGTCTGGCACTTGGGCAATTAATCTCCGAAACTCCATAGTGTACTCGGAGACAGACCTGGCTCCCTGGTCTAAGCCCTTCAGACCAGCCAAAACTGTACTTGCTCTCAAGGGGTCCTCAAATCTGACTCTCAGGGCTCTCATGAAGTCTGCCAGATTTTGCAATTCCGCCGCTTGGCAATCATAAAGCTGCACCAGCCAGTTGGCTGCCTCCCCTTTGAGGTGCCGCGCTACACACTTCACCTTGGCAGCCTCCGTGGGAAAGGTGGGCCCCCATTCCTCCATGTGAACGGCCACTTGGGACAGAAAGTAAGGCAAATCTGGGGGTCCCTGTCATACTTAACTCCCAATTGTAGGCTTGTGGTTCCAGCTGCCGATCCGGGGCCGGTCGAACTGGCTGATGGTCAGGTTGCGGTGCCTCTTCTCACGCCGGGGCTGCTGGAACACCAGTGGCGCCCCCCGCCATTCGCCCATCTCTCGCTCCGTCCGGGCGTTCCTTTACTATGGCCAACACCTCCATCAGGAGATCACGCAATTCATCCACGTCGGTCTGGAGGTGCGTGACTCGTTCATCCAGGTCTGCATCCTCAGCCGGTTGCACTCTCAGGGGCTGAGTGAAGCCCGTGTCCCAGTCGGACCACCAGGTGGCCCTCCTCCGTTCTCGGGTCCGCACAGGGGCCACCAGGTGCCCGAACCAGGGTCCTCCACCCACTGGAGTCTGCAGCACGGGGGGTCTCGTTGCCTTCGGCAGAGCTCCAGCCCCCCCGGTCGGGGCTGTGGACTCCTCTGTGTCATCCGTCATTTTAGTGGAGAATGGCTCCTCTGAAGTCTCCTGCTCCTGCATTGCCTCAGAGAAGTTTTAGGGAGTCTCAGCTAACTGTCAGAACAGGGGTTCAGAATCCTGGACAATCAACCAGTCAGCTTTATGTAGAATAAACAGAACTTTATTGATGCTCCAGGATCAGCAATACCACACCATTCAGCTTCTTAGCTGAGACTGACCAGTCCCCGCCCAGCCCCGCTATACATCCCAATAGCCATCTCCTCCCTGCTCTGCCAAAAGCCCGCGAACTAACACATTCCATGTCTTTTCCCATCAGTTTCGGATTCCCCCATGGTTCCCCCCTTAACTGCTTTCTTCCCACCAAATGCTGTTACATTCCTTGCCTCAGAGCTGAGCAGCTACAAGGTCAACTGATAACATTCTCCTGGCACCGCGATACACTCCTCCCTACTGTCTAGCAAAATCTAACTATGACTAATCCTATACCCATCATCCCCATACTACTACAAAACTATATCTGATAGAAGACTAAAAGGATTCTAACAGTGGGGAACTTCACCTGCACCAAGTGCAAGTTGGTAGCC
Organism: Urosaurus nigricauda; assembly: GCA_034509955.1. Classification (NCBI taxonomy): domain Eukaryota; kingdom Metazoa; phylum Chordata; class Lepidosauria; order Squamata; family Phrynosomatidae; genus Urosaurus; species Urosaurus nigricauda. The sequence goes on from JAOEGL010000006.1 coordinate 53,008,276, forward strand.
CTCTTAGAAGAGAAAGTACAGCAGCTGGAGGCTCAACTATCTACACTTCATCATCATGGGGAGCAAGAAGCTTTCCTGACTAGAATGGACCAGATGGTCTTGGATGGGAAACACACAGAGAAGGTTGCTGGGGAGGAGGAGGTCACTTCACATACAATGGAGGCAGATGGTTGGAGGAATGTCACACACACAAGTAGGGAAACCAGGAATTGTTCTGTGAGCTTGAAGCTATAGAATCGATTGGAATCTTTCTCTGTTATCAGGGATGACAAGGAACAGCAACAGGGAGAGACTTCAAGGACAGAGCAAGAGAGCCTGAGAGTACCATCACATTTAACAACAGCTGCTAAACCTTGGGTGAGGCATGTGGTGGTGGTGAGGGACTCCTTGCTGAGAGGTACTGAAGAAATGGTTTGTGGGCCTGACAAGATGTCTCAGGAGGTGTGTGGGAACCAATGATACTGAAGGCTAAACTCCCAGAATATCATAAGGGATTATGAGGCTCTGGGTAAGAAGCTGAAAGAGCTGGATGCACAAGTCTAATCACTTCTCCCAGTTGAAGGACATGGTCCAGGAAGGGAGAGGAAAACAGCAGATGTGAATAACTGGCACTCCACAGATGGTGCCATCAGGAACAAATTGTATTTTTAGATATTGGGCTGTGGTTCATAAGGGGGGACTTCTGGCAATAAATCTCACATCAATTGGCAGAAACAATGTTGCCAATAATCTCAAAAATTTGATCAGGAGAGCTTTAAAGTAAGTTATTTGGGGGAGGGGAACAGTAATCTGGAAGGCAAAAGCACTGGAGAAAATAGTCAAACAGTCAGAGAGGGAAGAAGGCAAACAATGCAAGGACCCAACAGTGGGAGGAAAATACCTGCACAGGCAGCAAGGGGGAGCATGGTCTTAAATGTCTCTACACTGTTGCACAGAGCATGAGCAATAAATAGGAAGAATCATAGAATCAAAGAAGATTGATTGATTGATTGATTGATTCTATTGGAAGAGACCACAAGGGCTATCCAGTTCAAGCCCCCCCCCCCCATGCAGGAACTCCCAATCAAAACCAACCACAGTCCCAGTGCTCAGAAAAGCCAAAATGGACAAAACAAAACAAAATGAAAGGGTTCTGACAGAAGAAACAGGAAATAAAACCCTGAGGCCAAAGTAATTATCTAAAAGGGTAAAATACCCCACTAATAATTTAAAAATGCTAAGGAAGATAATAGTCAATAATGAAAGTCCTCTACGCCAGGGTAATTAGCCCTGGAAAAAGGCCAATTGAGCAACAGAAAGGGTGAAAATAACACCCCTTATCTTCACCAATGGCAATAAAAAATAACCAATAAAGAGATAAAAAACCAAGGCCAAACACATTTCAGCCGAAGCCTTCTTCAGTGGCCTGCCAATATAAATAATAAACAAAAAACAATTCCTCAGCATTCAATATCTGTATCCTTGCTAAATTCAAAAGCTGTAATGAGCTTGGCCTGTTATCAGGGTGTCTTATATAACCAGCTGTGTTAATGCTGAACTTAATCCTGTAAAAACTCAAGCATACCTAGGGAAAATAAGGGTGTGAAGTGACTCAATAAATTCAAAAATGCTCAAACTAACCAATTAACATTTTCATTTAAACCTCCTGGAGATTCTGAATTTAATCGATGGATCCATTTCAGTTCTAATATTTGTAATTGTCTTATGTTTTTCATATTGGGTAATCCATCTATGCACCGGAATTTGAACGAATCAAAACTGTGTTATTTTTCAACAAAATTTTTAACCAATGGGGCTTCCAATTTTCGATTTTTGATGCAACTCCTGTGTTCAATAAAATGGGTCCTCACCTGTCTAGTGGTCATCCCTATGTAAACTAGTTTACAATGGCATACAATCATGTATATGACCTTCTTACTTGCACATGTGGAGAACTTATATAAATCATAGCTCTTACCATCAGTAGTATTCACAAAAGATTTTAAATTACTGCTATGTTTACACACTGAGCAATCTCCACAGATGTAATGTCCTTTGGCTGTCAAAATCTTTTGTATAACCGGACTAGCAAATTCTGTTCTTACTACTATATTCTTGATGTTTCGAATCCGTTTATATGCGAACATCGGTCTGTTAATCGGTCATCGGTCAGGATAATCAGGAGTTCACCCACAAATGGGAAGCTATATTGAATAAATGCTCTTTAGATCTTATGGTTTTCCTGATTGAAACTAGTCAGTGTGAGTGCAAGGTTCTGGCTGACAAACTTGAACAACAAAAACAGGAATTTAGTAGGATGATGGACTCCACTAAATTTAACAGCAAATTAGAGGAATTTGATGCATTAGTAACCCAGAAGTTAAATGAACTTAAGGACCTCAAATTTAAAAAATTCCAAAGAGACCTTAGAGATTATCAAGAAGGCAAGGTTTACTCCTGGAAACCTTGGAGGGGCCAATAAGAAAATAAGAAATAACAATAAGAAAAAGGTTTCTTTTGATACGAGTATAGATACAAGTAGAGAAGAGAGTAGCCTAAATGACATTACCTCTGATTCCTCTGCTGATTACTCGTTGGAGAACTCTAACACCAATACGAGACGTTTTTTAAGAAAAACAGCCCAACAGATGGAGATCCAGGAACAGAGGAGAGGAGAGGAGGAAAATGTACAAGGGCAGGTACCTCTCCAAACACAGATAGTCAACATAACCAACCTATGTTATCCACTCTGGAAATGGAGGTTTTGAACAAAGGTCTTTCATTTGTTCCTACCCCTAGTTATAATTCCTTTGAGACTATGCGTGAAGTCCATCAATTGTTTCGAAAAATTAGATTGGCAAAATTTTTCTCTAGAACTGGGACAACCAATGAATACCTGGGAACTCCGGATACCGATAAATATAGGAATTTTCACAAAAAATCTAATTTCAATCCCAACACAGATGACCCATACATTAAGGTCTTTCAAGAAAAAGTATTAAAGGATATGCGTGAGATTTCCACCTCTACTTCCAATAACTGGCACAATTTATCCAAGATACATAGAACCACCCTGGAGAACTTGCAAAAGAGGCAGGACATTATCATTAAACCAGTGGACAAAGGAGGTGCTATAGTTATATAGGGGAGGGAAGATTATGAATTGGCGGCATATAAGCAATTATCAAATGAAAGACACTGTAAGGAAGGTACGAAAGACCCCACAGATGATATTTTGAAATTCATTAAAATCGTCTTAGAGGAGGCATTGAATATGGGTTATATAACAACCAATGTGTATGAATATCTATTGGACTTTCCTGGTAGGACCCCTTTATTTTATTTATTACCAAAGATACATAAGGACAAAATACCAGTTCCGGGCAGACCCATAGTTTCAGGTTGTGGCTCAATTTTAGAACCATTGGCTACATACATTTCCTCTTTCTTGAAACCTTTCATTCCGGACATACCATCTTATATAAAGGATACCAAGGAGTTTATTAAATATATAGAACAACTTACACCACCTGTAGAAACATTCTTTCTGGTAACATTGGATGTGGTATCTCTTTATACCAATATTCCTCAGATTGAGGCCTTGGAGGTCTTGGAAGCACTTCTGTTGTCCAAACCTATGGGATCTCCCCTGATTCATTTTTTGTTACATTTAGTACAAATTACTTTATCTAAGAATTTCTTTAAATTTGATAACCAATTTTATTGGCAAACTTCTGGAGTTGCAATGGGGTGTAGATTTGCCCCAGAGCTGGCTAACCTCTATATGGATCATTTTGAACGGACTCATATATTGAGCAATGAGTTCTTTTCCCCCCATATAAAAATGTGGAAGAGATTCCTGGATGATATTTTTTTGTATATGGGTGGGTTCTGAGACTTTACTTAAGGAATTTTTGGTTTTTCTGAATGGGATCCATGAAAGTATTAAATCTGATATGATATACAATCTGTGCACAGTGAATTTTCTTGATATTAACATCCATATAACAAGGTGATCTTTTATAACGAACCTATATAGAAAACCCAGAGATGTGAATTCTTTTCTAAGATACGATAGTTATCATCCCAAGCCTCTCAAAAATAACCTTCCTTATTCACAATTCTTACAGATTAGACGAAATTGTAATACGCTGGAGGGCTTTGAAAGGGAATTTAACATCACAGGCCTCCAGTTCTTGGAAAAGGGATATCTGTCAAAGTTATTAAAGAGACACAGGACAAGGTACGGAGGTTGGATAGCAGGCAACTCCTGTGTGATTCTAGACCTAAGAAAGTGTTGGATAGAGTGGTTATTCCACTCACTTTCAATACACATTCACAGAAGGTTAAGGAAAGCATCATGAAGCATTGACATCTGTTGGAAAATATACCCGGATATAAAAACAGACCGATGTTTGCATATAAACGGACTTGAAACATCAAGAATATAGTAGTAAGAACAGAATTTGCTAGTCCGGTTATACAAAAGAGTTTGACAGCGAGGGGCGTAGCCAAGCCAATGGCTGAGTAGGACTGTTCAGTCAGACTGGGTGCTCAAAAAAATAAATAAATGTAGCTTAAAACTACTCCCAAAGGAAAAAATTCTACTTCTTTCAAGTGGATCTACAATATGAACCCATAAAGAAGGTAATGAGATGAAAACTTTACTTTCTTTTAAGAAAAGAGAGGGGGGGGAGAGAAGAAAAAAGCCTCATTTTAAAAGACTTATGAAGCAGCTAGAGGCATCGCAATTAGAAGAACTTTTGAGATAAGAGGATTTGACCTTGGAACTGCTTCATAAAATATTTTTTTTGAAGGAGGACATTTGCTAGGAATAAAGATTGATGTGAAGCAATAAGGGACGGGAAATTGTAAATGCCAAAAAAGAAAAAAACCTTAAAAGCAGAAGAAGCTTCGCAAGCTAAAGTTGGCAAACAGAAACCTTCAGATATCTCCTTTCAAAAATTATTTAAAACAGAGGCTAGCAAAACTATGATTAGGAGTCCAAAGAAAGGTCCCCCTACTCTCCCAAAGCCACAGCAAGAGCAGGCAGAGAACATTGCTCCTGCAGTCATTTTAAAAAAAGATGGAGAACAGACTGAGGAGGAAAGGAAGATGGATTTTAAAGAGATGATGAATGCTCATAATGAGACCATGAAACAACAACATGATCAAACACGTAAAGAGTTTAATAAATTACTGGCATCTTACAAGGAGGAAATGGAACGAAAAATAGATAGGAACAGAGAGGATTTACATTCAACATTAAGAAACCAACTAGGAGAAATTCAAATATGCTTTCAACAGCAAGTGGAAAGATCGGATGGTAAATTTTTGAAAATATTCGATTGTATAAGAGATATAAAACGGGATGTTCAAGCACTGCAACTGGACAACAAAGCTTGCAAAGATAAACAGGAAGCACAACAGAAAAAAATTCAAATAAATAAAAATAAGCTTTCTGAAATAGATAAAAGGCTTATATATTTACAAGATTATCAAAGAAGAGCAAACTTTGTCATCAAGAATATACCAGAAAGTGGGAAAGGAGACAGGAAATCAGATTTAAAAACAGAAATTTTAAAATGGTTACAAAAAGTCACCCCATCTCTTAATTGGAATGAGACAGATTTGGAAAGAGTTCATCGTTTGGCACCAGGAAGGAATAAAATTATACCACGTGATATAATTGTGAGGGTGACCAATTATAATAAAAAAGAAGAATTGATGAACATTATGAATGTTATGAATTTACAGTTAGTAATTTCATATTGTAATGGAGGTAAAAGAGTTAGATTAAATAAACAACTTTGGTATAGATCTCAGAAAAAGGGAGGGTTAGGCCTCCCTAATATAAAGGGATACTATGAGGCCAACGACTTAAAATATGTAATAGAAGGTATGTTAAATATATCAGATCTAGACTGGTTAGAAATGGGAAAAGAAGAAATAGATATGAAAATAGATAAAATTTTCTTCAAAGATTTCAGTAGGAAGGAAATTAAGGAGATTGAAAATCAATTCATGAAAAATATATTGGAGATATGGAACAAATATAAAAAAAGAATGATAAATGAAAATTCAATGATAACACCAATAATAATGGAAAAATCATTCCCAAAAATTTAAGAGAGTTATTAGATAAGGAATTAAAGGAAAGGAAAATGGATAAAATAGAAAATTGGATAGAGTTAAAGATAGGAAATGAAAGTATAAAAGAAAAGCTTAGCGGAATAAAAATGTCTTGGTTTCACTATATGCAAATAGAACAATGGTTTAAAAATTGGAAAAAAAAGAATATAAAAAAGGAAAAATATGCACAATTTGAACAAATAATTCAGCAAGGGATAGAAAGGGAAGAAAATGAAAACATGAAAGGAATAACAAGTAAAATGTATAAAATATTAATGGAGAGCAAAAGGGAAAATTTAAACCAAAATATTTTGAAAGAAATATGGGAAGACGAATTAGGATATAAAATTTGTGAAAATGAATGGAATAGAATTTGGGAGCAAAGACATTTGAAAAACTTATCAATACGAATTAAAGAAAAATTATTATAAACTGGTTTGGAAATGGTATTTAACACCATTAAGATTACATAATATAAATAAGAATAATTCAAAATATTGTTGGAGAGGTTGTAATAAGGTAGGATCGTATATACATATGTGGTGGCAAGGTAAATATGTTCAAAATTTTTGGGAAATAGTAATATTAGAAATAGAAAATATTTTGAATATAAAAATAGATAGAAAACCAAATATAGTATTATTATCATTATATAATGAAGTAGAATGGAAAAAAGAAGAGAAAAAACTTATAACAAATTTACTTACGGCTGCGAGATTAGTTATAGCAAGAAATTGGAAAACAAAAATAAATGTAGAATTGGAAGATTGGTATAAAGAAGTTTGGAAATTAGCAATTAATGATAAATTGACATGTAAGTTGAGGGTAAAGAAGGGAATATGGAAAAGAAATGATTTTGATGAAATTTGGAAAAAAATTATTGAAAATGTTCTAGCAAAAGAAGATGGGAAATTACCTCCGCAAAATGAATTAAAATTTTTGATGGAATATAAAGATGGGAATGACTCCGGGGGAGGGGTGCACTAGGGTGATATACAGGGAAAAAAAGAAGAAGCAAGATGTTAAAGTATATAAGTATGAAAGAATGATATAATTTGTTTTTAAGTTATTTACTTGTAAAATTTCAAAAATACTAATCATAATCATAATAATAATAAAAAGAGTTTAACAGCCAAAGGACATTACATCTGTGGAGATTGTTCAGTGTGTAAACATAGCAGTAATTTAAAATCTTTTGTGAATACTACTGATGGTAAGAGCTATGATTTATATAAGTTCTCCACGTGTGCAAGTAAGAAGGTCATATATATGATTGTATGCCCTTGTAAACTAGTTTACATAGGGATGACCACTAGACAGGTGAGGACCCATATTATGGAAAGGTAGCCTGAACACAGTGAGGACAAACTCATTCAATATTTATACTTTTCTTCCCACTATTCCCTTAAGGGGCTGTGGGGATTCAGAGGAAGTGAATCAGGGACTTGCCTCTAGAAGAAGCTAGCAGCCAGGAGCTTTCTAGATAACTATAGGCCCAGTTGATTGAGTTCACTAACAGAGCTTAGGGACAAAGGCCAGCCACACAGGGATTCTTTATGCTGGTGTTTAACAGGAGAAGTCCACAGTCTTGTTTCAGTGCCTCCTTAAGACTTCTCACTATGGACACTGAGGGACCTGCTGCAGTCACCTGCAACACCTGTGGGATGTTTGTCTTCTTGCCTATAGATGTGGGGAACTTCACCTGCACCAAGTGCAAGTTGGTAGCCCTCTTGGAAGAGAAAGTACAGCAGTTGGAGGCCCAGGTGTCTACACTTCAGCATCACAGAAAGCAGGAGGTTCTCCTGAATAGAAAGGACCGGATGGTCCTGGACAGGAAACACACAGAGAAAGTTGCTGGGGAAGAAGAGGTCACTTCACACACAAAAGAAGGAGATGGTTGGAGGAAAGTTACACGCAGAAGTAGGGAAACCACGGTTCGTTCTGTGAGCTTGCAGCTACAGAATCACTTTGAATCTCTCTCTGTTATCAGAGATGATGAGGAAAAGCAGCAGGGACAGACATCAGGGACAGAGCAGGGTAGACTGAGAGTACCACGAAAGGGAACAGCCGCTGCTAAGCCTCGGAGGAGGCATGTGGTGGTCGTGGGGGACTCCTTGCTGAGGGGTACAGAAGCAGTGGTTTGTGGGCCTGACAAGATGTCTCGGGAGGTGTGCTGTCTCCCTGGGGCAAAGATCCGTGACGTGACAGCGAGGCTGACAAGACTTGTCAAGCCTACTGACCGTTATCCCTTTCTTTTGGTTCATGTGGGAACCAACGATACTGCAAGGCACAGCTTTCAGAATATCATAAGGGATTATGAGGATCTGGGTAGGAAGCTGAAAGAGATGGATGCACAGGTTGTCATATCATCTGTTCTCCCAGTAGAAAGGCATGGTCCAGGAAGGGAGAAGAAAATAGCAGAGGTGAATAACTGGCTCCGTAGATGGTGCCGCCAAGAACAGTTTGGATTCTTGGATCATGGGCTGCGGTTCCATGAGGAGGGACTTCTGGCAAAGGATGGGCTGCATCTCACGCCAGTTGGCAAAAACGTTTTTGCCAAAAGTCTCAAAAATCTGATCAGGAGGGCTTTAAACTGAGTTATATGGGGGAGGGAGACATTATTTTGGAAGGCAAAAGGGCTGGAGAAAATAATCAAACTGACATAGAGGGAACAAGGCATACAGTGCAAGGACCCAACAGTGGGAAGCAAAAAAAATTGCACAGGAAGCAAGTAAAGGGAACACATGTTCTTAGATGTCTCTACACTAATGCACAGAGTATGGGAAATGAACAGGATGAACTTGAACTCCTAGCACAACAAAGCAAATATGATATAATAGGCATCACTGAAACCTGGTGGGATGAGTCTCATGACTGGAATGTAGAAATAGAGGGATATAACCTTTTTAAGAGAAACAGGCCAAACAGGAAAGGAGGAGGAATAGCATTATATGTCAGGGATATTTACACCAGTGAAGAGATCCAGAAAGTCAATACTGGAAGCCAGGTGGAGAGCATCTGGATAAACATTAAAGGAGAGGGAAACAACAAGGATGTTACTGTGGGAGTCTACTACAGACCCCCGACTCAGGCAGAGGAATTGGATGATGCCTTTCTAGAACAGATGAGCACACACTCAGAAAGGAGAGATGTAGTGGTGATGGGGGACTTCAACTATCCGGATATTTGCTGGAAGTCAAACTCAGCCAAATCCTCAAGGTCTAGCAAATTCCTCACTTGCCTGGAAGACAATTTCATTGTCCAAAAGGTGGAAGAGACAACAAGGGGATCAGCTATTTTAGATCTGATCTTAACCAACAGGGATGACCTAGTCAATGGAGTGCAAGTGGTTGGCTCCTTAGGGGGAAGTGACCATGTTCTCCTGGAGTTTGTTATACAGCGGAAAGGGGAAGCCAGGCATAGTCAGACACGCATTCTAGACTTTAGGAGAGCTGATTTCAATAAACTTAGAGAAATACTGGGGGAGATCCCATGGTCAGGAAAACTAAAAGAGAAGGGAGCTCAAGACGGATGGGAGTTTCTCAAAAAGGAGATACTGAAGGCGCAATTTCAAACAGTTCCAATGAGGAAGAAAAATGGGAGGTGTCTCAAGAAGCCAGGATGGATGAGTAAGGAACTTTCAACTGAGATAACCTTAAACAGAACATGTATAAGAAATGGAAAAATGGGGAAATTACAAAAGAGGAATTCAAACAAATAGCCAGCACATGTAGGGGTAAAGTCAGAAAAGCTAAAGCACAGAATGAACTCAGGCTGGCTAGAGAGGTGAAGAACAACAAAAAGGGCTTTTTTGGGTATGTCCGAAGCAAAAGGAAGAAGAAGTAAACAGTAGGGCCACTGCGTGCAGAAGATGGCAAAATGCTCAAAGAGGACAAAGAAAAGGCAGAATTACGCAACACCTTCTTTGCTTCAGTCTTCTCAGAAAAGGCAAAGTGTGCTCAACCTAAGGATAAGGGAACAGAAGACAGAATAGGGGAATCTCAGCACAGAATAAGTAAAGAGATAGTACAGGAATACTTGGTTAACCTAAATGAATATAAATCTCCAGGACCAGATGAACTACATCCTAGAGTATTAAAAGAACTGGCAAATGTAATATCGGAACCATTGGCAATAATCTTTGAGAACTCCTGGAGAACAGGAGAAGTCCCAGCAGACTGGAGGAGGGCAAACGTTGTTCCCATCTTCAAAAAGGGGAAAAAAAGAGGATCCCAACAATTATCGTCCAGTTAGTCTGACATCAATTCCAGGAAAGATTCTAGAGCAGATCATTAAGCAGAGAGTCTGTGAACATTTAGAAGCCAATGCCATAATCACAAAAAGCCAACACGGGTTTCAGAGAAACAAGTCTTGCCAGACAAATCTGATCTCTTTTTTTTTGATAAAATTACCAGTTTGGTAGATGAAGGGAATGCTGTGGATATAGTATATCTTGATTTCAGTAAGGCCTTTGACAAAGTTCCCCATGACATTCTTGCAAACAAGCTCGTAAAATGTGGACTAGACAAGGTAACCATTACATGGATTTGTAACTGGCTGACTGACCGAACTCAAAGGGTGCTCAACAATGGCTCCTTTTCATCCTGGAGAGAAGTGACCAGTGGGGTCCCACAGGGTTCTGTCCTGGGCCCAGTGCTATTCAATATCTTTATTACTGACTTGGATGACAGAATTGGGGGCATACTTATCAAATTTGCAGATGACACTAAATTAGGAGGAGTAGCCAATACTCCAGAAGACAGGATTGAAATTCAGAATGACCTGAATAGACTAAAAAGCTGGGCCAACGCTAACAAAATGAAATTCAATGCGGAGAAATGTAAGGTACTGCACTTAGGACACAAAAATGAAATGCACAGATATAGGATGGGGGACATCTGGCTGAATGAAACTATGTGTGAAAGGGATCTAGGAGTCCAAGTAGACCATAAGTTGAACATGAGTCAACAGTGTGATGTGGCAGCTAAAAAGGCCAATGCTATTTTAGGCTGCATCAATAGAAGTATAGTGTCTAGATCAAAGGAAGTAATAGTGCCCCTCTATTCTGCTTTGGTGAGGCCCCACCTGGAATACTGTGTCCAGTTCTGGGCACCACAATTCAAAAAGGATGTGGAGAAACTGGAGCGGGTCCAAAGGAGGGCAACTAAAATGGTGAAGGGTCTGGAAACCATGCCCTATGAGGAACGACTTAGAGAGCTGGGGATGTTTAGCCTGGAGAAGAGAAGGTTAAGAGGTGATATGATAGCCCTGTACAAATATTTGAAGGGATGTCATATTGAGGAAGGAGCAGGCTTGTTTTCTGCTGCTCCAGAGACCAGAACACGGAGCAATGGATGCAAGCTGCAGGAAAAGAGATTCCACCTCAACATTAGGAGGAACTTCCTGACAGTAAGGGCTGTTCGACGGTGGAACACACTCCCTCGGAGTCTCCATCCTTGGAGGTCTTTAAGCAGAGGCTGGATAGCCATCTGTCGGGGATGCTTTGACTGGGAGTTCCTGCATGGCAGGGGGTTGGACTGGATGGCCCTTGTGGTCTCTTCCAACTCTATGATTCTATGATTCTATGATTATTGAACACAGGAGTTGCATCAAAAATCGAAAATTGGAAGCCCCATTGGTTAAACATTTTGTTGAAAAATAACACAGTTTTGATTCGTTCAAATTCCGGTGCATAGATGGATTACCCAATATAAAAAACATAAGACAATTACAAATATTAGAACTGAAATGGATCCATCGATTAAATTCAGAATCTCCAGGAGGTTTAAATGAAAATGTTAATTGGTTAGCCTGAGCATTTTTGAATTCAAGATGTCTTAAATGGTGACCGACATTTGGCAGGAATTGGAAAGAATTTAACATAATCTTTCTGAAATCCCATCCCAATATTAAGGAAGACTTAATATTATACATATTGGACCATCTACCATTGTTAATTGAATTATATCCTATAGCTAGCATCACCTGAGATTACTGTTAAGGCTGAAGAAAATTCAGAGGGATTGGAATAATTCTAGAGAGGTATTGATTGAGAATTTAGTCTATTTGAATAGTTCGTTATCTCCACATTTTGTAATCTGCCTATTAAAGTCTCTAAACGGAGGCACAATTTTTAAGTAGTAATTCAAAAGTCTTTGAGATTAAAAATGCTTCCTTTGCCAAAAGATCCTTCCATGGGCATTTTGTTGGTGGTTGCTCTGAACCGGCACTGTTTTTACCCTCATCTGTTATTAACAGATCTTCTTCCTGCAAGGAGTCCAGGATTTCATATCTATTGTTTAATTCAATATCAGTTTGAATATCAAATGTTCATTGTCTACTTGCAAAGTGAGAATCTATTTTAGATTGTTTGGAAGGTTTATTATCAGGGTCATGTGAAACCTTGGAACAGCGACATTTCCGTAATTTCATTTTAGAAATGGATTTTACACAAAATTAAGTTAAAATTTATGCCACAGCTTATGTTAAAATTTTAGGTCTATTGACCCGGTTACCACACTATAATCTCTATTATCAGTACAATGAGACCTCAGAGACCACTACTGAGATAAAAGATGGCATGGGGGCTTTATGGGGCCCGGCTGGTCCGGCCTCTTCCTCCTCGTTTTTATGGCCTCTGGCTCTCCTGCTCCTCCCCGCCACCGCTCTTGCTGGTTGGGGTGGGGTGGGAGGCGGTCTTGTGGCCTCCGGCTCTCCTGCTCCTCCCCACCGCCTGTCTCGTCAGTGGGGTGGGGTGGGAGGCGCTTTTATGGTCTCCGGCTCTCCTGCTCCTCCCCGCCGCCGCTCTCGTCAGTTGGGGTGGGGTGGGAGGTGTTCTTGTGGCCTCCAGCTCTCCTGCTCCTCCCCACCACCGCTCTCGTAGGTTGAGGTGGGGTAGGAGGCGTTTTTATGGCCCCCGGCTCTCCTGCTCCTCCCCGCCGCTGCTCTCATCGGTTGGGGTGGGGTGGGAGGCGGTCTTGTGGCCTCCGGCTCTCCTGCTCCTCCCCGCCACTGCTCTCGCCGGTTGGGGTGGGGTGGGAGGCGGTCGTGTGGCCTCCGGCTCTCCTGCTCCTCCCCACCATCACTCTCCGTAAAGTTTCCCTTAAAATATAATCTCAAGCAATAAACAAAGAATTTTACCGATTTCCCGATAATTTCTCTGGGTAAGATAATTTCTCTGTGTATATTATATCTATATCTATATATGTGTGTGTGCACATGTAATTAACTGGATACATAAATAAATAAGGGGAATCAAAAAATAATAATAGCAACATAAAAAAACTCAAGGTAAACAATTACTGAGACTACATTCAATATAGGTGTTTGGTATACAGCTTTCACTTAACCTCTAAAGTTAATTTTAGTTAGCGTATAAATTGTTCTCTCTATAAACTTTAACACAGGACCAGCCTTTTTCAATTTTCTCTAATTTCTCAACTGTGTTTTCTCTCATTAGGGCACTTAGAGTATCCATTTCCATTGCTTCATAAAGTTTATTAAACCACTCTTCTTCTGTAGGGATCTCAGGTTTTTTCCACAATCTGGCACAGTTAATTCTAGCTACCGTAATCATGTACAACACTATACGTCTGTTCTTTTGTTCTGTTTCTTTGCTCATTTCAGATGTCATGTTCAAAAGAAAGAGAAGCGGGTCAAAGGGAATGTCAATATGTAAGATCTCTATCATTAAAGAATGTATCTTTCTCAATATTTTTCAGCTTCTGTACATCTCCACCATAAATGGAAATAACTAGCATTTGGCTTCTCACACTTCCAACATTTAGCTGTACCTGTTTTGTAAATCAAATTGAGTTTGTTGGGAGATATATGCCAATGATGAAACATTTTAAAGAAATTTTCCTTGTAATTTTGGCACATTGTGAATTTACTGCTATTATAACAGGTTTTTCCCCATTTTTCAAGCTCTATAGGCTTCCCGATCTCTAAGGACCACTTCAACATGGTTTGTTTTATTGTCTCCTGTTACAGTTGCCTCTTATTAAGTAACTTATAAAATTTTGATATATGTCCTTTATTGTTGTCAAAAAAGATTTCATCAAGTTCTGTTTTATCTTTATTGATTCCAGGACTTTTGTTATCAGCCCGAAATCGTTCCAGCATTTGTCTGTGAAGATACCAATCCTTTGTTATATTTTCTGCTTCCATCTGGTCTAATGATTTATATTCTCCTCTTGCATTCAAAAGAGTTCTATATGTCAGCCATAATACTGTATTTTTTGATTGAGTTCTTTTAAAGAAAGCCTCTTGTGGAGAGACCCATAATGGAAGTTTGTAATAAAATTGATCTCTGATTTTAGTCCAGACAGTCAGCAAAGAGTTTATTATGAAATGATGAGAGAAGTCTTTGTTAGCATTAAGCTTATTGTACCAGAGGAAGGCATGATAGCCAAACTTTAGTTGGATACTTTCCAAGGTTAATAATCTGTCATTTTTAAGTCTGATCCATTCTTCGATCCAACACAAGCTTGCTGAGAAGTAGTATGCTTTAAGATTTGGTAAAGTGCAACCTCCCCGAAGGGATTCATCTGTTAATGTTCTCCACTGGATTCTCGCTTTATGTCCATTCCATAGGAACTTTGGTAATTCTTTCTACCGTATCTCTATGTATTTCATATGGGAAATAATTGGAAAGTTTTGAAACAAAAAATTAAATCTGGGTAAAATATTCATCTTAATTACTGCTACTTTCCCTAAGAATGACAAATGGATCATGGACCATTCTTCCAGATCTGTTTTGATTTCTTTGAATACCAGATCGTAGTTATTATGAAAAAGGTCAATATTTCTTTTTGTTATATATATTCCCAGATATTTAGCTTTTTTTTCTATTTTGTAGCCTGACTTTTCCCTGAGTTCTTTTTCTTCAGTCTGTTACATATTTTTAGATATTATAACTGGTTTTTCCTGGGTGATTTTCAGACCAGAGAATGTTCCATAATCTTCTTTGATCTTTTTAAAATGCTCTATGCTAGAAAGAGGGTCTTCCAAATATAAAATAATATCATCGGCAAAGGCTCGAAATTTGAAGCAGTGATCTTTGATCTGAACTCCTCTTGCTAAAGGATCAGTTCTTACTTGATTATTTAGAATTTCGAGTGTTAATATGAATAGCAAGGGACATAGGGGGCAACCTTGCCTGGTGCCCTTTTCGATATAAATATCCTGTGTTCTTTCCTCATTAATAATTATTTGAGCTTTTTGATCACTGTTGATTGCTTTAATCCAATTCAAAAAAAAATCTCCCATATCAGTTTTCCTTATGGCTTCTAACAAAAAAGACCAGCTAACCCTATCGAACGCCTTTTCTGCGTCTAGCAGAATCATAGCCATTTTTTTTGTCGTTATAACATTCAAAATATTCAGTTATATGTAATGTTACTTTGATATCGTCTCTTAGATCTTTTTTTGGCAGAAAGCCACATTGATCTTCGTGGATGGTCCGATTCAGTATTCCCTTCAGTTTTTCTGCCAGGATTGATGCAAAGATCTTATAGTCAGTATTGAGCAAAGATATGGGTCTATAATTTTTCGGCTCATCTTTTTCCTTATTTCCCTTCAGTATTAAGGAAATGTATGCCTCCTTCCAAGTACCAGGTACGCGGTTTAAATGGATATCGTTCAAGGTATCTTTTAAAGGGTTAATCAGAGCTTCCTCCAATTGTTTATAATAGGCTGCCAGAAGTCCATCTGGTCCTGAAACTTTATTGGGATTCATTCTTTTTATAGTTTCCGATATCTCTTTAATTGTGAAGATTTGGTTTAAGTTATTTTTTTCTGTTTCATCTAATTTAATTGTTTTTTGCTTGTCAAGGTAGTTTATTATTTTTTTTCTCTATCGATGTCTTTTCCATTTGTTTCTTTGTATAGTTCCTGGAAATAGTCTCTGAATATCTCCTTAATTTTAGTTTGTTCTGTTGTTCTTTCTCCCTTGTATTTCAATTCTGTAATTATTTTCCTACCTTCTTGTTTTCGCAATTTGTTTGCCAGTAATTTTCCAGCTTTATCTCCCGATTCAAAGTGAGCCTGTTTAATTTTTAGAGTTTCTTTTCTATCTTTCTTATTGCTATTAATTTCAATTGATGTTTTAAATCTTCCACTTCATGTTTTAATTTTATATCTCCTGTTGTCTTCCATTCTTTTTCTTTTATTTTCAATTTTTCTGTTATCAATCTTTTTCTTTTTCCTTCCTCTTCAATTCAGCCTGTATCTTGATAAACAGTCCTCTTACCACAGCTTTGCTGGAATACCATATAGTCTTATTTGACATCCCTTCTGTTTTATTTTCACTAAAATAAAATTTTAATGAGCTTTTAATTTTATTTCTGATATCTTCATTATTTAGAAGGGAGGTCTGCAGTCTCCAATTAAATTGGGTCTTTTTCTCTTGTGTTGTCAACAAAATAGGTTTGTGATCAGATATCATCTTTGGTAGCACATCCATAGAATGGACTAAAGGTGCTAGATTCTTCGTTATGAGAAATAAGTCAATACGTGAAAAAGAATCATGAGCTTCTGAAAAGAAAGTGTACCCCTTTGAATCTTTGTACTTATATCTCCATAGATCAATCAAAGTATAATCTTCTGTTAAATTAAAGAAGGAAGAAGGGAGTTTTCCTTGATTTAGATGAATTTTCCTCCCCACATTAGAAACAATCAAACAAACAAACAGATTCATTTATATACAGCTTGATACCCTTAAGGAGTGTCTAACGGTTTACAATTGTAAGCTATTTGCCCCCCAACAATCTGGGTACTCATTTTAGCAACCTCGGAAGGATGCAAGCCTGAGTTGAGCTTCAGCCCTTTGCTGGTCTTGAACTCGCGACCTTATGGTTTTGAGTGAGTAGCTGCAGTACAGGCATTTAACCACTGTGCCACCAGGGCTGATAGACTTTCTATGTTGTTTAGGCTCCAGTACCGCATTAAAGTCACCCAGAAGTAGAACGTTAGAATAATCAGTATTTTTTAGATGTTCATGTAATTATGCTTAATACTTTTCTTGATTAACTGAAGGAGCCTAGAGTCCTACTACTAAGGTAGTAAGGTTCTTGATGCTGCAAGGCACAGCTTTCAGAATATCATAAGGGATTATGAGGATCTGGGTAGGAAGCTGAAAGAGATGGATACACAGGTTGTCATATCATCTCTTCTCCCAGTAGAAGGGCATGGTCCAGGAAGGGAGAAGAAAATAGCAAAGGTGAATAACTGGCTCCGTAGATGGTGCCGCCAAGAACAGTTTGGATTCTTCGATCATGGGCTGCGGTTCCATGAGGAGGAACCTCTGGCAAAGGATGGGCTGCATCTCACGCAAGTTGGCAAAAACGTTTTTGCCAATAGTCTCAAAACTCTGATCAGGAGGGCTTTAAACTGAATTATAGGAGGGAGGGAGACATTATTCTGAAAGACAAAAGGGCTGGAGAAAATAGTCAAACTGACATAGAGGGAACAAGGCAAACAGTGCAAGGACCCAACAGTTCTGGGACATCCTTTGCTAAGGGAAGTCTGGTGATTCTCTGTCTCCATTTGGATTGGGTAAGAGCTAAAATTTAAAAGGGGGCCATTTCCTTTGGCTCATTCTATACAACTGCTTGGAGAGGCATTCTGGGACATCCTTTGCTAAGGGAAGCCTGGTGATTCTCTGTCTCCATTTGGATTTGGCAAGAGCTAAAATTTAAAAGGGAGCCATTCCCTTTGGCTCATTCTATACAACTGCTTGGAGAGGCATTCTGGGACATCCTTTGCTAAGGGAAGCCTGGTGATTCTCTGTCTCCATTTGGATTGGGTAAGAGCTAAAATTTAAAAGGGGGCCATTTTATTTCGCTCATTCTATACAACTGCTTGGAGAGGTGCATGCCTAACGTCGCCCAAATTTTTCATTTCTAATTCATTTTTATTTTTTTGTATTGAAGGAGAGGTGTGAATACAGAGGTGAAAGTAACCTAGGCACAGTTTTAAAACGCAACTTATTCAATTTTAACAATTGTCTGTTCACTTTCCCTTCGGGGTTGTGGATATTCAGAGGAAGTGCCACTGGAAGGAGCTAGCAGCCTGGAGCTCTCTAGATAACTATAGGCCCAGTTGATTGAGTTCACTAACAGAGCTTAGGGACAAAGGCCAGCCACACAGGGATTCTTTATGCTGGTGTTTAACAGGAGAAGTCCACAGTCTTGTTTCAGTGCCTCCTTAAGACTTCTCACTATGGACACTGAGGGACCTGCTGCAGTCACCTGCAACACTTGTGGGATGTTTGTCTTCTTGCCTATTGATGTGGGGAACTTCACCTGCACCAAGTGCAAGTTGGTAACCCTCTTAGAAGAGAGAGTTCAGCAGTTGGAGGCCCAGGTGTCTACATTTCAGCATTACAGAGGGCAGGAGGTTCTCCTGCACAGAAAGGACTGGACGGTATTGGACAGGAATCATAGAATCATAGAATCATAGAATGATTGAGTTGGAAGAGACCACAAGGGCCATCCAGTCCAACCCCCTGCTATGCAGGACCTCCAAATCAAAGCATCCCTGACAGATGGCCATCCAGCCTCTGCTTAAAGACCTCCAAGGAAGGAGACTCCACTACGCTCCGAGGGAGTGTGTTCCACTGTCGAACAGCCCTTACTGTCAGGAAGTTCCTTCTAATGTTGAGGTGGAATCTCTTTTCCTGCAATTTATATCCATTGTTCCGCATCCTAGTCTCTGCAGCAGCAGAAAACAAGCTTGCTCCCTCCTCAATATGACATCCCTTCAAATATTTAAACAGGGCTATCATATCACCTCTTAACCTTCTCTTCTCCAGGCTGAACATCCCCAGTTCCCTAAGGCGTTCTTCATAGGGCATGGTTTCCAGACCCTTCACCATCTTAGTTGCCCTCCTTTGGACCCGCTCCAGTTTCTCCACATCCTTTTTGAATTGTGGTGCCCAGAACTGGACACAGTATTCCAGGTGGGGCCTGACCAAAGCAGAATAGAGTGGCACCATTACTTCCCTTGATCTAGACACTATACTTCTATTGATGCAGCCTAAAATTGCATTGGCCTTTTTAGCTGCTGCATCGCACTGTTGACTCATGTTCAGCTTATGGTCTACTTGGACTCCTAGATCCCTTTCACATGTGGTCTCATTCAGCCAGGTGTCCCCCATTTTAAACACACAGAGAAAGTTGCTGGGGAAGAAGAGGTCACTCCACACACAACAGAAGTAGATGGTTGGAGGAATGTCCCACAGAGAAGTAGGGAAACCACAGTTCGTTCTGTGAGCTTGCAGCTACAGAATCGCTTTCAATCTCTCTCTGTTACCAGAGATGATGAGGAAAAGCAGCAGGGACAGACATCAGGGACAGAGCAGGGCAGCCTGAGAATAGCACCAAAGGGAACAGCCACTGCTAAGCCTTGGAGGAGGCATGTGGTGGTTATGGGGGACTCCTTGCTGAGGGGTACAGAAGCAGTGGTTTGTGGGCCTGGCAAGATGTCTCGGGAGGTGTGCTGTTTCCCTGGGGCAAAGATCTGCAACGTGACAGAGAGGCTGACAAGACTTGTCAAGCCTACTGACTGTTATCCCTTTCTTTTGGTTCATGTGGGAACCAATGATACTGCAAGGCACAGCTTTCAGAATATCATAAGGGATTATGAGGATCTGGGTAGGAAGCTGAAAGAGATGGATGCACAGGTTGTCATCTCATCTCTTCTCCCGGTAGAAGGGCATGGTCCAGGAAGGGAGAGGAAAATAACAGAGGTGAATAACTGGCTCCGTAGATGGTGCCTCCAAGAACAGTTTGGATTCTTGGATCATGGGCTGCGATTCCATGAGGAGGGACTTCTGGCAAGGGATGGGCTGCATCTCACGCCAGTTGGCAAAAACGTTTTTGACAATAGTCTCAAAAATCTGATCAGGAGGGCTTTAAACTGAGTTATATGGGGGAAGGAGACATTATTCTGGAAGGCAAAAGGGCTGGAGAAAATAGTCAAACTGACATAGAGGGAACAAGGCAAACAGTGCAAGGACCCAACTGTGAGAAGCAACACAAAAAAACAAACAAACAAAAAATTTACAGGAAGCAAGTAAAGGGAACACATGTTCTTAGATGTCTCTACACTAATGCACAGAGTATGGGAAATGAACAGGATGAACTGGAACTCCTAGCATAACAAAGCAAATATGATATAATAGGCATCACTGAAACCTGCTGGGATGAGTCTCACAATTGGAATGTAGAAATAAAGGGGTATAACCTTTTTTAGAGAAACAGGCCAAATAGGAAAGGAGGAGGAATAGCATTATATGTCAGGGACATTTACACCGGTGGAGAGATCCAGGAAGTCAATACTGGAAGCCAGGTGGAGAGCATCTGGATAAAAATTAAAGGAGAGGGAAACAACAGGTATGTTACTGTGGGAGTCTACTACAGACCCCCGACTCAGGCAGAGGAATTGGATGATGCCTTTCTAGGACAGATGACCACACACTCAGAAAGGAGAGATGTAGTAGTGATGGGGGACTTCAACTATCCAGATATTTGCTGGAGGTCAAACTCAGCCAAATCCTCAAGGTCTAGCAAATTCCTCACTTGCCTGGAAGACAATTTCATTGTCCAAAAAGTGGAAGAGGCAACGAGGGGATCAGCTGTTTTAGATCTGATCCTAACCAACAGGGAAGACATAGTTGATGGGGTGCAAGTGGTTGGCTCCTTAGGTGGAAGTGACTATATTCTCCCGGAGTTTGTTATACAGCGGAAAGGGGAAGCCAGACATAGTCAGACATGCATTCTATACTTTAGGAGAGCTGATTTCAATAAACAGAGAAATACTGGGTGTGATCCCATGGTCAGGAATACTAAAAGACAAGGGAGTTCAAGACGGATGGGAGTTTTTCAAAAGGGAGATACTGAAGGCACAATTTCAAACAGTTCCAATGAGGAAGAAAAATGGAAGATGTCTCAAGAAGTCAGGATGGATGACTAAGGAACTTTCAACTGAGATAAGACTTAAACAGAACATGTATAAGAAATTGAAAAAATGGGGAAATCACCAAAGAGGAATTCAAACAGATAGCCAGCACATGTAGGGGTAAAATCAGAAAAGCTAAAGCACAGAATGAACTCAGGCTGGCTAGAGAGGTGAAGAACAATAAAAAGGGCTTTTTTGGGTATGTCCGAAGCAAAAGGAAGAAGAAGGAAACGGTAGGACCACAGTGTGCAGAAGATGGCAAAATGCTAACAGGGGACAGAGAAAAGGCAGAATTACTCAACACCTTCTTTGCTTCAGCCTTCTCAGAAAACGCAAAGGGTGCTCAACCTAAGGATAATGGGGAAGAAGACAGAATAGGGGAATTTCAGCACAGAATAAGTAAAGAGATAGTACAGGAGTACTTGGTTAACCTAAATGAATATAAGTCTTCAGGACCAGATGAACTACATCCAAGGGTATTAAAAGAACTGGCAAATGTAATATCGGAACCATTGGCAATAATCTTTGAGAACTCCTGGAGAACAGGAGAAGTCCCAGCAGACTGGAGGAGGGCAAATGTCGTCCCCATCCTCAAAAAGGGAAAAAAAAGAGGATCCCAACAATTATCCAGTTAGTCTGACATCAATTCCAGGAAAGATTCTAGAGCAGATAATTAAACAGAGAGTCTGTGAACATTTAGAAGGCAATTCCATAATCACAAAAAGCCAACATGGGTTTCAGAGAAACAAGTCCTGCCAGACAAATCTGATCTCTTTTTTTGATAAAATTACCAGTTTGGTAGATGAAGGGAATGCTGTGGATAAAGTATATCTTGATTTCAGCAAGGCCTTTGACAAGGTTCCCCATGACATTCTTGCAAACAAGCTTGTAAAATGTGGGCTAGACAAGGTTTTACATGGTTTTGAACTGGTTGACTTGCCGAACTCAAAGGGTGCTCAACAATGGCTCCTTTTCATCCTGGAGAGAAGTGACCAGTGGGGTCCCACAGGGTTCTGTCCTGGGCTGAGTGCTATTCAACATCTTTATTAATAATGACTTGGATAACGGAATTGGGGGCATACTTATCAAATTTGCAGATGACACTAAACTAGGAAGAGTAGCCAATACTCCAGAAGACAGGGTAAAAATTCAAAATGACCTGAATAGACTAGAAAGCTGGGCCAATGCTAACAAAATGAAATTCAATGCAGAGAAATGTAAGGTACTGCACTTAGGGCGCAAAAATGAAATGCACAGATATAGGATGGGGGATATCTGGCTGAATGAAACTACGTGTAAAAGGGATCTAGGAGTCCAAGTAGACCATAAGTTGAACATGAGTCAACAGTGTGATGCAGCAGCTTAAAAAGCCAATGCTATTTTAGTCTACATCAATAGAAGTATAGCGTCTAGATGAAGGGAAGTAATAGTGCCACTCTATTCTGCTTTGGTGAGGCCCCACCTGGAATACTCTGTCCAGTTCTGGGCACCACAATTCAAAAAACATGTGGAGAAACTGGAGCAGGTTCAAAGGAGGGCAACTAAAATGGTGAACGGTCTAGAAAACATGCCCTATGAGGAACGACTTAGGGAGCTGGGGATGTTTAGCCTAGAGAAGAGAAGGTTAAGAGGTGATATGATAGCCCTTTTCAAATATTTGAAGGGATGTCATATTGAGGAGGGAGCAAGCTTGTTTTCTGCTTCTGCAAAGACTAGAACGTGGAACAATGGATGCAAACTGCAGGAAAAAAGATTCCACCTCAACATTAGGAGGAACTTCCTGACAGTAAGGGCTGTTCGACAGTGGAACACACTCCCTTGGAGTGTAGTGGAGTCTCTATCCTTGGAGGTGTTTAAGCAGAGGCTGGATGGCCATCTGTCGGGGATGCTTTGACTGGGAGTTCCTGCATGGCAGAGGGTTGGACTGGATGGTCCTCATGGTCTCTTCCAACTCTATGATTCTATGATTCTATGAGTGGGAAGCAAAAAAATTTGCACAGCCAGCAAGTAAAGGGAACACATGTTCTTAGATGTCTCTACCCCAATGCACAGAGTATGGGAAATAAACAGAATGAACTTGAACTCCTAGCACAACAAAGCAAATATGATATAATAGGCATCACTGAAACCTGGTGGAATGAGTCTCATGATTGGAATGTAGAAACAGAGGGATATAACGTTTTTAAGAGAAACAGGCCAAACAGGAAAGGAGGAGGAATAGCATTATATGTCAGGGATATTTACACCAGTGAAGAGATCCAGGACATCAGTACTGGAAGCCAGGTGGAGAGCATCTGGATAAAAATTAAAGGGGAGGGAAACAACAGGGATGTTACTCTGGGAGTCTACTACAGAACCCCAAGTCAAGCAGAAGAATTGGATGATGCCTTTCTAGAACAGATGACCACACACTCAGAGAAGAGTGATGTAGTGATGGGGAATTTCAACTATCCAGATATTTGCTGGAAGTCAAACTCAGCAAAATCCTCAAGGTCTAGCAAAATCTGATCTCTTTTTTTGATAAAATTACCAGTTTGGTAAATGAAGGGAATGCTGTGTGTATAGTATATCTTGATTTCAGTAAGGCCTTTGACAAGATTCCCAACGACATTCTTGCAAACAAGCTTGTAAAATGTGGGCTAGACAAGGTAACTGTTACATGGATTTATAACTGGTTGACTGGCCAAACTCAAAGGGTGCTCAACAATGGCTCCTTTTCAACCTGGAAAGAAGTGACCAATGGGGTCCCACAGGGTTCTGTCCTGGGCCCAGTGCTATTCAATATCTTTATTACTGACTTGGATGACAGAATTGGGGGCATATTTATCAAATTTGCAGATGATACCAAATTAGGAGGCGGAGCCAATAATCCAGAAAACAGGATTGAAATTAAAAATGACCTGAATAGACTAGAAAGCTGGGCCAACGCTAACAACATGAAATTCAATGCGGAGAAATGTAAGGTACTGCACTTAGGGCGCAAAAATGAAATGCACAGATATAGGATGGGGGACATCTGGCTGAATGAAACTACGTGTGAAAGGGATCTAGGAGTCCAAGTAGACCATAAGTTGAACATGAGTCAACAGTGTGATGCAGCAGCTAAAAAGGCCAATGCTATTTTAGTCTACCTCAATAGAAGTATAGTGTCTAGATCAAAGGAAGTAATAGTGCCGCTCTATTCTGCTTTGATCAGGCCCCACCTGGAATACTCTGTCCAGTTCTGGGCACCACAATTCAAAAAGGATGTGGAGAAACTGGAGCGGGTCCAAAGGAGGGCAACTAAGATGGTGAAGGGTCTGGAAACCATGCCCTATGAGGACTGCCTTAGGGAACTGGGGATTTTTAACCTGGCGAAGAGAAGGTTAAGAGGTGATATGATAGCCCTGTTTAAATATTTGAAGGGATGTCATATTGAGGAGGGAGCAAACTTGTTTTCTGCTGCTGCAGAGACTAGAACGCGGAACAATGGATGCAAACTGCAGGAAAAGAGATTCCACCTCAACATTAGGAGGAACTTCCTGACAGTAAGGGCTGCTCGACAGTGGAACACACTCCCTCGGAGTGTAGTGGAGTCTCCTTCCTTAGGGGTCTTTAAGCAGAGGCTGGATGGCCATCTGTCAGGGATGCTTTGAATTGGAGTTCCTGCATGGCAGGGGGTTGGACTGGATGGCCCTTGTGGTCTCTTCCAACTTCTATGATTCTATTCTCTGCTTTTATTTCTACAGCTATGTATGAGCCATCTCTAACTTTGAATACTTCTTTAGCTTGATATTTTCTGTTCACATAAATTGAAATGCCTCCTTTTCTACTTTCAGACAATGATGCAAAGCACAAGCCTAATTTAGGGTTTCTCATATATTTACCATCTTTTTCTTTTATTTTTATCTCTTGTATGCAGGTTATGTCACATTTGGGTTTTTCTAAGTGATGGAAAACAATGCTTCTCTTATACTTGGAATTAATTCCCTTAATGTTCCAGGAGAGTATCTTCATATTTGAAACCAATATCTCTGTTTTCAACTAATTTAACACTTATATAGTATTTCCACTCATTATGTTGATTTAAATTAGATTGTATTAGTTTTATTGATCCACCCCTTCTTCACCTTTATTTGATTATTTATTTGTCTAATTCAATAAAATATATATGAAAACAACCAGAAAAACAAAAGAAAACCGGAAGAATCTGAAGTTTAAAAAAGGTAAGTTGGATGAGCTGTGTTAACTGGATAAATTCTCGTCTATGACACTCAGATTTGTGACTAGTTCAGTGTCCTTCTCTTTTTGTGTTATTGGATTTTCAGTAATGTCATCTTCTTTCTCTTCAGTTGGCTTATTATTTCCTTGTCTTTCATCTTCTTTGTCTCTGGCTTTATTATTCCTGTTTCTCCATTCCTTTATATGAGGCGAGTTTTTCTGCTATCTTCTCCTCTGTCTCTGTATTCTCTCCTCAGCCTAGTTTCTGTTTTTTTGGCTTTTTTCTCATTATCAATTTTATATCTTTTTTGGTTACAGAAAAGGGTAAGACCTTCGATACACTCCCATTTATAGTTAATTTTCAAACATTTTAATAGTTGGGTCAAGGATGTTTATTTAAATCTCGCTGCAAGAATCTGTGGAGGTAAGTCTTTGAAAATTTTTGCTTCGTTGCCTTCAATAATTAGTTTTGTGTCATAGTTTTTCTGGATTATCAAATCCCTTATTTTGGTCTGTACCAAACAGATCACAACATCATGGGAAATTTTCTTTTCACGAGCCTGCGCAGAGGTCGCTCAAAACATTTTGTCCACTTCCAGTTCCATTACTTTTTCTGATAGTCCTGGATAGTTCACCAAGTCAGGAAGTATTCTGTCAGTGAGGTCTTCATTGGCTATTTCTGGAACGCCTCTAATTTTTATGCATCTGTCTCTGTACCTTAATTTGTTGTTTAATTCCATATTTTGATGTTGTTCTTGTTTGATAGTAATTTCCTTGGAGAGGAGTTCTAGATCTTTTGTTCGTTCTTTTATTTCCTGGACTTCTTTTTGAGTACTTTTTAGCTCCAAAGTTATTTTTTCCATTTTCTTCCCATACATATTATCCATTTGTGGCTGCAACTCGCCTGCAACTGGCTCTGGGAGGAGTTCTATATAGCTAGTCTCCTAGCTCCTCCCACTTGTGACTCACAGAACCTCCTCCTCTTCTGCAACAGGCACACTCCCCAAGAGATTTTAAAAATCCAAACACTCACCCCTTAAAATGGCCGCTGAGAAGCTGCTGTGCCTTCTTCTCTCTCTAGCTGCATTCTATGACTCTATGATTCATCCTGTTTATTTCTGTGCATTTGCTGGAGGACAACCTTAAAATTTATTTCTGTCAATTCAGATCTCAAAGCCAACACAATTGTTTTAAAATCCGAAGGAAGCCTCTAAAATAAAAGGAGAAAAGACCTGAAGACTAGAGACTGAATTTGTGTTACTTTTATTTCTTTCTTCCTTCCTTAAGTTTGACTTTGATCTTGGACTCTAACCACCTCTGAAATCATTCATTACTTCAGTTAACTGTCGCTGTTGATATCTTACTTTCTTCAAATTAGGATCCACTGTACAGGTGTGCTGTACAAATAGAATCGCCACGTTAGAGTAAAACGACATTCTGTATTACAAACCCTATCCTTGCTGGAGGAAGATATAAAAAGACAGAAAAGAAAATAGGGATAAAAAACAATCAACACAGACATAGATTGGCACAGACACTTAGTTTTGAATTGCCCTCTTGCTTGTTTACAACGGATCACTTTGGATTGCTTTGGATGTTGTTGTTTTTCCATGCTGCATGGTAGTGCTCAGTTAGCAGAGAGGGAGCGAGTGAGTCATTAGGAGAGGAATGTTTTGAGACCTATTAATCTCCTGATTAACAATGTATTATTACTAACTAGCAACATATACCTCAAGAGGAAGGTCTGATCTTACACCTACCTCACTCCTCTGAAAATAAAAGGCAGACTAATCCACTTGTGAAGGGAAGACTAATTGGAGAATTGTTTGGTTTGTGAACAAAGGGGAAGTAGAGACAAAAAGATACATCACCTGGGTTAACTATGTTAACTTTGTTATTGGGAACTATATATCTGCTCTCCCTTCTTTCTTTATTAATTTTATATATTGATATATTGATGTAACACATTTACTTAGATATTATAAGTCTACTGTAAGTGTATTATTAAATATTTGCTTAGCTGTATTTGATTGATTTGGTGAAGATTTGTACCTGACTGAAACTTTATTAATCTGATACTGAATTAAGTAATTTGGAACTATTCTACCAGGAACAAAATTTAGTAGCAACGCTCATTGAATTTAACAAAGATACAGTTACTTTACTAAATAATTACTTGGGTATATTCAATTTTCCTTTTTTTCCTTTCTTCCTTTTTCATTTAATTCTTACACTCTATTTGACATAGATATTTAAGGTCCATTAAGTTTACTACTGTCTAATTGCTCTTGTATGTTTAAATGACTTGAATGCTGACTTAGTCCCAGCCTGGGAAGCCTATCAACTAAACTTTTTCTTTTTCTTTGCTCCTGGCTAATAAAAAAGAAAATATAAGAAAAAGTTGTTTAATTGTTTAATATAAGATTGGGAATTGTTGAACATTAAATCTAGAATCATAAAGGGGGAAACTTTGTAGCAGACTTAATTGTTAATCAAGCCAATTGATCGATAGTCAAGTCAAATTGAATTCATTTAGGTAAAACAGAATGGGTATACGGTTTTTCTCTCTTTCCTTTGCTATCTCCTTTCCTCAATATAGCAAACAGGAAATTTTTGTAAACAGTAGTTGATTGGATAAAATATAAAATTTATAAAAATAAAACTCTTTGAGACACCTTTTTATAAATTTCAGATATATTGAAATTCTCAATGGGATGGATTGTCAGCTTTAACTGACAGATAACTATCTATATACATATATAGATATACATTCCCCTCCTTTTTTTTCTTTTTTCCTCTTTTTTGTGATAGACATATTGGATCAAAGGTAAAAGAAAGGGGAAAAAATTAATTTGATTTTCCGAATCTACTTGTTAATTGGAGAACAATGCAGCATACTTAGACCAAAAAAATTTTGCTTAAGATGCCATCTGTAAATTGAAGAATTTGAAATGCAAGTAATAACATTGGGAAGAAGTAGTTGTTGATATTTAACTAAGGAAAATAGTGTAGTAAGAGTAAAGGCTAAGAAAAAAAAATATAGGAAATTATACGAGATTTCAATTTAAATAGAGAAAGGAGCACCATAGCAAATTATACAGAAATAAAAGGTACAGGAGGAAAATAAATTTAGAAAAAATAAAGATATTTATTAATATAAATTTATTAATATAAAAAGAAAGGACAAATAAAGATCCTGCAGCTTTGAGATCTGTAAGGTTAACAAAACAATATACAATAAACAAACAAATTGACAGGAATACAGAACAGAATTATAAAAATTATATACCTTTAAACCTAAATACTTTTCTATCCTTAAAGTTATTTAAGATTCAGCCTAGCAACACCATTGGGCCTGGCCTAAAGTAGAAGAGCCCTCCCTCCATGACAACACCATCTGGCCTAGGAGGGAGTGAAAGGGCAGGCCAAACTCCATCGGGCCTGTCATAGATTAAGAAGTAGTCCATCTGCCCTGGTCCAGGACTCAGAGGGAGAGAAGAACTGCTGGACCTGATCCTCTTCCCCATCACCATTCTCTTCTCCTTTTGTGTCATGTCTTTTTAGATTGTAAGCCTGAGGGCAGGGAACCATCTAATTAAAAATAATAATTATAAGCGGCTCTGATAGCCTTTATGGCTGAAGAGTTGCGTATTATTATTATTATTATTATTATTAACAATTGAAAATGTTGTCAAGAAGAAAAAGGGAAAGACAGACTCAATAGCAACCAGAGAAGAGATTCCTTAGAAGCTCCAGGGAAGAGTACCAATTCTAATATTTACTTCATTGAAGAAATGAAAAGATTACACTTGGAACTAAGAAATGAGATCAGGGATTCACAAGAAGAAAATTGGCAGGAAATTAGAGAATCTAGAGAGGAAACAAAAAAGAACTAAAATACAAATCAGGGAGAATAAGACAAGACCTAGACAAGATCAACAAAGATATTTAAAATGACAAGAAAAATGCAGAAATTAGAACAAAAAACAAAAAGAATGGAAGACAAGATAGAAGACCTAAATAAATTTCAGTTAAAAAAAACCCATGATGCAATATTAAAATTAGAAATCAAACAAAGAGAAAAATGCATCAAACTTAGAGGACTGCCATCAAAAATTTATATGACTTTCTATTACTATTTTTGGCTAAATATCTAGACATGCCTCTGCAACAAATGCATGGAGAAATAGATAGACTATATAGACTAAACTCTAGAACAGCCAGAACAAAAAAAATTGCCAATAGACATAGTAATATATTGGGTCAGAAAGGATACTAAAAATGCATTCCTACAACAACAACAATAAAAACCCTACAGAACTAGATTTCTAATTCAGGGAATTGAGATACAAGTGTGTAAGGATATCCCCTCCCCAATTTTGAGAAGAAGGAAATACTATCAATTCCTAACTGACCAATTAAAGTGCTACAGAATCCCCTTTTGATGGGAAGAACTAGAAGGATTATCCTAACATCGCATCAGGAGAGATTCAGACTAAACTCAATCAAGAAGGCAAGTGCCTTCTGGAAAGAATACAGGAAAGAAATTGAGAAACAAATGAGCTCTGACAAAGGAAAGATTCAATAGAAGAGGAAAGAGAAAATAAAGAAGGATCTGTAGCTAGAAAAAAATGAAGCAGGAAGAAATAAGAGAAACGGAGAGTCTGGATCAAGTGAATTGAGAACAAAAATGTCTGATGATGATGAAGAAATTTCCATGAGTGATGACGAAAACAAAGAAGCGCTGACTGAAGGAGAAAGAGAAAACCTAGGAGAAGATGAATGAATAATGGATTAGTTTGAAGTATTTGAAGTATTTGATTGGATTTGTCCAAATTAGTATTGGTTTGAAACTTTAATTATGAAGCTGTTAATGTTAAAGGACTAAACCCCACTGTAAAAAGAAAGAGTTTTTCACTTTACAAACAAAAGAAAATGCAATATAATATGCATCCAGAATTCAGGGAAAAAAAACTAATTAGAAATAAAAAATTAGGGAAAGAATTCATTTCGGCTGCTAGAAATTGAAAAAAGGGGGTAGTAATATATATAAGAGATCAAATTCCAACACTAGGGGTAATAAATAATTCAGCTGGACATTATATAGGAGTAGAAGTGAATTGGAATGGAGAAAAATTACCGATAATAGGAATATATGGCCCACAAGATAACAAGGGAGTAGTCTATCAAAAATTATAGGGAAATTGCAAATTTGGATCATGAAAAGGTGTTATTCCTTGGGGAGTTCAATGGTGTGGTGGACAGAAAGTTGGGGAATAATATAAAACAAAACCAAGGTAAGCTCCCTAAAACTTTCTTTATTTGACAGAAAGATACAAATTAAATGAAGTTTAGAGATTCCAGTATAAAGATGACAGCGGTTATACATTCTATTCCAACAGACATCATTCTCTCTCCAGAACCAAGATATTTTAGTTTCCCAAAATAATTAATAAATATATTCAATCAACAGAGGTTTTACCCAGAAATTTATCTGATCACAACCCAGTTATCTTGACACTCTTTTCCCAATCAAGAAATTATAATTGGAGAGTTAAAGATTACTTAATTCAGAACAAAAGTATAATTGGAAAAAAATCAAGATGGACATTAAAGGGTTTCTCTTTAATCAAGAAGAATATATACAATAAAATAAGAAGAAAGGGGAGCAGGAGTTACTGAATGTATTAAATCAAAAAGAAACAGAATTTGCAGATAAAGCAGGGGACAAGAAATTATTTGAAGAAATAAAAGTACTAAAGAAACAAGAGTTTAGAAGGTGCACACTGGAAATTGGTAAAAAATTAAAAGCGTTAAAACAAAAAAATTCAAATATGCTAATAAAACGGGGAAGCTGAATAATTAAGAAAGAAAAATGTTGAAAAAACAATAATAGAGATAGAATCATAGAATCATAGAATCATAGAATCATAGAGTTGGAAGAGACCACAAGGGCCATCCAGTCCAACCCCCTGCCATGCAGGAACTCCAAGTCAAAGCATCCCTGACAGATGGCCATCCAGCCTCTGCTTAAAGACCCCTAAGGAAGGAGACTCCACTACACTCCGAGGGAGTGTGTTCCACTGTCGAACAGCCCTTACTGTCAGGAAGTTCCTCCTAATGTTGAGGTGGAATCTCTTTTCCTGCAGTTTGCATCCATTGTTCCGCGTTCTAGTCTCTGCAGCAGCAGAAAACAAGCTTGCTCCTTCCTCAATATGACATCCCTTCAAATATTTAAACGGGGCTATCATATTACCTCTTAACCTTCTCTTCTCCAGGCTAAACATCCCCAGCTCCCTAAGGCGTTCTTCATAGGGCAAGGTTTCCAGACCCTTCACCATCTTAGTTGCCCTCCTTTGGACATGCTCCAGTTTCTCCACATCCTTTTTGAATTGTGGTGCCCAGAACTGGACACAATATTCCAGGTGGGGCCTGACCAAAGCAGAATAGAGTGGCACTATAACTTCCCTTGATCTAGAAACTATACTTCTATTGATGCAGCCTAAAATTGCATTGGCTTTTTTAGCTGCCGCATCACACTGTTGACTCATGTTCAGCTTATGGTCTACTTGGACTCCTAGATCCCTTTCACATGTGGTCTCATTCAGCCAGGTGTCCCCCATCCTATATCTGTGCATTTCATTTTTCCGCCCTAAGTGCAGAACCTTACATTTCTCCGCATTGAATTTCATTTTGTTAGCACTGGCCCAGCTTTCTAGTCAATTCAGGTCATTTTGAATTTTGTTCCTGTCCTCTGGGGTATTAGCTACTCCTCCCAGTTTAGTGTCATCTGCAGTGTATCCTTATTTTTTTTTTAGTGTTATTTTTTTTCTTTGTTGATATTTGTGGAAATTTGTACCTAATGTACAATTGATGCAAAATGAGATGATTTGAATGTAAGGTTTTTAAATTTAGTGTATATGCTTTTAATATTTAATATACTTTTTCAATTAAAAAAAAGGAGAAATGCAGTAGTAATGGATGACTATAGGAAAACTGATTTCGGTAAACTTAGGGAAACACAGGGGGTGAACCCATGGTCAGGAATAGTAAAGAGAAGGGAGTTCAGGATAGATGGGAGTTGTGCCTGCAGTATCTCCCTTTTGAGAAACTCCAATGTATCCTGAACTCTGTTGTCTGTTAGTATTCCTTTTAAAAATGTTTACAATTTAGAAAGTATACATTGCATCTGAGGATTAATTTCAGCCAACCTTATAGTTTGTTTTCAGTTACACATTTCTCAGTAAGGCTGTGCCCTTATCAGAAGTGTTGACAAGCAGAAATTCAACAGTTATAAGTCTGATAGTCTTGCTTTAAGGCACGCTGGAGCCAAATGACTCACACCTTTTCCTTTTGCTCCTCCCCCTCTGCTGAGCATTGAAGGAAAAATAATATCACATTGTCTATCTGAACTTTAGTTACTCCTAAGATGTTCTTTTTATGTGAGCAGTTAATATTTATAAATAAGAGAAACCATGAATGAGTTACTGAAGAGACTGTGGATTAAAATGAAGAGGCTACAAATTAAAATTGAATCTGGGAAACAAGAGTGAAAACTGTTGAATGCACCCAGATCCAAGCAGATCAGTTCACGGGTATAGTTTTGATAACAAATTATCCCTGATATGCAAATTTTCTTCCCAACTGGTTGGTTCCCAGTTATGCATGGGGAGAAGCAGTGACCTCATCTTTTTCCCGTTTTGCCATTTCAGAGAATAACCATCTGTGTGGCCTCATCCCGAACAGCCTGCACAGCAAAGATTAACTTCCTTACCAGCCAGCCCAAGTCCTAACTGCTGCAAGGTGTGTGTGTGTGTGTTTACTGAATTGCTTATAAACCGGTACCTTCACTTTTCTCCCAAGGGACAGAAAAGTGCTGTTTATGAAATTTGCAGCAGGGGCTACGGTGGCAGCTTCCCTCTGTTGCCAATGCATCTTGCATATGATTTGGACTGATAAAAAGCTAGGAAACCTCCCATAGCTTAAGAGAGTCTTTATGGCACTTAGAACTTAAAAGCAGTAACTTATCTTGTTTAATTATTGCACCTGGCTATTTCTAATAAATTTTTATTAAAAAAATCATTTTTGTTTATTTAAGGTACAAGGTATATGACCAAATGTAAAGTATTTTACAGAAATGACAACACAAAACCTATGAAATGCTCATTGAAACCATCATACTCCACTTTGGTAAGGACTGCAGGAAAGGCAGATAGCCTTCTAAATTAGCATCTCTCATTTGTTCACAAAAATCTTCCTCTGTGCACACATTTCCATTGCTGGGCTGGAGGGATAAAATAGTTTCATTTATATATTGCCTAAGCTACTTGCCCCCAACAATCTGGGTATTAATTTTAGCGACCTTGGAAGGATGCAAGCCTGAGTCAAGCTTGAGACCTTTTGCTAATATTGAACTAGCAACCTTATGGTTTTGAGTGAGGGCTGCAGTACAGGCTTTTAAGCACTGCACCACCAGGGCTCCTCAGAGTGACAGAGGCCAGAATTCTACTGTGTCTTATGCATGTGTAAGTTTCCTTTATGGAAGCAGTTGTATACTTTTGCCCAATGTGCTCCTTCTGTTAAAGATTGCACCTTCTGTTAAAGATTGCACATTTTGTCCAAAATGCACTCTCACCTGATAGCTATCTGTCCCTCTGTTGGCTACTGCCAACAGAGGGACAGATAGCTATCAGGTGAGAGTGCATTTTGGACAAAATATGCAATCTTTAACAGAAGGAGCATGCTGCACATTGGGCAAAATTATACAGCTGAAAGCATACCTTCCATTCCTTCCATTGTGCATTTGGTATGCTTTCAGTTGTATATTTGGTTACACAATGTTGCCGTTCAATGCAACGTTGCCAAGAACTGCCACAGGTGATCAGTGAACAAGTCTTTTGTATTGCAAACAGTAAAATTTTATTCCATAAAAAACATAAGTGTTATCAGGTAGACATCAGAAGATAGAAGTGCTATTATAACATTAACATTACCACACCCCTAAATTTTGTGGGCTTCATCTTAATTCATTAACTAATCAAAACATACCAACCCTCTCTTCCTTATCCTTTCATTCAACCTGATCTCATCTCTACTTTCTGTTTCCCACCAGCAGATACTGAGAAAATTCCTCCTCCACACGTCTGCATGTTCCTATGCCAGCCACCAAATGGAACCAAGGATCCATTTGAACCATTACCAATTATTACCACTAATAGCATGCCTCCCATCATTCTTCTACATAAATAAAGCACTATAATACCCAGTTAAAGATTTTTATACATTACAGCAACACCCATCCTATGACAGAGTATGCCAGATTCTGACAAAAGGTCATGTAGCAAAATCAGTGTCTAACTCCTTGTGCAACAGGGATCCCATGCAACCCTAATGTAGGATTTTGGACAAAGTCTCAAGACAAGTTGGTAAAAAGTTCTTAGTACAGGACAATTTTGATTTGCTGCATCAAAAAGCTTTATCTCATAAAAAGAACTCTTGGAGCTAGTTTTTACTTATAAGAACTAAGCATGGGAGATATCTGTGGAGCACATAAATAAATATCAATCCTAAAACTGTTTCAAATACTAATCTCTGAAATGGCTCTCAAAGTTCTACTATTAGAACTGCTAGAGTAGTGATTAGCTAGTCTTGGCTTCAGAGAACAGGGAAGTTGTTGAATTTTTAAAATTTGTTTGATTCAAGCAAAGGCTCAATCTTCTAGCTTGTAAAATCATAACAAAAAAGTGCTTTGAATCATGTGCAAAGTGTTCTCCTCATAACTTTTGTCATCAGTACTTTCCTTAGTTTCCTCAGAGTTATCACAGCTTACTATTTAAAATAAAAAGGCACAAATGATATTTAGGCAAGTTTGAGTCCACCAATTCACATTTTAGAAATTAAATAATGTGTACATATTCACAGTATCATTACTAAAAGTCATTGTACTGTTATGCATCTTGAGGTTCTGTCCTCAATATTGCTACAGCCTCGTGCAGCTCTTTGATACTCAATTGCATTGTTTAGAAATGTACAAGGAATTTGGGCAATGAAAGAATTGAGACTTTTGACTCCCCCAGGTTAGCCAATGAACAATTTCGCCTAAGACACAGACTCAAGTCACAAAGCATATATGTGAAATATTATTGCGGCTAATTTAACAAGTAAAATAATTGTTACATATGTTTTTTTCTCAGATGACCTAACTAATCATATTAGGATAATTAGAGATGAGATAGTGCTAAATATAAAGCACAATAAGGGCAGTTCGACAGTGGAACACACTCCCTCGGAGTGGAGTCTCCTTCCTTGGAGGTCTT
Source organism: Urosaurus nigricauda (assembly GCA_034509955.1). Classification (NCBI taxonomy): domain Eukaryota; kingdom Metazoa; phylum Chordata; class Lepidosauria; order Squamata; family Phrynosomatidae; genus Urosaurus; species Urosaurus nigricauda. Next base: position 53,043,864 of record JAOEGL010000006.1, read on the forward strand.
TAAGCAGAGGCTGGATGGTCATCTGTCAGGGATGCTTTGATTGGGAGTTCCTGCATGGCAGGGGGGTTGGACTGGATGGCCCTTGTGGTCTCTTCCAACTCTATGATTCTGTGATTCTATGAATGATACCTTGAAACTGAATTGATCCTAATACTGAAATGACTTTACACCTAGTATGCTTTCCTAATTAATATGGAGAAATCACATATTGGAGCCTTAACAGACTTGATCTGTTTCAAACTGCAGGTAATGGTTGAATGTCTGAACATCCTATCTGACAACATTGTAATCATTTATTTTGGAACACAGGAGCTCAAAATAACAACTACTATTGCCACACCCACAAGAAAGATCTATAATCATTTCGGCATGATCACAGAATAATAGAATCAGATAGTTGAAAGGAGCCTTGAGAGTCATCAGGTCCAATCCCCTGCTCAATGCAGGATCTCTAGAAATCCTAGCAGTCTCTTTTCAAAAGACATCCAGAGAACACCACATGACCTCTATAAGCAATTGTTTCCATTGCTGAACTGCTTTTACTGTCAAGTAGTTTCTTTTAATGTCCAATCAAAATATATTCTCCTGTAACTTGAAACCATTAGACCTAGTTCTACCCTTTGAGGCAGCAAAGAACAAGCCTCTTTGTGGCAGCCCTTGAAGTATTTAAAAAATACGATGATGTCACTCCTCAATCTTGTCTTCACCAAGCTGAACATGCCAAGCTCCTTCAATTTGTCCTCATAAGTTTTGTTCTCATATCTTCCTCATAATAGCCCTCTCTTAACTTGTTTCATTTTTATACACGTTTTTTAAAATGAGGTGCACACAACTGAAATTCAGATGAGGCCTGATCAGCACAGAATATATGGGGACTGTTACTTCCCCCAACATGGAAATGACATTTCTATTAATGCAAGCTAATATAGCATATACCTGCTTTGCAGCAGCATCACACTTGTTACTCATGGTCAATTTAGGATCAACAATCATTCCAAAGTCCTGTTTGAATGTAGTATTCCCAAACCAACTATCCCACATCCTACACTTGTGCATTTGTTTTTTCTGGCCAAAATGTAGAATTTTGCATTTTTCTCTGTTGAATTTCATTTTATGAATTTCAGCTCAGTATTCAAGTTTATCAAGGTCTTTTAAAAATTATGGTCCTATCTTCCAGTGTGTTGGCTACTACTCCCAGTTTTGTATCTGCAAATCTGATAAGGATTTCCTCCACCTCATCATCTAAATCACTGATGAAAATATTGAGAAGTGTCAACCCAGGACAGAACCCCATCGCTGTCCACTTATCTTTTTCAATTTGAAGCACAGCCACTGATGTCAACTTTTGAGTATGGTTTTCCAACCAATTATGGATCCATTTGAAGGTGTTTCCATCTATTCCATATTTAGTAAGTTTGCAGTTCAAAATATCATAGGGTTATTTATCAAATGCTTTGCTGAATCCAGATAAATGGCATCTACAGCATTCCTACCAGCTACAAAACTTTATGACCTGAATAATAATAATAAAAAGATATTAGTTTGGCAGGATTACTTCTTGACAAACCCATGCTATGTCAGGATTGGGCTAATCCTGCCATGATATTGTGCTGGGGAATCCCACAGGGTTCTGTCCTGGGCCCAGTGCTATTCAATATTTTTATTAATGACTTGGATGACAGTATTGAGGGCCTAGTTATCAAATTTGCAGATGACACCAAATTAGGAGGAGTAGCTAATACCCCAGAGGACAGGATCAAAGTTCAAAATGACCTGAATAGACTAGAAAGCTGGGCCAAAGCTAACAAAATGAAATTCAATAGAGAGAAAGGTAAGGTTCTGCACTTAGGGAGGAAAAATGAAATGCACAGATATAGGATGGGAGACACCTGGCTGAATGAGACCACATGTGAAAGGGATGTAGGAGTCCAAGTAGACCACAAGTTGAACATGAGCCAACAGTGCGATGCAGCAGTTAAAAAGGCCAATGCAATTTTTGGGCTGCATCAATAGAACTATAGTGTCTAGATCAAGGGAAGTAATAGTGCCACTCTACTCTGCTTTGGTCAGGCCCCACCTGGAATACTGTGTTCAGTTCTGGGCACCACAATTCAAAAAGGATGTGGAGAAACTGGAGCAAGTCCAAAGGAGGGCAACTAAAATGGTGAAGGGTCTGGAAACCATGCCCTATGAGGAACAACTTAGGGAGCTGGGGATGTTTAGCATGGAGATGTTTAAGAGGTGATATGATAGCCCTGTTTAAATATTTGAAGTGATGTCACATTGAGGAGGGAGCAAGCTTGTTTGCTGCTGCTCCAGAGAACAGGACCTGGAACAATGGATGCAAGCTCCAGGAAAAGAGATTCCACTTCAACATTAGGAGGAACTTCCTGACAGTAAGGGCTGTTCAATAGTGGAACACATTCCCTCGGAGAGTGATGGAGTCTCCTTCCTTGGAGGTCTTTAAACAGAGGCTGGATGGCCATCTGTCGGGTATGCTTTGATTAAACTCTGTGATTCTATGATTCTATGAATCCTGCTATGTATCATGTGTTTGATCCATATGTATGGGGTCAATTGGAAGGTATGACTTGGAAGTTATGCTTTATATAAATATGCAGTGGGAGAACAAGAAAATAATGGAGGTTTTACTTCAGGGGTATTAACTGATATGTATGTGATATAAGATGTATGATAAGTGATATGCATTTGATATATAGTGTTATACATAGCTATAGATTTTGTGATGATGTGATACATTGTTCTTAGTAACTGGTATAGATTTTGAAACTGGTTTGTGTTATCTTAGCAGGGGGGGAACAGAAAATAGTTGTATGGATTTAACGATCACGTAACATAGGGACGAAATAGACTGGCAAGAAAAAACATCTTGAAGCTGCCTTTTCAGAAAGTGTTATGAGTCCCCACCCACCTCACCACCTGCTCCCAAGGCATATCATGACCACATGGCATGGCTTTAAACCATGCTGTTTTTGTTTGTTTGTTTGTTTGTTTTTTACTGTTCCCCCACCATTCTTGTGCACAATTGCAGGAGCAAACTGCTGGTGACTGCCACCCCACTGCACACATTCTCACATGCAGCACTGCACTGGAACGGTATTGGAGTAGAGGTATGCCTAAACAGATGCTGGCAAGGTACAATCATGCCTCCCTTCAAACACACCCCTCACCCCATGCACCCTTTTTGACTGTCCACTTTCTCTTTTGGGCATTGCCACCCTTGCTGCTTAGGTGTGGCAGCTCCATCCCTTCTGAATGTACTCCTATGACAGGGTGTTTATATTCATAATTAGGGTTAGGGTTTGGAAAGAATACCCCTTTAGAGCTATTCTGATGTCACACCATTTAGACACATGAATGAAGGTGTGCACTCTCAGGGAAGAAGCAGAAAAATCCAGCCCCTTTTTAGTCTGGCTTTTCTCCTCATAGTGCAGTTTGGGAGCAGTTTCCGGCCAGCTTCGAGGCATGCATAATCTAAACGCCCTGGCTTGAAGCCAGGCAGAAAACTGCTTATTTTGACCATCTGTTTTGCCCCATAGTTGTTGGTTAGATTAAGTTGTTGGTTAGATATAGATAGCAAAATGTATTATTATCTCGATCCATTTCAAACCGGCTTCAAGACAGGATGTGGAGTTGAGACTGCCATGGCTGCTCTTGTCAATGACCCCCACTTGAGCATCAACAGGGATAGTGTGATCCTGCTCATACTCTTGGATCTCTCAGTGGCTTTTGACACAATAGATCATTTCATCCTTTTGGATCATCTAAGGGAGTTGGGGATTGGAGGCACCGCACTCCAGTGGTTCTGGTCCTTTCCCTCAGGCAGATCCCAAAGGGTGACGCTTGGGGACAGTTGCTCCTCTAAAATCGAGCTTAATTGTGGAGTCCCCCAGGGTGCCATCCTGTCCCTGATGCTATTCAATATCTAAATGAAGCCTCTGGGTGAGATCATTTGGAGGCATGGATTTCCGTGTCTTCAGTACGCTGATGACACTTAGATATATCTTTCCATGACCAGCTCAGCTCAGACTTCAGATGGCATCTCCCCTCTTAATGACTACCTTGAAGCGTTAATGATTTGGATGAGGAAAAACAGATTGAAGCTAAATCCAGACAAAATCAATCAAACAGCTTTATTCCTTAATAGCGGATGTTAGTTTGGATTCTGAAATACTGTCCATTTATAACACTTTAATTAGCTCTTTACAACCACTATTAACTGTTTCTAAAAGCCAAACAATAATCATTTATACAATAAATATACAATCATTTATACAATAAACAAGTCGAACAATAATCATTTGTGAAAACTGAGTTATTATCAAAAGGCAGGAAAAAGCTATCAAAGGATTTTAAACGCAATAGGACTGGGAAGTGATCACTATCAGGTCTAGTTACAATAGCAAACTTGAGTATGTGTGGTATTAAATTTAATGAAACCCTTATGTAGTCTAGGACTTTCTTTGTTATTTTTCTTTGTCCCCTATTGCACTTAAAAGAGCTTTAAATTCCCTTGCTCTGTACTGTGATGAAGAGAAGTTGATAACTAACTACTCCAAGACCATGATCCTTATTTTTGCCCATCAGCCCAAATTGAAACAATGGAGATTAGAAAGTTATTACATTGAGTAGGTTAAGATTTTTAAATACTTGGGAATTGTATTTCATGCCTCTGGGAGGAGAACTGCCCGTGCAGAATATGTCATCAGTAATGCTCAAAGATCTATAACCGCCATCCTTAATTTTTTCTTTGTTAAAGGTGCCCAATTTATCCCGGCCGCTATTAAGTTGTTTAATGCCAAGGTTCACCCACAACTTTTGTATGGAGCCCAACTGGGGCCGTACAGGAACATTGATGCAATTGAACGTGTACAAACCAAGTTCCTTAGAAAAATTTTTCAAATTGCACAATGCGTTCCAAATGCTGTCCTCAGAAGGGAAACAGGGACCAACAAAATAGAATCTATTCTGGGGATAAGTATATTTACCTATTGGCTGAAATTACATAAAACCTCTGGAGGCCTGACAAACTTAATTTTATCTGATTCCTATAAATCCCAATGGACCTAAACGAATATAGGTCTCCAGGACCAGATGAACTACATCCAAGGGAACTAAAAGAACTGGCAAATGTAATATCGGAGCCATTGGCAATAATCTTTGAGAACTCCTGCAGAACAGAAGAAGTCCCAGCAGACTGGAGGAGGGCAAACGTTGTCCCCATCTTCAAAAAGAGGATAAAAGAGGATTCCAACAATTATCGTCCAGTTAGTCTGACATCAATTCCAGGAAACATACTAGAAAAGATCATTAAACAGATCATTAAACATCTAGAAGACAATGCCATAATCACAAAAAGTCAACATGTGTTCCAGAGAAACAAGTCATGCCAGACAAACCTGATCTCTTTTTTGATAAAATTACCAGCTTGGTAGATGAAGCGAATGCTGCGGATATAGTATATCTTGATTTCAGTAAGGCCTTTGACAAAGTGCCCCATGACATTCTTGCAAACAAGCTTGTAAAATGTGTGCTAGAAAAGGCAACTGTTAGGTGGATTTGTAATTGGTTGACTGGCCAAACCCAAAGTGTGCTCAGCAATGGTTCATTTTCATCCTGGAGAGAAGTGACAGGTGGGGTGCCAGAGGGTTCTGTCCTTGGCCCAGTGCTATTCAACATCTTTATCAATGACATGGATAGCAGAATTGCGAGCATACTTATCAAATTTGCAGATGACACCAAATTAGCAGGAGTAGCTAATACCCCAGAGGACAGGATCAAAATTCAAAATTACCTGAATAGACTAGAAAGCTGGGCCAATGCTAACAAAATGAAATTAAACGCAGAGAAATGTAAGGTTCTGCACTTTGGGAGGAAAAAGGAAATGCACAGATATAGGATGGAGAACATATGGCTGAATGAAAGTACCTGTGAAAGAGATCTAGGAGTCCACGTAGACTATAAGTTGAACATGAGTCAACAGTGTGACGCGGCAGCTAAAAAGGCCAATGCTATTTTAGGCTGCATCAATAGAAGTATTGTGTTCTAGATCCAGGGAGGTAATAGTGCCACTCTACTCTGCTTTGGTTGGGCCTCACCTGGAATACTATGTCCAGTTCTGGGCATCACAATTCAAAAAGGATGTGGTGAAACTGGAGCGCAACTAAAAAGGATAGCAACTAAGATGGTGAAGGTTGTGGAAGCCATGCCTTATGAGGAGCGACTTAGGGAGCTGGGGATGTTTAGCTTGGAGAAGAGAAGGTTAAGAGGTGATATGATAGCCCTGTTCAAATATTTGAAGGGATGTCATATAGAGGAGGTAGCGAGCTTGTTTTCTGCTGCTCCAGAGACTAGAACGGTAAATTATAATTTCAAATCTTTCTGTCTCATTAAATCAGCTTAACTTTTTTCCAATTTTTTCATAATTATTTTTGAATAAATCGAAATTATTTTTTGTTAACACAATCCCCAAATTTTTGGGGGTTTTTTTACTAACAGAAAAAACGGTTTCCTCCACCATTTTCTTTTCTTCCATTTTTGTCATATTTTTTAAATTATCTTTTAAACAAAGAATATGACAGTAGTTTTGAACAAATAAGTCCTGAATACGAAACTCTTTAACACAATGCAATATTGTTATTTATGAAGTAATAATGCCCTACCCATTATTGTGTGTTTACCAAATTGTGCAGTTCCATCCTTACTTTTTCTAAACCATCATTTGTCTATATTCTCCAGTCTGTCTGTACATAAACGTATGGTATAAAATTATGTTTTAAATTGAAATTTTGTAATTGTGCTGGCCAAATGGCTATAATAAAGTTATTATTATTAATTATCTTTGTCATTTTTAAACCTGAAATTTCTTCAAATTCCAGCAAATGTTTATTCAATATTTCCAAATTATCTAATGGATCCTCTAAAGTTAAGTCCAAGTAATCATTAAGTTCCATCACACACAAGAATAATAGTGGAGATAATGGGCATCCCTGTCTAATACCTCTATAAATGGGGAATTGATCTGATTTTTTTCCCCATTAACCACAATTTTGGCAAACTGTATACACACACACACACACACACACATATTATATATTGTTTGGAACCATTTTATAAAATTATTTCCCACATTCATCTTCTCCAAAACCCTCATCATAAATTTCCAATTTATACAATCAAACACCTTTTCTATATCTAAAAACATTAAGGCAATTTGGTTATGTCAGAACAGTGGACCAGCTCCAGGAATAATCACTCAGTCTGGTATCTTTGAATAAAGAGTAGTTTATTGATTAAACCATAGACTGAAGTCTCATCCCATTCAGCTAAGCCTCCTTCCACTAAGTATTTCTAATATATCCCCTTTGCCAAGCTACCCCTCCCATGCTAAAAGCGTGCAAACTATCTATGTGCTCATCCCTGTGCAATCCACCCTTGCCCCCCCTGTATGTCTTCACCAAGCACTAAAATAACTGTTGCATTCCAAGCCACTACTTCAAGGTCTATGCAAACTGATAAGCTCCCATCTGGCTTGCTAACTACTAACTGCTCTTCCCGCCTAAAATGCTAGTCTGTAACTAAAGCCCAGCTCCCATCATCCTCAACTAACACTAACTCTGGTAGAATCTATCATTTTAACAGTCCGCCCCCCCCCCACCCAATAAATGGTACATTTTCAAAGCCCAGTCTTCAAGGAGCAGGCGGGTATTGTTGATGAAATTTAGCAATCAATTGAGGGGCCTGAACATGAGTCTTGTAGACCCATTCAGCATGATCCTGGGGAAAATGTTTCATCTAACCAAGTATTTGTTGTTGTAAATAAGCAGAAGTGCACAATTCAAGCAATCTCCGATGCCTCCTATACCGGCAACCCTGGAGCTTCGGCTTTATCAGGAATCTTCCTCCCAGTTGTTGATGAAAACAGACTGGAGCCAAAACTCTCTCCTCAGAAGTTTTTATTCTTAAGTTGCTGTATTTACAAATATACACACGCTCATCCGACAAATCTTTCCAACCATCCACTGCAGAACACAATTACCCAACAATCCTCACTGAGGTGTGCAAGCTGTTTATAGAGTTGTGTCATGTGGTCACAAACCCAACCTCATCTGGTGATTCTACTTCCATTTGTTGCCTGTATTGTTGTTTACATTAGGCCTACGTGCAAGCAAACACAAACTAACCTTGAGCAGTGTCTTGTTTTCCAGCCTTCAGCTGCAAAACAATTCTAGCCATAATTCCTGTTTTTCCTTTTGTGCACATCTGTACATTTCATACTCAGGCCTCAAAGCCTAACATGCCCCTCCAAAATGTACAGATGTGTATCATTTTGCCAAATTGTGTTTATGGTGCCATGCCTATTGAACAAGATAGCTGTTCATGCCTTTCAATTGGCAAAGCTTTTGTGAGAATATCAGCAATGTTGTCTCTGGTGTCAATGTATTCCAGACTTATGATTCTGTTCTGAACCATCTCTCTCATGTTCTGATACCTCACACCAATGTACTTTGTCATACATTTCAAGTTCTCAGCTTCTGACATTGCAATACATGATTGTGAATCCTCATGAACTACAGTAGGCTCTTCACACTTTTCTCCCAAATGCACAAGCAATTGCCTTATCCACTGGTTCTCTCCTGCAATTTCAGACAATGCTGCAAATTCAGCTTCTGTAGTACTTAAAGCAACACAGTTTTGTTTCCTGCTGTGCCAAATTATTGGACTACCAGCAAATCTTACAAGGAGATCTGACACTGACTTTCTGTCATGCAATTCTGATGCAAATGAACTATCCACATAACAGTCAAGCTGTTGTTCACTGCCCTGTTTCACCAACTTTCTTTCATTGGTTCCTTTCAAGTACCTGAGCACATGTTTCACTCTAGTCCATTCCTCTACTTTTGGAACACTTACTTTTCTGCTAAGCACTCCAACTGCAAACGAAATGTCTGGCCTAGTGTTGTTTGCAATGAACATCAAGCTACCTTCTACACTTCTGAACAATTCCGGATTCTCAAATTTCTTTGATGATTCTGCACTAGAACTTCCAGAAGTCATTGGACTTTTTACAACTTTTGCACTTTGCAAGCCACATTTTTCAATCAGTCTTTCAATCTTTTTCTTTTGGCTCAACAAACATCTGCCATCCTCAGTCCACTGTACTTCAATCCCTAAGTAAGTCTTAAGATTTCCCAGATCCTTAAGTACAAACTTCTTAGATAATTCTTTCTGAACTGACTTGATTTCCCTCTCTGACTTCGCTGCGACACACAAGTCATCAACGTAAATCACTATAGTCACATCACCTTTTGTATACACGCACAGATCTGCAATGCTGCGTTTGTACCCCAATTTGACCAACTCCTCATGAATGCAAAGGTTCCAGAAACGTGCACTTTGTTTCAAACCATACAGTGCCTTTTTCAACCTGTAAACCTTTCTATCACTGTCCTTGTCAAAACCTAAAGGTTGTTCCATGAAAACCTTCTCATCAAGACAAGCATTCAAATACGCAGTTTCAAAATCAAAGTGTCTCGCCACTTGATTCTTCCTAGCTGCCAATGCTAAAACCAGCCTCAAACTTTCTGGCTTTGCAGTAGGTGAAAAAGTTTTGTCAAAATTTTCAAACCTCTGCTGTGAAAAACCTTTTGCAACCAGTCTTGCCTTGTATCTATGGGTTTCATCTGCCATTTCTTTCCTCTTGAAAACCCACTTGCAACCTATAACCTTGTGGTTATTAGGCCTCTCCACAATCTCAAACACTTCCTTATCCAGCAAAGTATTCTTGATCCATGGCAGAAAACCACTTCTCCTGCTCCTCTTTAGGATATGACTGCAATTCCTCAGAACTCTCTGGCTCTTCAGCCACCACTGAACAAGCTCTTGCACCCTGCACTACAAATCTTATCTACAGGTCTCCTCACCCTTTGAGTTCTCCTTGGCACAATCACTTTTGTTCTGCCTCTTTCGTCCTCACTGTCAGAACTAGTCTGCACCTCTGTGGACACCTTTTCAAACTTCTGTGTAGTGACTGGTGAGTGCAATGTTGGATGTGTTTGTGTGTGATGTTCTGCAGAAGTACTAGGTTCACATTCAGTAGATGCTTTTTTGGGGGGAACCCCTCCATTTCCAGTACCTATGTCCCTCTGCCCCAGCTTGAGAAAAACCTCTTTGTTTGCATGTAGCTTTTCCCAGCCTGAATGCTTTTCAAAGTTGGCACTTCTGGACAGCAAAATATCCCCATGACCTAGATGACATCTATAGATGTTTCCAGAATATCCCACAAACATCAACCTTCTCCATTTAGGATCCCCCCTTTTCCTGAAGCTTGCAGGCACATACACATTTGCATACTGCCCAAAAACTCTCAGGTATTTGAGATTTGGTGGTCATATATATATATACAACATGTGATATGGCGTTTTCTTTACAAAAGAATTCCAAGTGCGATTGGCAATATGGTTTGCTGTCAAAATTGCTTCTCCCCAAAGCTGCTCAGGTGCTTCTGCATCGAGCATCATGCAATCTTTCATTTGCTTTAGGACCCCAATACGTCTCTCCGCTAAGCCATTCTTGCTCGGAAATGCCAAGTTGGTCGTATTGTGGCGTATTCCTTTCCTTCTCAACCAATTTTTCAGGTTATTAGACCGAAATTCGCCACCTTTATCTGTAACCAAGGATCCCACCTTGTATTCAAACTCCCTTCCAATCATGTTAACCCAATCTTTGATGTGTTCAGCAGCTTCACTTTTTTTCTTCATGAGCATCACAAATGAAAACCATGTGTGATGATCTACAATGACCATGAAGTACTGATTTTTGCCCATGGTTTTGGCCAAAGGACCAGCCAAATCAGCATGCACAACCTGAAAAGGTCTTTGTGTGGTGCATTTGCTGCGTTTGGCCACAGGAAAAGCCTTCAGCTTTATCCTGCTGCAAACTGAACAATCCAGGTGGTTTGAACAAGAAGACATTTTAAATTCTGGACACACTTCCCCCAGCTTCCCCAAACTTGTGAAGCTTGTATGTTCCATGAATCTATGGTAGTAATGAGCACAGTCTAAGTGCAAAGGCACATTGTTGACTATTGCACATTCTGCCTTGTCAACCATATAGTACATTTTGTTTCTTTTGATTGCTTTAGCACAAACCTGGTCATTCATGGTAATAATACAATCATCCCCTTTGAAACTTAAGGCATACCCACTAGTAGTTAATGCAGACACACTAACCAAACAGTTTTGCAGCTTAGGTACACACAATACATTTGAAAAGTCCTTTCCAAAACTTGGGATGAACACAGTTCCCATCTCTTTTGCTTCCCTTGGTGTACCATCAGCCAAATCAACTGAATGCACATTAGATGGCACCTTATTTTTCAAAAGCTGTTTGTCAAAAACCATATGCCCGGAGGCTCCGGAATCCAGCAACCAATAATGTTTAGGGGTTACAGCCTCATGGGCTTTATAGTCATTGTTCTTTACCACAGCAACAACACCTTTCCTGGTCACAGGATCTTTAGGCTTTTGTTTCCTTGCTGTTGCTAGCTTCCTACAGTCCTTCTTGAGGTGACCTGGCTTCCCACATTGGAAACATTTTCTCTCTCTGGACACAGCCGCCTTCTCCGATTGTAGGTCCTTGAAATCCCTGGTAGGGTGTGGTTGTCTTGGTACTGCATGCTGCCTCTAGAACCCTGCCTTGTATTGCTGATGTTGGCTGTCTTCTAAGACACGTGCAGCCACCAGCTCCACAGTAATATCTGCCTCATTAAAATTCTGAAAACTCCACAAAATATTTTCAAAATCTTCAGAAAGACTCCCAAGCAGGATGTATGCTTTGTGCTCAGGTGCTAGGACAACACCTCTCATCTGCACCTGGCTGAACAAATCAGACATGATCTCCAGATGCTTCTCTGGCAACTGTCCTTTCTGCATTTTGCAGGCATACAGTCTCCTACACCAAATCATTAGTGACAAAGCTTTATTAGATTGGTGAATCTCCCTCAAAGCATCCCAAACTGCCTTTGAGGTTTTCTTCTCCCGGACAGGGTTGATTTGCGACAGCGTGATTCTAAGCAAAATTGTAGCTCTGGCTCTCTTATCATGGTCAAGAGTATCAGCTGTGGGTCCTCTCTCAACAACTTCCCACAGTCCTTCTCTGACCAGCAATGCCTCACAATAAGAACTCCAAGCTGCATAATTAGTTTCATCTAGTTTGGGAAATTTAATTGCTTCCATCATTAAGCAGTGTAAAGATAGAATCCTGGCAGTTTTCCCAGCTTCTACTGTCAATAGTGGTAAGACACAGACAACTGTCCAAAAAATCTTACCACTCAGCCTTCCGGCACGGACAGCACATCAACAGCAACTAACAGAGATGCCTGAGTAGATAACATCTGGGCCACCATAACCCTTGTTGTAAATAAGCAGAAGTGCACAGTTCAAGCAATCTCTGTTGCCTCCAATACCGGCAACCCCAGAGCTTCGGCTTTATCAGGAATCCTCCTCCCAGTTGTTGACGAAAACAGACTGGAGCCAAAACTCTCTCCTCAGAGGTTTTTATTCTTAAGTTGCTGTATTTACAAATACACACATGCTTGTCCGACAAATCTCTCCAGCCATCCACTGCAGAACACAATTACCCAACAATCCTCACTGAGGTGTGCAAGCTGTTTATAGACTTGTGTCATGTGGTCACAAACCCAACCTCATCTGGTGATTCTACTTCCGTTTGTTGCCTGCATTGTTGTTTACATTAGGTCTACGTGCAAGCAAACACATACTGACCTTGAGCAGTGTCTTGTTTTCCAGCCTTCAGCTACAAAACAATTCTAGCCATAATTCCTGTTTTTCCTTTTGTGCACATCTGTACATTTCATACTCAGGCCTCAAAGCCTAACAGTATTGCAGTCGCCCCTTAAACCATCTGGAGTCCAGAATTCTTGAAACTTCAAAATGTTGTTCCCTACCGATCATCATAGGCAAGGGAGGTGTATTACTGGGCTTCCATGGTTCCACACTCCGATCCGGTTTCAGCAGGCTAAAATGAAAAACAGGATGCAAATGTCTGTAAGATTTGGGCAGTTCCAACTCAGCAGTGACAGCATTGACAAGATTCTTAACCCAAAAAGGGCCAATAAGTTTAGGACCCAGCTTCTTCGATGGATGTTTAGTTTTTAAGTTCTTAGTGGACAGATACACCAGATCGGATGTCCCAACCCACATTCCTCTTCCTGCCTGCAAACTTTTTATATTCCCTTTTGGACTCCTCTAAAGCTTTTAGAATCTTAGGCCAGGCCTCCCACACTTTTGCAATCCATTGTGTAGCAGCCACAGGGTCCGTTGCATCTGTAGTGAGCGAAGGCATGGTTTTCGGTTCATAGCCATACAAAATCTCAAAAGGGGAATGTCCTGTGCTCTGGTTGACTGCAGTGTTAAAATCCACCTCTGCATGAGGTAACAAGTCAACCCAACCATCCTGTAGGTAATTAGTATAGCAACAGAGGTATTTGGGCAAAGAGGCATTACATTTTTCCATCTGGCCGTCACTTTGTGGGTAAAAAGCCGTACTCAATGCCACCTGTACCCCCAACTTTCCTTGTACACACTTCCAAAATTTAGAAGTGAACGTGCTCCCTCAGTCACTATCTTGTCTGGGAGTCCATGTAGCCTATAGATGTGGTGAATAAACAGGTCAGCTAGCTTGACTGCCGTGGGCACTCCCTTGCAGAAACATAATGTGCTTGCTTGGAAAACAAGTCCACCATCACCCAAATAGTGTCTCTACCCTTACTTTCAGGCAAGTCAGTTATAAAGTCCATAGCTATGTGTTTCCATGGGCCTGGGGGATTAGGCAAAGGTTGCAGCAGTCCCCTAGTTTTGCCAATCAGAGGCTTGGCCCTAGCACAAATGGCACAACTTTTCACATAGGCGTCCACATCGTTATGGATCCTCTCTCACCAATACAGGTTGACGAATTTTGTGCCAGGTTTTCAAGTACCCCCAGTGTCCCACAGCTCATGCGTTGTGCCAAGCTTTAAGTACTTTTTCTCTCAAAACCAGAGGTACATAAATTCTACCATCCTTCACTCATAGTCCCTGGACATTGCGTTGCAACAAAGCCTGGTGGTCCTTAAACCATGCATCATGAGCAGTTGCCCACTGTATTTCCAACAACAGTGGATCCAATTCACCCCCACCTTTTTGAGCCTCAGCCTTGGCTTTACTGCGGGTTAGCACTGCCAACCCCATTTGTTGGGGGGTGAACATAGTCTGTAGTGGGGAAGGGTCCTTTCCTGCATGTTGAGGGAGTCTAGACAATACATCAGCCAACACATTTTGCTTCCCAGGGAAGAATTTCAGTTTGAAGTTGTACTTATAAAAGTCTTTGGCCCAACGGTGCTGTTTAGGGGTCAGTTTCCGGGGGGTCTGAAGTGCTTCTAAATTATGGTGGTCTGTCCATACCTCAAAGGGATGGGCGGCCCCATCCACATAGTGTCACCAATACTCCAAAGCCCATCTAATAGCATAAGCTTCCTTCTCCCAAACTGGCCAGAACGCCTCGGACCTCAAAAATTTCTGGGAGAGATAAGTGCATGGCCTCAATGCCCCATTGTCATCCCGCTGTAGAAGCACCACCCCAGTAGCATAATCACTAGCGTCCACCTGCACCACGAATGGCTTGTCCAGGTCTGGGTGCAACAAAATGGGTTCAGAGCTGAATAACTGTTTTAACTGTTCAAAAGCATTTTGGCATTGCTCTGACCATGCAATAGATGTGGACGGTTTGGGTTTTTTGAGGTTATTCTTGTCCCCTTTGGTTTTCAATAGATTGGTTGGTTATCGGAAGTGCAATTTCAGCAAAGTTTGGAATATATTGTCTGTAAAAATTCGCAAATCCCAAAAATCGTTGGATCTGCTTCCTGGGTTTTTTTTTGGGGGGGGGGGGGGTCCAATATAGGACTGTTTGGACTTTGCTTGGGCACATCTCAATGCCTTGAGCAGATACTCAGTATCCTAAAAAGTCCAATTTGTCTGTGTGGAAATGACATTTGAACAATTTCACATACAACTGGCTGTCCAGTAGACGTGTAAGCACTTCCCTCACCACTTTAATGTGTGTTTCCAAGTCTTGGGAGTATATGAGTACATTGTCCAAGCAGACTAACACCTCCTTGAACAGCAAATCATGTAAACATTCGTTAATAAAACGCATAAAAATTCCTGGCGCCGAGTTAAGCCCAAACAGCATCACCAAGTACTCAAATGCTCCCAAAGGGGCATTAAAAGCAGTCTTATATTCATCCCCTTCCTTTATTCGTACTCTGTAATATGCCTCCCTCAGGTCCAGCTTAGTAAAAATCTTTCCCGTGGCCAGTTGTCCCAACATGTCCTTCATCAAGGGAAGGGGGTATTTATTGGTACTGTATATCCCATTGAGATTTTGGTAGTCGGTAACCAACCGTAGAGACCTGTCCTTCTTTTCTCTAAAGAATACTGGGGCCACAAAAGTGGAGGTCGAAGGATGGATAAAGCCTCTGGCCAGATTCTTATCAATTAAATTCCTGAGGGTTTTCAGCTCTCCAGGAGTCATGGAATATAGCTTAGGTTTAGGTAGGGGTGCTCCCGGTTCAACTTCTATGGCGCAGTCCATCAAACGGTGGGGGGGGGGGGTAGTTGATCGCTTTTGCACTCCTCGAAGACCTTGCTGAGGTCCTGGTAACATGCAGGGTAGTCTCCCTCCCTTCCGCCCTCAAGTTTCCCACGCCATTGATGGGAGCCTGAGCTCTTAGCTCGTTCACTGAGGGTGGTGCGGGTTGGTTCTCCAAATCCGCCGCTGAGTATTCTAGTGGTCACTTTGTCTGCTCTTCTAGTCTTACCATTTCTGTGGGGTTTTTTTTTGGGCCTAACACATGGTTTCGGCACCCTGGGTCATTAAATACCATTTGTCTTGGCCTCCACCTGATAGCCGGGTTGTGGTAATGTAGCCAGTCTATGCCCAGCATTATGTGATTATGTTGGCCCCACCACCATTATGTTGGCTCCACCACCAAGCTAATTCTTTCTCAGTATTCTGCCACTCCCAGTCACACGCTTACAGTTCTCTCTTGGCTGGCTTGCTCTCCCATGAGGAACCCATCCATCTGAAAAAATGGGATGGGTTCTTTCAGTCTTTTAGTCTTAATCCCCAGTAGTTTAACCACCTCAGGGTTAATCAAACATCTGGTGCAGACTGAGTCCACTGCAGCTTTCAGTTCCATGGCCTTTTGCCCTGGGTTCATCATCAAAAGAACAGTCAAAGTGCATAAAGGGATACCCCCACTCACCATGCTGCGGCTCCTTCCATCGGTGACCTGCCATTTGCCGCTGTCTACGGCAGGCTCTTGGAGTTTAAAGCCCACTCCCGAGTAAACTCTTCATCGCTGTCGTACCAGTCTTCCGCACTTTCTCCGTCTCCCTGGGAGGCTGCCTGGAAGCTTTGTTCCTCCCGTTCTCCCCTCCCCTGGCTCCCTTTCTCTGGGTGGCTGCGAACGGCCATCTGTCTCAGGGGTTGCTGGGGGATTCCCTGGAGGGTTACTCCCTTTCTCAGGGCAGTTGGCAACCAAATGCCCTTTGTGGCCGCATCCCAGGCACAGTCCCAGCCTCCTGTGCCTTTCCTTTTCCTCCTCCCAGGCTCTTCCTGTTCTGCCCTTGGTGCTCTGCGGAGGAGAAGAACCCCTGGGTTCTTTGCTTTTAGCATCCTTGCCTTTTCTCTGTAGTGAGGCTTTGACTTCTCGCTAAATAACCTCAGCTTCTCCAGCGAGGCGGATCCATTCCCTCGATGTAGCTGGATTGTCTTTGAAGTACTGCACTCGCATTCCCTTGGAAAGTTCCGGCAGCTGTGCGATCAGCCTCCTAAACTGGGTAGCATATTCGGCCACTGACCTGTTCCCTTGGTCCAGGTTTTTCAGTTCTTCTCAAGCCTGGTCTGCTTTAAAGGGGTCTTCAAAATGCAGCCACAACGCTAACATGAATTCTTGTAGGCTTTGCAGCTCTGGGGCTTGGCTGTTATAGAGTTGCACCAACCATTCTGCAGCTTCCCCCTGGAGGTGTCTGGCTATGCACCTCACCTTGGAGACTTTGTCTGGGAAGGTGGGTCCCCACTCCTGCATGTGAGCGGCCACCTGGGACAGGAAATACGGTAACATGGAGGAGTCCTCATAATATCTGGCTCCTACTTTCCTCGCCTGTGGGTCCTGTGGTCTGTCTTGTGGGGGGTCTCATCGGCTGGGGGGCTAGCTGGCCTCCTGGTGGTGGAGCTGGTTGCCCCCCTGGTGCCTGGCCAGCCTAGGGAGCTGACTGGGCCCCCTGGCCTGAGGCTGCAGGTTCACCGGTTCCATCTTCACCAGGGCCCCTGGTTCACCATAGACCCCGAATTTTGGTCAATATCAGCTGCATTTCACCCATCTCCTCTCGCAGTTGCTGCACCTGTTCCTCCTAGTCTCCGGGCTGAACCCCCTCCACCTGCAGTGGTCGGGACAGTCCTGTTTCCCATGCCAACAGCCTCTGGGCTCTCCGTCTCTCTTTTTGCTGTGTAAGGGCTGGGGGTTGGCTGAACCGCACATCCTCTCCTATGGGTTTGGGAGTAGTGTCCATCATCTGGCTGGTTCCTTTTGGGCAGGCCCCAGCCCCCAGCTCAAGTAGATCCTCTGTCTCAGAGGTAGGTTCAAATTCCTCTGTGGGTTCAAATTCCTCTGTGGTCTTTTGCTGTTGCATCGCCACAGAGTACGTTTCAGGAGTCTCAGCTTACTGTCAGAACAGTGGACCAGCTCCAGGAATAATCACTCAGTCTGGTTTCTTTGAATAAACAGTACTTTATTGATTAAGCCATAGAAAGGTCTCATCCCATTCAGCTTCTAAGCTGAGACTGCCTCCTTCCACTAAGTATTTCTAATATATCCCCTTTGCCAAGCTACCCCACCCATACTAAAAGCGTGCAAACTATCTATGGCCCTTTCCAGACCGCCCAAAAGGAGTGGTCTGGTGCCACTCCTTTTAGCTGCGGAGCTTCACCACAGCAGCTAGACACCGCGGTGAAGCCCTGCCGCAAAAAAGGAGCGGGAGAACCGCGTTCCTTTTTTGAGCCACAGTTGCGGTGCGATTTAGAGAAAAGGCACCATTTGGCGCCTTTGTGGTGCCACAACTGCTCCATGCAGAAGCTGTGCAGCTGCAGCGCCACCATTACGTACACAGTCTAAACGGCGTTACGTAATGGCACTGCCGCCATTACGTGCTAGGGTTCTGGAGCATGTGAACGCTGCGTGCTCCCAAACCCTAATAGCGCTGCCCAGGTGCCTTTTTAGTGCCCGTCTTGATTGGGCCTATGTGTTCATCCCTGTGCAATCCCCCCTTGGTCCCCCTGTATGTCTCCACCAAGCACTAAACTAACTGCTGCATTCTAAGCCGCTACTTCAAGGTCTATGCAAACTGATAAGCTCCCATCTGGCTTGCTAACTACTAACTGCTCTTTCCGCCTAAAATGCTAGTCTGTAACTAAAGCCCAGCTCCCATCATCCCCAACTAACACTAACTCTGGTAGAATCCGTCATTCTAACAGTTTATCAGGATGTTTCTCCTCTATTCCAATAAATTTAAAATTACTCTCAGATTATCTCTTATGTATCTGCCTGGAAGAAAACTACATTCTTCCTCTACAATCCAACCTTGTAATATTTCTTTAAGTCTTGTAGCCAGAATATAAGAGAAAAATTTATAATCTATATTTAGTAAAGATATGGGTCTGTAATTTTTGGGTTCTAATTTATCTCTAATTTCTTTCAGTATTAGACAAATATTATCTTATTTCCACATATTAGGTATATTTAAAGATAGCAATGAGTTCGTCACCTTCTGGAGTGGAGAGCTAATCTGTCCCCCCCCCCCTCCAAAAAAAAATTATAATAAAGGGCCTGGGCCCTTGTTGTCTTTATTCTTCTTTATAGCATCTTCAACTTCAGTCTATTTAATTTCTCTAATTAATTTCTCCCTACAGAGTTCCTCTGTACTTTTTTTCAGATTCCATTTGTTCAAAATGTTTTGTATTTCATCTAGATTAACATCTCTTTCTTTATATAATTGTTCAAAAATTACAAAATATATTTTTAATCTCCTTTTGTTTTGTTAGTATTTTATTCCCTCTAATTTGTGTAATACTAGATTTTTCTATTTTTTCCCCTTAATCTGTATGACAACCATTTCCCCCAATTTGTTGGCTTGTTCAAAATGTTCTTACTTTGTCACTAATAATTTCTTTCTAATTTCATCTCTTAAAACAAAGTCTAATTGTTTTTAAGCATTTTTATTTCACTTTGTATTACTTTATTTTCCTCTTGTCTAATTGGAGTTCTCTCTCTTTTATTTCTTTAGTTAGATAACGTAAAGACATCTTAGGACTCTGTTGGAATAAGGAAGTTTTTTTTTTCTTTTTTATCTTTCATATTTCTTGTTTCTCTCTTCTGTTTTTCTATCTGTTTTATTTTCAACTTATTTTATATTTTCTATCTTTCCTCCCTTCCTTTTCTTTGTTTTTGTGTTTTTATACTTTCTTGTATTCTTCACTCTTATATCTTTCTTCTTTTCTGCTTCATTTATGTTAATATATTTTTACCGCTAAATTTATATATATATTTTGCATGTATCAAGGATAAATCCGGGTGTATTGAGACATGTAACTCTTGTCTTTTTAACTTCAAATAAATAAATAATTTTTAAAAATATTTTTTCTAAATTTGAATTAAGGCAATGTACAGACACAGAAAACTGTAATTATATGAATGCTAAAGAAATTAACTTGGATGAAAAAGAAGAAAAGAAGACAAGTTGAAGCTTCTCCTCACAAAGTTCTGAGAATACTGTTATAGGTTTTCTGTAGTGACTGCTTGGACAAATTAGCCAAAAAACAATTCTTCAAAACAAGAAAATATAAGTTTATCGTGCATATTTGAGTAATTTCTCAAACAGGCATGAGTAATATTTATCAAGAAAATACAATGAAGAAGGTAATGAATTTGTTTTGTCTAATTTGTATTGTTTGACTAATCGTTTTGTTTTGTATGTAAAGTTCCTAACTGATGTACTAGAATAAAAAATTATAATAAAAAAAGAAGGAGCAATGCTCCAGCAACAAACTATTCATGGGACTTCACCATGAATGGTTTGTTGCTGGAGAATTGCTGGTTTTTCGTGATGTTTCTGAAAATCTTCAGCCTGACCATGCTACTTTGCTGGGAATATGCCTTTTACTCCCAGTTTTTTTTTCTTGCCTGATAATCTCCATACATAAACTATAGCAAACAAAACAAACAAACAGTTTCATTTATATACTGCTTCATACCATCTAAGACTTGTCTAAGTGGTTTACAGCTGTAAGCTACTTGCCCCCAACAATCTGGGTACTCATTTTAGCGACCTTGGAAGGATGCAAGCCTGAGTTGAGCTTGAGCCCTTTTGCTGGTCTTGAACTCACAACCTTATAATTTTGAGTGAGTGGCTGCAGTACAGGCATTTAATCACTACACCAGCAGGGAGCATGTTCTGAAGGTTCTGAAATGGAACCTTAAACTTTTAATTAGAAATGAAAGCTGCTTTGAAAGTGTAAACAATTTAAACCATTTAAATTTCTATCATGAAGAAGGAACACCATTACAGAAAAGAAAAAAAAACTAGTTCCAGTGTAATTATTTTCCTTATTCTTTGACTGACATTATGCTAATCTTTCACCCCAATGGATTATGCTAATCTTTCACCCCAATTCATGTGGCAAATCAAGGATGTTCCAGATCATTAGTGTAATAATTAGTTCATACAGATAGCGTCTAGATTGAGGGAATTAATGCTATCATACTATTCTGCTTTGTTTAGGTCTGGAATAGTGTGTCAACTTCTGGACACCACAATTCAAAAAGGATGTTGACAAGTTGGAGCATGTCCAGAAGAGGGCAACCAAAATGGTGAAGGGTTTGAAAACCATGCCCTGTGAGGAGAGGCTTAGGGAGCTGGTTGGGTTTAGCCTGAGAAGAAAAAGTTAAGAGGTGATATGATCACCCTCTTTAAAGATTTGAAGATTTGGAGTCTCCTTCTCTAGATGCCTTCAAAAAGAGGCTAGGCAGCTACCTACTGTGGATGCTTTAGCTGGAGATTCTTCACTGAGCAGTGGGTTGGACTTGATGGCCCATGAGGCCCTTTCCAACTGTATGATTCTATTATTATAAGTCAACTAACAGGCACAATGGCATTGCCTAGATTTGCTCTGCAAGATTTTTGTGTCCTTTATACTTTTACTTTTCTAAGTATTCCCATTTCTTACATATGCATATTCATCACAAGCACTCATCCACAAATTGTTCGGCATGCTAAATTTTCTTTACTGATACTAATTTTCTATTACTAGTTTTTTTTCTAATCTGATTTTTGTATGAAATTTACTTCATTGTTTTAAATGCATTAAAATATAAAATCACAGTAAAAACATGTTGTAAAAAGACAATGCCAAAGTGGGGATGGAACATGAATTATGAAAAGTATTTCTTTTATCTATTGCTATTTAAAGATGAGGCATACTGTGGTAACAAATATGAATGTTAAACCCATTTAGTTCACTCTTCTCAAAGTATGATTACTCCATATGTGGTTATCAAAGTCTAGTTTATTGAAACCATGCATCTAATAATGATCATGATCATGATGATGTCCAGACATTTATTTTCAAACAAACAAGATTAATTTAGAGTGGGAATAAGAAGCAGAGATGACAGATCAAACAATGGACAAATTCTGATACAGTATCTCTTAATCTGCTAATTCAGTAATTTGCATTTGCTTTCAAGATCCATTGTCTCAGTTACAACATAAATAGAAAAACTTAGAAGCAAGAAATAACCCTATGCTAATAATGTATAGCTATGACACATCTAACCAGACACTTTTCTATGTATGCATTACTGTCACTTAGAGATTTACATAAATCTGTATGAAGATTGTTGGATCCAGAGCACTATGCTGACTTGGATGTCTGGACAATGAAGAGAACTGAATTCAAGGGAATTTGGATATGGATCTGCTTCCTCTACTGAAATGTATTTAATGGTTCCTATCAAAAGATCTCTTATTCTCCTTGTACAATACACTAAGTAAAATGTAGTTGTGTAGATATGTTTTAGCTTCACGATTAATGGGCCAGGCAGACAGCCCAGAAAAGCTGGCTTTGGGGTGGCTCGGGGGCATGGCATTTTGATGCCACATGCTCCCAAGCCACCCGGAAGCTGCCCAGATGTTCAGATGAGGGTGGCTTTCAAGCCACTCTGGGATCATGGCATTTTGATGCTGCATGACCCTGGAGTGCCTTGTAGCCACTATGGGGGTGCCAATTACCAGCCCAAATAGGAGTGGATCTTTCCCACTCTTATTTGGGCTGTCAGCAGGGCAGATGAAGGCTGCGGGATGTGCTTACCATGGCCCCAGGGTGAAAAGCTCTGCGGCAGCCCCAATCTGCCCTTTTGGAGCAGTCTGTTTTACCCCTAAAAGTATTTGGCTTCCCCAAGGGGAGAATGAATAAGACAGACTTACATATATTTGCCCTTCTTTTTAAATAGTTTAAAAAGGGATCTATCTTTTTATTTTGAAATTGGTTCAAGAGTTATGTGGCACGTAGGATATAAGAATATCCTAAATTCATATATAGAAAATGTGCTATTTCAACTGGAGTGTTATGTTACACTAAGATCTATGAAACTTCCTTATGTAATGAACCAATGCAAACCTTAATTGAGTGCATATTTTGATATAATACAATATATTCCACAAAGACTTGATGGATCCCATTTATGTACTCACAGTGGATTGATTACACCCTAAATGCAATAGCGTGTGTGTGTGTGTTTGAGAGAGGGAGAGAGACAGAGACAGCAAGTGGTTCAATTAATATCTTTCCCCTCTTCCCTTCACAGCATTGCAAATTGAGTTTGTAAATGTTATTTCTTTGAATTACTGACCATTCTTGCAATGAGATCCAGGACTTGCTTTAAAAGCTCTGAAACAAATTCCTTTAAAAGTTCAGAGGAATTTAAATAGTAGCTTGAGATTCAGCACAGAATTCAGCATGGTAAAAGCATGGTAAAAGCACAGGAAACAGATGAATAAATACATACATACATACATACAGACACACACATTTAATTACTGTTGTGTGCCTTCCATTTGTTTCTGACTTATGGTGACTTTATCATGATTAGTTTGGCAGGTTTCTTTGAGGGGGGGAGGGTATATACTGAAGCTGAGAGAGTGTGACTTGCCCAAGGTAACCCAGTAAGTTTGCATGGCCA
Organism: Urosaurus nigricauda; assembly: GCA_034509955.1. Classification (NCBI taxonomy): domain Eukaryota; kingdom Metazoa; phylum Chordata; class Lepidosauria; order Squamata; family Phrynosomatidae; genus Urosaurus; species Urosaurus nigricauda. The sequence goes on from JAOEGL010000006.1 coordinate 53,067,241, forward strand.
AGCAGAGATTCAAACCCTGGTCTCCACAGTTGTAGTCCAATACTCAAACCATTAGACTATGCTGTGTGTGTGTGTGTTTGTGCATGTGCATGCATGTGCATGAGCCCAGAGATAGGAGTTCCCCCTTAATCATTTCCAGACTGAACTTCCAAAGAACCCAAACTGGATATGTATAAAGCTATTTTTTTCTTGGATTTTAGTCATAAAGTCTTAGGTATTTTGTTGTTTGGTTGTTTTGCTAATTTGCAAAAATAATACAGTTTTGGATTTTCTTTGTGTGTGGGTGGTGGTGGTGGTGGTGGTGGATCTTTTGAATAACTCATCTTATGAATTCATAACACAACAGTGGCCATACTGCCTGCTACTATTGTTATGGTCTACTCTACTTTGAATTTTTTTGAATATCCTTAATTCTAAGAGTAAGTTATGATGGCAGTAATCATGTCATTTATCTTGTGTAAAACAAATTCTGCCCATGTGGGGATCTAATAGAGTTGAGAAAAAGATAAGTTAATTTATGTTATTCTAAATGTGAATTATTGCCATTACTTAGTGAACATAATAAAGTGTTACAAGAAGTGTTAACTGTTATGCTAAAAGTGCCCCACCCCCGAATATTCACACAAAACCACTAAATGTTAATTCTGTATTTCTAGTTTTCAGTCAAATTTGGATATCAATATGTCTTGAAAAGAAGGGGAATAAGGAGTTTCTCGCTAGCAAGAAAAGACTTTTACCTAACTACAAAAGCTCCTATGAACTATACTAACTTTTTCAATGACCCATTTTTTCAATAAAAACATGAATACTAATGGTATAAAATTGATTTACGTGTGCATGCTACAAGAATTCATTTCTTGGGATCAAGCCTTTTGGTACTGATTTTTACTGGAATACTGTAGTCTTTTGTTTGTTTTACTTTGTTGTTGTTCATAGAGCTTCAGTTGCAAAGGCAACCTCTGTACAGAAAGAGTTTTACTTCATGTGAAAGCGGTGTTCTCCTCTGGTTATATGAGAAGAGAATTCATACCTGTCCTGGCTGTGGTAGCCACACATATTACACTCAAAGGGATCACGGAACCCATGGCACCCCATATGGATGGTGTACATTACATGGTCTAAGAACAGGACTCTACAATATTCACATCTGTAAACTTTAACTTGCTCTCCATTGTCATTAATCACTTTGAAAGCATCTTGTGGGCTTTCACTGCTTGCCCTTAGAGTATCATACTGCCTGTGTTCTTCTTTTATACTGAGGCCATTCCGTGCATGGGGTGCCATGTGATTTGTTAAATAAATTAAGCCATTGCGTTCCTCATTATTACTCTCTGTATCAGTGGAGTCTTGGCAGCTGTTGCTGGGTGAAGGGTCCCTTTCTGAAGAAATTGATTTGGCTTTAGAAAGAAGTAGCAAGTTTTCCACTACACCATCTTGAGCTGCATGATTGGATTGAGCATGGTTGTCTCCAGTATGCTTGTGGAGCTGATACAATGAATTGATGACAGGCATGACTTCAGAGCCACTTGGAGAGGTCTGTACCAGAGGACGCAATGATTCAGCCCCTAGGTAGTTGATGGCATTGTTAATAGCCTGGTCTATGATACTGGTCTGCATCATATCATTCTCCCTCTCATAACTGATGGCTGCATCATAAGGAACATCAGATAGACATTTCTCACCTATTGGCAAAAATAGGGAATAGTTAGGATTGAGATCACTGCATTAAATCTGCATTAATCAATCAGAATTTGGAGGTACCACAACATAATCTTTACCTGAAGGTGCTATAGTGTGGATTTTGCATTCAGTCACTCAGATTATCATTCATGTTATTATGAGAAATACGCATACAAGGAAATATTTTGTAAAGTAAATTAAAAATTAGAGCAGCATCATAGTATAAAATGCAATTAAAATTATACATTCATTTAACAGGATGTTTTCAGTTTGAAAAGTCATTGTTTGAAGACCATTGTCAAAAATAACCTAAACAAGCACACAATTAAATGAAATAGTATGAAACTTTGTTAAGCTACAGACTTGATAACGTAAGTAGCAATTAAATCAATACTACTAAAAGGTGATAATGGCCTTAAAAAGACAATAAAGACGGATCTCTTTTGGTGGGCCTTCCCAGATTGACCTTCTAATAACAAAACTATTTGTCCTTCCAAATCAGCCCCCCCCCCAGCCACTACTGTTTTAAATAATATTGTTTATTGTATGGTTTTATTGTTATGATTTAATGTGAAGATGGGAGGGTAGGAGGGTTGGGGAGATTAAAGGAATGTTTTTATTATTAATTATATAATTTGTATTTGAATTTTGCTGTTACCTGCTGCGATCCTCAAAAAGGGAGAGGCTGGATACAAATAACAACAACAACAACAACAACAACAACAACAACTATTACCCTGTTTCCCCGAAAATAAGACATCCACAGAAAATAAGACCTAGTAGAGGTTTTGCTGAATTGCTTAATATAAGGCCTCCCTCAAAAGTAAGACCTAGCAAAGTTTTGTATATAAATATATATACAGTATATAATAAATGATCATTTTTTTATTCAACAATAAGTGTGAATTCTTCTTCCCTGAAAATAAGATTTAGCACATCTTTGGGAGCAAAAATTAATATAAGACACTGTCTTATTTTTGGGGAAACACGGTACTACTAGTAGTAGTATTTCAAGGTATTCAATCCTTTAAACTGGCATTCAAAATTAATTGCAGAAAAGACAAGATGATGTGACCCACACCCGATCAAATCTATTGCCTGATTTTGCAATCTCGATTTTAAAATCTGTTTAATGTCTCTCCTTTTTAAAGGGAACATATTTATGTCAGGATTTCAAATCAAAGGCTGAATCAAAGTACTAATCCCAACTAGAGTAAACCTACTGAATCCATGGACACTTGGTAAATACACACTAATTGTACTCCGATTACCCAACAGGTCTCCTCTAAAAATGACTAGCATTTAGATTTTGAACATAATATGGTATTTTGCAGGATGAAAAGGTATATTTCTGTACCTGGCCCCTTCCTCCCATGGCTTCGTTCCCAGAACGGTCTAATTGTTGTGGGAATGAAGTGTGCAGGTGGCGCGCACAGCAAAAAAAGGAGTTGCCTAGAGCAGCTCCTTTCTTGCTACGGAGCTTACAGGAAGCAGTGCTGTTACAGCGCCACTTCCTATGCACCCCGTTTGGGTGCACAGCAATGGCAACGCTGTCATGGTGGCCCCCGTGTGAACAGGAGGCTGCCATGATGGCGGTGCCATGCCATGCTAGGGTTAGGGGGCATATAGTTGCTGCATGCTCCCTAACCCTTGAATCATCCCCAGTACGTCCCTTAGTGGACGTCTGTATAGGGCCTATGGTCCTTATTAGATGCTGCAAGCTTAGGCAGGCAAGGATTGACCACCTGCGTGTTGTTCAAACTTATCCAAACACTTTATTTGCATCCTGGGCCTCAGCAACTTAAATCATACCTCATACTATACATGTTGATCAGACTGTGCTTTGGCTACTGGAACTGCTAAAACTGTGGAATCTTAGTCATGTCAGATGAGGGTTGTTCTACCTTAGGTGTCAAAATTTATAACAACCACTGAAAGTATGATCAATTCCCTTTCTGAATTAGAGCACTATAAATCCATCACTAGCCAAAATAGTTATTGGACAATGCTGGTAATGTGTAACAGAGCTGAAAAAGAACTCCTTTCCCATAACCCATTTCCCTCAATAATGAATCCTAATGAATTCATATTCAGCAAGCCTTCGTCACTTGTGTTCCAGCTGTCATGCCACTTACTTCAGTTCCTCAGCTCCAAGGCTCTAAAGGAGCAAATCTGGATTTGTCAGAGGACGGGGGGAAGAAAGGATGTTTGTGCCGAAGGTTACACAGTTCAGTTCAGCTCAATTCAGTTACATAGTTCAACTCAATTCAGTTAATCTGTAGAGGCATTAGGTCTTCAATAGCACTAGGAAGTCCTCTAGGAAATAATTAGAATCCATTATTCCCAGACTCCTTCACTCTTTTATATAGGCTAAAGATGGTAGAAGCCAGCTCAACAGGGAGTGATCCAGCCTCAACAGGGAGTGATCCAACCCTGTCAAAGGACAGAAATCTGTCAGCACATGTTAAATATATGTGTTGAATCAGTGACATGTTTGGATAACTTTGCTGTTGTCATGGAATCAGTGAAGTTCTGAGTCATGCCTACTCAGACACCCTAACATGAAGGTTAAAGTCCACTGAGATAATCTTTTCAAATTGAAGACCATCTCTGTAAGCTGATGCAGGAAGTGTTAGGCACAGTAGAGTTGAGCCTTAAACTAGTAGAATCTCTACACCTAATTGTTGTTATATGCCTTCAAGTTAATTCTGACTTAAGGTGGCCCTAAGCACAACCTATCATGGGGTTTTCTCTGCAAGATTTGTTTAGAGCAGTTTTTCCTTTGCCTTCCTCTGAGGCTGAGAGAATATGATTTACCCAAGGTCACCCAGTGGGTTCCATGGCTGAGCAAGGAGTTGTCTCCAGAGTCATAGTCCAACATGCAAACTACTATACCATCTAAAATATGTACTCATATGGACAGGAAACCCAAAGAAAGATGGAATCCCTCTAGACCACAGAAACCTCCTTCCCTAATCTTCAAATCTGAGCCAGTACAATACCAAGTACTAAAAGAGGGTGACCACTGTTAGTAATACTCCCAAGTAATGTTACAGAAATATACATGCTTATGTCAATATGTGCAATTTGTATGTTCTGGCTGCAAAAACTGAGTTTTTTCAACACCTACTTTTTAATTAATTAATTAATTTTAGCACCAGTTGTGATAATGTTGAGCCGAGGAGGAGAAACACCGTATCAATAAGATACTTTAGGGAAAAGGAAAGAAAATTGGAAAATCTTCTCACAGGGGAGTACTGGATAATCCACTGAATTATCCTTGAACATCAGATGCTACAACATTGTTGAAACTAAGCACACAATCAGTGCCTGGATTGAAGTCTATCTGAGAGCCACATGTAAGACATTATGAATGATTTGAATAAAAGGGTGGCAGTAAAGAAAATGTGCTCTATGGATGAAAGATTATTTGGTGTCCCTTGGAGATATCTGTTGTGAGTGCTTTATTATACTGAGATGTAGAAAATCCTATACATTTCTTAAATTGAAAGTGATAAGTAAATAATTGATCCTTCTGATATGATTGGAGCTTGATCACCTTAGAATCTGAATTTCTTGGTTATTTACTCTGCCCTTCCTGGCAATGAAGAAAATTAAAAAATCCAACCACATAAAGAAGGCAGCAAACATTTAGCTCTTACCAACAAATTTCTGAGGCATAGAACTCTTACGTTTGGTGACATTACTTGCTAGCCTGTCCAGCATAATGGATTGCTCTGAACTCAACTTGCACAGGTCTTCAGCCATTTCATTCTGGTTAGTTTCCGATTTCATTACTGAAAAAAGTTAAAGGAGACCCGATGTCTTAGACATTACATACTTCCATACTTTGCTAAGATATAGTCTACAGACAGGCAGTATAAGCTTAAAAGTAGCAAAAAGAGAAGCAGATTGGGGCAACCAATGCACCTCAAAGGGCATAGTGCAGTCTAAACTATTCAGCCTAAACTCTATTATTAGTCCTGACCAGCATAGACTCATTCAGTTAATGGAATTAACCTGTGTTGACTCACAATTCAACAATTAATTGAATGTGTCTAATCTGGACTAAATAACAGGATGACAGCCATCATTATTTCTCACTGATTACTTGTCTAATTATGAGTAAGGTGTTATATACAAAACAGTATATATAATATTCATGTTATTGTTGTTGTTGTTATTTGTATCACTCTCTTTTCCCAGAACTGGGACTCAGAGAGGCTTCACAACATTTAAAAACAGTGCAATTAAAAACATAGAAAAGTGATACATTAAAACAGAATTAAATTGTTAGATTATTAAAATAGATTGCTTATTAAAAGAATAAAAACACAGTTTAAAAGATAAATTTTTAAAACACTTAAAATGATACAACAACCTAGTCCTTTAAGAACATTGTTTTAAAAAGCCTGCCTGCATAAAAAGGTTTAATCTGCTAGCAGAAGGACAACAAGGAGGGAGCCATTCTCATTTCCCTGGGCAGGGAGTTCCAGAGTACAGGGGCAGCCACTGAGAAAGCCCTCTCTCACGTTCCCACTAACTGTGCTTGTGATGGAGGTGGGACAGAGAGAAGGGCCTCTTCAGAGGATCTCAGGGCCCAGGCCAGTTCATATGATCTGCCAGATGTCATGAACCTGAGCCATATAGGGCTTTCTGGGTCATAGCCAACACTTTGAATTGCCTGGAAACTTTGCCTGGAAACCAACTGACAGCCAATTGAGCTATTTCAACAGGGACATTGTGTGATCTCTCCCCAGTTAACAGCCTGGTTGCAGCACTTTGAACCAGCTGAAGTTGCTGAACACTCTTCAAAGACAGTCCCACATAGATCCCATTAGAGTAGTCCAAACAGGATGCAACCAAGCCATGTAACACCGAGGCCAGATCTGGAGTCTCAAGAAATGAGCACAGCTGGTGCACAAACTTTAAATGTGCAAAAGCACTCCTGGTCACTGCAGAGATTTGGACCTCCAGGTTCAAAGCTGAGTCCAAGAGAACACACCTCTTTCCCGTGTGTGGCTGGTCTCCTCCTGCTGCATCCTCTGTAAGGGAACAGCTGGTGGGAGAAGGCAGAGAGGACATTTTAGAATTCCTCCTGTACAGGAGGGAGAATTGGAGAATATGTTCTGGAAAAGGAGGGCATCTGGGAGTTTCAGCCCTTACTGAAATCAGGCAGGTTTATGGACCAGCCATATTCTCTCTCTCTCTCCCTCTCTCATGTGTGTATGTGTGTGTGTGGTTTTATGAGAGTTTGCAAAGGGAAACTTCAGGCTTCCTTCCTCTGAAACAGCTTCTGGGGCAAGGACTATTTCCTCCCTGGTTCTCTCTGGAACATGTGTGTGTATACACTTGTGGAAATGATAATTTTGAGCATAGGCAAAAAAGTTATTTCCAAGCTATCAATGAGATTTGTCCTCATCTTTCTGAAACCCAAATTTGCTTTCTATCCACTTTCTTGCATAAGTAATGTGCTTTTAATCCACTGTTGTGCTCTGTGTATGATAATCATTAGAAAATTTGCTTCCTTTTCCAGGATGCCAACACTTTAACCATTTTTGGGATGGAAATGTGATAAGGTCCCTTGTTACTGTTGCTGAATGTCTTCAATGCATTTCCAATTTATGGCAACCCTAAAGAGAACCTATCACATAATTTTCTTGCCAAGATTTGTTTGAAGGGGAGTTACCTTTGCCTTCCTCTGAGGCTGAGGGTGTGTGACTTGCCCAAGGTTACGCAGTGTATTATATGATGGAGCAGGGATTTGAACCCTGATCTTCAGAGTCAGATTCCATACTCAAACCACTACACCACATTTGCTCTCAGGAGCCTGTATACACTTAGAAAATGGGGCCATGGTATTACTGAAAAGAAGATGCTTATGTACATCCCAGCACAATCATGCAGATAAAGGTGATAGACTCTCTTCAGTTGGAGGACATAGCCAGTCAGCAAAATTGTGCTATTTGGCTAGTGTTTATTTATTGCAAAACCTCCATTTATTATGAAATAGAAAAGCCAAGCGTCACACAAAGAAACCAGAGAAAAAGCTGAGCAAAGGGGACAACAGACCTTGTGGAGATTGTCATTATATGAACATTGATTGGATGCACTTTATTTTTTGACAAGTTGAGCTCTTAAAAAAAGAATTGTTGGATTTCCTAAAACCTAAAACATTAACAATGATAGTCCATAAGCAAGGATTTTGAGATAAGGTCTACCAGAGTTTAGCAAGCCTCTTTCCAACGTCAAAGCTTAATGCAGCAATATGCAGGGTACCACACTAGCTAGATTACTGCACTCCAGTCTTATAGTGCTGTTATTCCACTTTAATTGCTCTGGCTACCTCCTGTTGCATTCTGGGATATGCAGTTGAGGGAGGGGCATTTAGAGTTCTCAGCCTGAGAACTCTTAAGCCTCACTGAACTACAAACCCCAAAATGCAACAGGAGACAGCCAGAGCAATTAATGGAATGGCAGCACTGTAAGAGGGTAGTGCAGTAATGTGGCTTTGAATTTTTATGATCACCGTTTATACATCTAGAGGAAGAAAACATTTTCCAGGTATGGGGGACAAAGTGGAATAGGGATTTCCTAATACTGTACTGCTGAAAAATGGCAGACATCTTGCAGAGAAGACAAATGAACTGAACCATAGGTACCCTCACAGAAAAATGATACACAATGGCTTTCAAAAAATGGGAGGGAATGGATCTGGTCACTCAAATAGGTGACTGGGGGAATTTGGAGAACAAACAAAAATGATATGATACAGTTGGGCTTAATCGTATCTTCTTTCCTCCCTTCATTATGGGATTAGATTCTACTCAACAAGCCGCAACAGTATTTGAATCCATGAACTGCAGATCAAAAAGATTTGGCCACTGGAGTAATTTATAAGATAAAATTTTGTAACATTATAGAACATTATAGAAGCTGTGGGCATCAAAGTTACACATGTGCCCAAGTGATTTCAGGCAGAACAAAGAGGTGTTAAAGGAAGGTATCTTTCACTGGTATGATTTTGCTGGAGATCAGAGTGAGTGTTTGCATTTCAGACAGCTGTTACCATAATAAAAGATCTGAGTGTAATAGGATGCTTAACATTATAATATCATTCTTATTCAGATTCTTTCTTAAGAGAAAATGCTTGTCAGAACCATGCATGCTGCATTGATTCAGTCAGGTTTGTGTTAAGAAGGTGGTTCAGGTGTTCTTTTCTATATTAATAATGAATTTTGCTAAGTCTATGTTTTATCTGCTTGTAAGTGTGGATAATTGCTTTGGGTTGAATTTTCCTTGCTGGGGCTTATGGGTAGTTGTATACGTTAGTTGGAAAGGGGGGATGGGATAGGTTGTAGTTGGCTGGAATAGTTAGGGGAATGGTAGGTCTTGAAATGTGTGTGATGTAGGCTGAATGGAGTTGGTGTTTGGTAGTAACAGAAAGGGGGGTGGATGGTGAGAATGTCTGAAACAGGGAGAGGGTATGCTTGTGAGAAGGATGGGAAGGGGAGATGGTTAACAGTGGGGGATAGACTGTGGGAATTGGAGGTGGGTTCTAGTTTGGGCACCAAGCAGTGGGGGGTGGATTGTGTTTTGTGGAGCTTTCAGGCTATGTGGCCATGTTCTGGAAGAGTTCCTTTCTGACGTTTCGCCAGCATCTGTGGCCGGCATCTTCAGAGAATGAGCCTGGAAAAGGATGGAGATATATATCCTGTGTGACTCTGGGAAGGAAGGAGTAATTTGCAAATGTATTGTTCTGTTGCTAATGGCAGTCCTCAGGGTGGGAGGATATGCAAACAAGGATTAATGTCTGCTAACTGGTGCTCATTTGCTGGGAATCCCCTGGCCTTAGGCTGTTTCTCATTTGCATAGGTTGAGTCTTGACCTTTCTGTCCTTCAAGACTGGGAGCCAAGCCTTGTTTACTCTCAGGCTTTCCTCTTTCCTGTTGAAACTGTCCAGGTGTTTATGGATTTCAATGGCCTCCCTGTGCATTCTGACACGGTAGTTGTTGGCATGGTCCAGAATTTCAGTGCTTTCAAACAGCATTTTATGCCATTGGTTTGGTTTGCGAATGACTAGGACATCCAAGAATGGTAGTGTTCCACCCTTTTCTTTTTTCATAGTGAATTGGATGTTAGGATGGATGGATGTTCAAATGGTTCAGAAATACAGCCAGATCTTCTTCTCCATGGCTCCAAATGATGAAAGTGTCATCCACATATCATTTGGGCCACACAGTATACAGAAAACCTACACATGTGGACAGATACCTGCACAAGAACTCCAACCATCACCCAGGACAAAAAAGAAGCACTATAAAAACATTAGTAGACATAGTATAAGAATAAGAAGACGATCCTAAGTGACACTAACTGGACTCTCGAAAGTTGATAAAAAAACCAACCTGATTATAAGAACAACAAAGGTAATATCAATAATAAAGATGACTAGCACAACAAGGGAAATATGATATAATAGGCATCACTGAAACCTGGTGGGATGAGTCTCACGATTGGAATGTAGAAATAGAGGGATATAACCTTTTTAAGAGAAACAGGACAAACAGGAAAGGAGGAGGAATAGCATTATATGTCAGGGATATTTACACCAGTGAAGAGATCCAGGATATCAGTACTGGATGCCAAGTGGAGAGCATCTGGATAAAAATTAAAGGAGAGGGAAATAACAGGGATGTTACTGTGGGAGTCTACTACAGACCCCCAACTCAGGCAGAGGAATTGGATGATGCCTTTCTAGAACAGATGAGCACACACTCAGAAAGGAGAGATGTAGTAGTGATGGGGGACTTCAACTATCCTGATATTTGCTGGAAGTCAAATTCAGCCAAATCCTCAAGGTCTAGCAAATTCCTCACTTGCCTGGAAGACAATTTCATTGTCCAAAAGGTGGAAGAAACAACAAGGGGATCAGCCATCTTAGATCTTATCTTAACCAACAGGGAAGACCTAGTTGATGGGGTGCAAGTGGTCGGATCCTTAGGTGGAAGTGACCATGTCCTCCTGGAGTTTGCTATACAGTGGAAAGATGAAGCTAGGCATAGTCAGACACGAATTCTAGACTTTAGGAGAGCTGATTTCAATAAACTTAGAGAAATACTGGGGGTGATCCCATGGTCAAGAACACTAAAAGAGAAGGGAGTTCAAGATGGATGGGAGTTCCTCAAAAGGGAGATACTGAAAGCACAATCTCAGACAGTTCCAATGAGGAAGAAAAATGGGAGATGTCTCAAGAAACCGGTATGGATGACTAAGGAACTTATAACTGAGCTAAGTTTTAAACGGAACATGTATAAAAAATGGAAAAATGGGGAAATCACCAAAGAGGAATTCAAACAAATAGCCAGCACATGTAGGGATAAAGTCAGAAAAGCTAAAGCGCAAAATGAACTCAGGCTTGCTAGAGAGGTTAAGAACAATAAAAAGGGCTTTTTTGGATATGTCCGCAGCAAAAGGAAGAAGAAGGAAATGGTAGGACCACTGCGTGCAGAAGATGGCAAAATACTAACAGGGAACAAAGAAAAGGCAGAATTACTCAACACCTTCTTTGCTTCAGTCTTCTCAGAAAAGGCAAAAGGTGCTCAACCTGAGGACAGTGAAGAAGGGGACAGAGTGGGGGAATTTCAGCACAGAATAAGTAAAGAGACAGTACAAGAATACCTGGTTAACCTAAATGAATACAAATCTCCAGGACCAGATGAACTACATCCAAGGGTATTAAAAGAACTGGCAAAGGTAATATCGGAGCCATTGGCAATAATCTTTGAGAACTCCTGGAGAACAGGAGAAGTCCCAGCAGACTGGAGGAGGGCAAACGTTGTCCCCATCTTCAAAAAGGGAAAAAAAGAGGATCCCAGCAATTATCGTCCAGTTAGTCTGACATCAATACCAGGAAAGATTCTAGAGCAGATCATTAAGCAGAGAGTCTGCGAACATTTAGAAGCCAATGCCATAATCACAAAAAGCCAACACGGGTTTCAGAGAAAGAAGTCATGCCAAACGAACCTGATCTCTTTTTTTGATAAAATTACCAGCTTGGTAGATGAAGGGAATGCTGTGGATATAGTTTACCTCGATTTCAGTAAGGCCTTTGACAAGGTTCCCCATGACATTCTTGCAAACAAGCTTGAAAAATGTGGGATAGACAAGTTAACTGTTACATGGATTTGTAATTGGTTGAGTGGCCGAACTCAAAGGGTGCTCAACAATGGCTCCTTTTCATCCTGGAGAGAAGTGACCAGTGGGGTCCCACAGGGCTCTGTCCTGGGCCCAGTGCTGTTCAACATCTTTATTAATGATTTGGATGACAGAATTGGGGGCATACTTATCAAATTTGCAGATGACACTAAACTAGGAGGAGTAGCTAATACCCCAGAGGACAGGATCAAAATTCAAAATGACCTGAATATACTAGAAAGCTGGGCCAATGCTAACAAGATGAAATTCAACACAGAGAAATGTAAGGTTCTGCACTTAGGGAGGAAAAATGAAATGCACAGATATAAAATGGGGGACACCTGGCTGAAAGAGACCACATGTGAAAGGGATCTAGGAGTCCAAGTAGACCATAAACTGAACATGAGTCAACAGTGCGATGCAGCAGCTAAAAAGGCCAATGCAATTTTAGGCTGCATCAATAGAAGTATAGTGTCTAGGTCAAGGGAAGTAATGGTGCCACTCTATTCTGCTTTGGTCAGGCCCCACCTGGAATACTGTGTCCAGTTCTGGGCACCACAATTCAAAAAGGATGTGGAGAAACTGGAGCGGGTCCAAAGGAGGGCAACTAAGATGGTGAAGGGTCTGGAAACCATGCCCTATGAAGAACGCCTTAGGGAACTGGGGATGTTTAGCCTGGAGAAGAGAAGGTTAAGAGGTGATATGATAGCCCTGTTTAAATATTTGAAGGGATGTCATATTGAGGAGGGAGCAAGCTTGTTTTCTGCTGCTGCAGAGATTAGAATGCCGAACAATGGATATAAATTGCAGGAAAAGAGATTCCACCTCAACATTAGGAAGAACTTCCTGACAGTAAGGGCTGTTCGACAGTGGAACACACTCCCTCGGAGCGTAGTGGAGTCTCCTTCCTTGGAGGTCTTTAAGCAGAGGCTGGATGGCCATCTGTCGGGGATGCTTTGATTTGGAGGTCCTGCATGGCAGGGGGTTGGACTGGATGGCCCTTGTGGTCTCTTCCAACTCAATGATTCTATGATTCTATGATTCTACAAGAAGCCAAACAGCGAAAAACCAACAAATGAAGCTTCAATCCCAACTACAATTCACCAGAAGACCATCACTTAAACAACAAAAATTGGAACCAACAAATCAAAAACTCTTGGAAGAAATCAGAAAACTACAAACTGAACTAGGGCAGGAAATGAAAGAAATTAAGATGGAAGTACGTCAAGAAATAAGGACCGAACTAAAGGAAATTAATCAAACTGTGAAAAAGCTAGCAAACGAAATGTCCCTAGCAAATCAAAGAATTAAAAAACTGGAGTAAAGGACAGAAAAAACCAAAAGGGATTTGCAAATGATAAAAGACAGAATAGAATTGGAAATGGATGAAAAAGCTATGTGGGATCAGAAACTGAGAGAATGTTGTTTAAAAATTCGTGGCCTGATTGAAAGAAAGGAAGAAAATCTAATGGAACTTTTTGTTGTTAAACTAGCAGAATGTTTAGAAAAAGATGAAAGACTAATGGAAATGGAAATAGACAGGATTTTTCATTTGAATTTGACTATAGCCAAGAAAAACAAACTACCACAGGATGTTGTGATCTGTTTCGTGAGAAAGCAAACACGGGACGACATTTTGAAATACCATAGTGAATCACCTTTGACAATAGATGGCCAAAACCTTAAACTTTTTAAAGACATACCGGCTAGATTTTTGAAAAGAAAAAAATACACTTACTGCACAACTAAGAGAACAAGAAATAATATATAGATGGCTTAAACCAGAAGGTGTATCCTTTTGGTATAATAAGAAGAAAATGGTAATAATATCAACAACTGAAGCCAAAAAGTTTTGGGAAAGGGGAAAAAAAGGACAAAAAAGAGAAATCAGAGTCTACTGGAGTTGGACAAGAACCAGAAGAGATTTTAAGAAAGAGATTGTCTTTGGAATTAGAACAACTAGAAACAGAAGACGAAGGAGAGGAAGAACTGTGATTGGAACCAGAGCTAGATGGGATTTAGAATGGTATGAAATCAATTATAAAAATTAGGTATAAAAGGGATGTACAGGTTGCTTACCTGTAACTGTGTTTCTTCGAGTGGTCATCTGTGCCCTCACACAATAGGGTTTGCGCCTGCGCAGAAGCTCCATCTGGAATGCTGAAAAGCTGAGCAGATTGGTGGGATCCCCGCCCCTCCCATTCCCCGAGCATGCCCAATCCCGCCAATCTAGCTCCTCCTTCAGTTCAAGTCCACCACAAAAAGGCAGGGACCTGACCGAGGGGAGGTAGGGCGGGATTTGTGTGAGGGTACAGATGACCACTCGAAGAAACACAGTTACAGGTAAGCAACCTGTACTTCTTCTTCGTGGTCTCTGTGCCTCACACAATAGGGTGACTAAAAAGCTTACCTGTGGAGGTGGGAAGGTCACTGCAGAATAGAAGACAGAACAGCACGACCAAAACTGGCATCTCTCTGGGATCTGGAATCCAACCGGTAATGCCGAACAAACGTGGATGGTTGTGACCACGTAGCCGCCTTGCAGACTTCTGGCAGGGGAACACCTCTGAGGAAGGCAGCAGATGAAGCCGTAGTCCTGGTTGAGTGAGCACGGACACCAACCAGAAGAGGGCGTTTAGCCAGTTCATAGGCCAAGGCGATGGTCTGAGCAATCCATTTTGCAAACCTTTGCAAAGAAACTGGGTTACCTTTCCTGGCACCACCATAACAGATAAAGAATTTATTAGATAATCTCTGCAGAACGCTGAACATAAAAAGCCAAAGCATGGCGAACATCCAGGGTGTGCATAGTGTTTTCCAGAGGCGAGGAAGGATCTGGGTAAAAGTTAGGAAGCACAATCTCCTGGGAGAGATGAAACAGAGAAACCACGTTAGGGAGGAAGGAAATGTCCGGTCTGAGGACCACCTTGTCCCTATGAAAAGTCAAGTAAGGCTCGTCCGAGCGCAGGGCCGTCAGCTCAGAAGCACATCTGGCTGAAGTTATGGCCACAAGAAAGGACACTTTGAGTGTCAGGAGTCTCAAAGAAGCAGAGCCCAAAGGCTCAAAGGGAGGTCTCGTGAGCTGCGTAAGCACTAAAGAGAGAGACCAGGCGGGGGCCAGTGGTGGCAACGGTGGATAAAGGTGATGCAGTCCTTTGAAGAACCTCTTTAACGTAGGCGACGTGAAGAGGTAAGCTGACCTTGAGCCAGGTGGCTGGTTGGCTACGATAGCCGACAGGTAGACCTTGAGGGAGGAGAAGGCTAGGCCTTGATCCCTGAGGTGCAGCAGAAAATGCGAGACTGTACTAAGGCTCACAGGTGAGGAAGGTTCAGATCTAGCCTCCGTGAAGGCACAGAAGTGCTTCCATTTATATGCATAGGATCTCTTAGTGGAGTCGTTTCTCGAGGCAGACAGGACCCTAAGCAGGTCAGGAGACTCTATGGCTGGATCCTCCACGCCGTCATCCGTAGGTTGACTAGGTCCGGGTGTAGGACCGCTGCATTGGAGTGAGACAGAAGGTCGGGCCACTTCGGTAGGTGGAAGTATTGGCCTTTGGCCAGGTGAAGAAGAGGGGTGAACCAAGGTTGTCTCGGCCAGAATGGAGTCAGTAGTATGGCGTTGGACCCAGCTCTGGCCATCTTGGCCACCGTCCTGGAGATCATAGGAAAGGGCGGAAATGCATATAGAAGTTTCCGACTCCAACTGCAAAGGAAGGCGTTCCCCATGGATCCTTGCCCTTTGCCCGCTCTGGTGTAGAATGTCTGGCATTGGGCGTTCTCCGGGGTGGCGAACAGGTCCACCGAGGGAGTTCCCCATCGAGACGTCAGAAGATTGAAGGCCGAGTTTGAAAGAGTCCATTTGTGCTGCAGTACCTTGTCCCTGCTGAGGGAGTCTGCTAGCACATTGTCCTTTCCAGCCAAGTGAATAGCTACTGGATAAATGGAGCAATGGTGGCACCACGTACACAGCTGCTGGGAGAGACGCAAGAGGACTGGAGAGTGAGTTCCTCCTTGCTTGTTGATGTACCAGACAGTGGTTGTGTTGTCTGATACTACCTGCACAACTCTGTGGAGGAGATGATTTTCGAATGCCCTGAAGGCTTTGATGACTGCCAACAGTTCCAAGGCATTGATGTGCAGTTCTGCCTCCTGTGCAGACCACTGTCCCTGTACACACAAGCCATTGAGATGTGCGCCCCATCCTGACATGGATGCGTCTGTAGTGACCATCCTGGACGGTTCTGGAGTCTGGAAGGGCATCCCCTTGAGGATGTTGGAGGGAGACATCCACCACTTGAGAGAGTCTCTGATATGAGGAGGCAACAAGAGTCTCTTGGATGGATTGTCCCTCAGGTGATCGAATGAAGCCAGGAACCAAGCTTGGAGAGGCCTGAGCCTGAGTTGAGCCAGGTAGGTCACCGCTGTGGTTGAGGCCAGGTGGCCCAGCAGTCTCTGGACGTCCTTTGCAGACGGACGATGAGTGTAGAGGATGAATTGCAGCTGTTCCCAGAGGGCTTCCGCCCGTCTGGTGGGAAGGTAGGCCCGGCCCATTACAGAGTCCAGGGACATGCCTATATAATCTATCACCCTCACAGGGTGGAGAATGGACTTGGGTAGGTTGACTTTGAGTCCCAAGTCGGCCAAGAGGTCCAAAGTGTACTGGACGTCTTTGTAAAGTTGTACCTTGGAGGACGACACCAGGAGCCAGTCGTCGAGATAAGGGAAGATCTTTATTCCTTGAAGACGAAGGTGAGAGATGACCACTACCATGCACTTTGTGAATACTCGAGGAGTGGTGGAGAGGCTGAAAGGAAGAACGGTATATTGATAGAGATCTCCATCTACGGGGAAGCGGAGATACTTCCAATGTTGCGGCCTGATACTGATGTGGAAGTAAGCATCCTTTAGGTCTATGGATGCAAACCAGTCTCCTTGATGCAAGAATGGCAGAATGGATTGCAGGGTCACCATCTTGAACTTGCGAGGCGTGATGTATGAGTTGACGCCTCTCAGGTCCAAGATAGGGCGGAGACCTCCTCCTCTCTTCAGAACTGTGAAGTACCTGGAGTAGAAGCCTTGGTGTTTGTAGCACGGTGGAACACGTTGTATGGCTCCTTTGTCGAGAAGGGAGGAAATCTCCTCCAGAAGAGGAGGAGAGGAGGAAGTGGAACAGAAAACGCCATTTGGTGGAATACTTGAGAACTCTATGGCGTATCCCAGGCGGATGATGGTAAGCACCCAGGAGTCCGTGGTGATCTTGGACCAGTTCTCGTAGAAATGGCGAAGTCTGGGGACTGAGGAAAGGGTGACTGGCAGCAGAAAGTTGGGTGTCGCCTCCAAAGGCCTGTCAAAAGTGTGGCTTGGAGGGTGGTTTCCTAGACGGCTGTTGCTGTTGGCGTTGTTGGCCTTGCCTCTGCTGTTGCTGC
The DNA here is from genome assembly GCA_034509955.1 of Urosaurus nigricauda. Lineage (NCBI taxonomy): Eukaryota > Metazoa > Chordata > Lepidosauria > Squamata > Phrynosomatidae > Urosaurus > Urosaurus nigricauda. Next base: position 53,084,544 of record JAOEGL010000006.1, read on the forward strand.
TGTTGTTGCTGCTGCGGTTGTCTGTAAGGCCTCCTAGCATAGGACTGGGTCCTACAGGTGGAGGACGGAGCAGAGCGAGAACGGGTGAATCCAGGTTCGTATGGTCTCTGGCGCCAGGTGCGACCAGATGGGGGCTTGCTAGGTGACAGCCCAAGTCTCTTCCCATTCAGATGGGCCTTGGCCATGGTGTCAAGGGATTCGTCGGTCTTAGTGGCGGCAAACAGACCCTCACCGTCGAAGGGGAGGTCTTTGATCTTAGACTTAGCCTCCTCAGATAGGGAAGTTGACAGCCAAGCAAAACGGCGGAGTGCCACTGCACCGGCCATGACCTTTGCAGAACAGTCCACAACATGTCTAGCTGAGTGCACCTCTTGCGCAATGAGGGAGAGTGCCTCAGCGTAAAACTCTTGGGCCGCTTCTTGTTGTGCCTGAGGCATGTATGGAATGAAGGCAGCCATGCGATCCCACAGAAACCTCTGATAACCAGCCATGCAACCCTGCATGTTAGCCACTTTTGCCGCCAAGGCTGCAGAGGAGTAGAAACGGCGACCAAAGATGTCCATTCTCCTGCCGTCTTTGTCCACGGGAGCAGAGTGGGACTTGCCGGTAGACTTGCAAGTAGATTCCACCACCAGGGAATTAGGAGCTGGGTGGGTGAACAAAAAAGGGGCCATTTCAGACTGCACCCGGTATAACGAGTCAAGCTTCTTTGAAGCGGGTGGTGTCGAGGCTGGCTTGTTCCAGGAAGCCACCATAATATCCGAAAAGGAAGGCAAGAACGGAATAACAGCGGTTGCCTGGGACGAACCACAAGACCATTGATGGGGTCCCTGGGGGGTTGGACCGTCTGCGCGGTTTGTAAGCCTACCACTCTCGCCATCCTGTCGACAATTCCTGTAAACAGGTGGAGGTCCTCGACGGGTGAGCCGGGTGTCTGGTCCTCAACTACCTCATTAGGAGAGGAAATGGCAGGTTGCGGAGACTCAGGACGGTTGTCCGTCTCTCCAGTGGATTCCTCCGTTGACTGGGAGGCTGCCTGATGTGGATCCACGTAAGGTTGTGTCGGCGCCGTGAGAAACGTCGAGGTCGAGGCGTCCGCATAGCTCATCGGAGCGGAGACTGTCAACGTCGAAGTGGCGACCGTAGCCGAAGCCGCAGCAGTCATGATGGCGCTCGACTCAGGAGGTCTCGACACCGTAGCCGTCGAGGCCGGCGGTGGTGATAGGGCCCTGTACTCAGGCAGAGAGCGAGTGGGAGATCGGGATTGAGAGCGGGATCGTGAGAAGTCCTCGATGTGGAGGTCACGGACATGATATCGGTCCCGATATGAAGGAGAGTAGGAGTGATAAAATGGATGGCGCTCTCTCCAATAAGATTCTGCCCAGTGTCGAGCCAGAAAGGAGGCCAACGAGTGGGGCGAGTCAAAGTAGTGCTCCTCGAATGGTTCCAGAGACTTCCGTGGTGGAGGAAATGGGAACCGCAGCCTGTAAATGCGCTCTGAAGAGGCCAAGATCTCCTTTGGCGGCAGAGAAGTCGGTGCCGAAATAGGCGAGACTGTCGAAGCCGAGGTCGAGACCGTCCCCGTAGGGGCGAAGACCTGGGTAGGTGCAGGCTGGAATGCAAGTTCCAAGGTCTCCGGCGCCAAGTCTAGTACAGTGACCAGGGCCGGGACAGAGAGGTCAATGGCCGAAGGCTGTCTCAGAAAGGACATGGCCAGGTCTGCCTGGGCAGCAGCCGAGGCAACCGACATGAGGACCTCCTTATGCTTATGTTTTTTCGATTTCGGTTTTTCCAGCTCGGTGGATGATGGCCGCTTTTTATGCTCCCTGTGTTGCCCTTTGGGGCGAGACATGGTTGATGGTGATGAGGTCGATGTCGAGGGGGTCTCTGTTGACGTCGAAGTTGCCGTCGACATCGAAGTCGGTTTTTTGATCTTGGGAATTCTCGGGAACTTAGAGATGGGAAGACATCCCAAGGGGTCCGTAGACAACTCTGAAGTGTGGGATACCGAGAGGGCCTTCTCCCACAAGTGGGCCTTGAGCCGATCCGCTCTTTGGTGTAGCGTGGCGGGGTTAAAAGCCTTGCAATGCTTGCATTTCTCCGGAATGTGGGAACTGCCTAAGCAGAAAATGCACTTCGAGTGTCCGTCCACAACCGGGATTTTACCGCCACATCCGGAACATTTCTTGAAGGGGGCGGCCATAAGAGGCCAGTCCGATCGCGAGGGGCCTGTCCGGGCCAAAACCCTCGAGTTCTGAACAAAAAGGGGCAGCTCAAGGAAAAAACCGAGGAAACAACCAAAAACTAAAAACTAGGTAAAACAAAATAAATAAAATAAAATAAGGTACAAGAGTCTATTATCTACTCAGTTTTCGTCGCAGGGAGAGCACTCTGGAGGAGATGTTACTCTTGCAGCGGATGAAAGAGAACTGAAGGAGGAGCTAGATTGGCGGGATTGGGCATGCTCGGGGAATGGGAGGGGCGAGGCTCCCGCCAATCTGCTCAGCTTTTCAGCATTCTGAATGGAGCTTCTGCGCAGGCGCAAACCCTATTGTGTGAGGCACAGAGACCACGAAGAAGAAACTCTTGAGTAGTTAAGTAATGAAAAATGTAAAAATGATATCGTGGAATGTAAAAGGTTTGAATTATCCACAGAAAAGAAAAAAAATACCACTACTTACAAAAAGAAAAACTAGACAAAATAGGCCTTCAGGAAACGCGCATTTAAAAAAGATATTAAATATTTGAAAAACCCAAAGCTAGGGAAAGAATTAGTGTCAGCTTATGAAAAAATGAAAAAAGGTGTAGTGCTTTACATAAATGATAGATTAGAAGCAAAAGAAATATTTTGTGACCCAGAAGGTATATATGTGATAATAGAACTAAATGGAGAACTAGGAAAAATATTGATAATTGGCATCTACAGTCCATCAGATAATAAAAGTAATTTTTACAAAACCCTTTTAGGCCAATTGGAAGACCTAAACCATGAAAATATAATAGCATTAGGAGACTGGAATGGGGTCATCGACCTCGAAATGGATAGACTATCTGAGAAAAAAATAAATGCAGATCAAGGAAAGTTGCCAAAAAGCTTTTTTGAACTGATGGAAAGATTGGGAATAATACACATATGGAGAGTTAAATACAGTAAAAGCAAGGAATATACATTCCACTCCCCTGTCCACAATTCGTGGTCCAGAATAGATATGTTTTTAATATCTGCTCAATTAACGAAAAGAATCGAAAAAATTGAGGTCCTTCCAAAAATATGGTCTGATCATAACCCCGTTCAAATGAAGATCAGTATGAAACCCAAATCCTCTAGATGGCAATTAAATAACTTACTATTACAAAATGAAAAAATTGAAAAAACTGTGAACAGTTAAAATGGTTTTTTGAAGAAAACTTAGAGAGAGATTCGGGTGGCATGGATACCTTTTTTTTACGACAAAGCTAAAATAAACAGACTTTAAAGACCACTTTGTTAGAAACGCCCTTCTAATGGTATGGTTAAAACTAAAACATAAATGGTGCACAAAACTCCCAATGAGGGTTTCGATTAATGAAGCATTTTTTAATATAACTAGATTAAATGAAGAAAAGTGGGTAACGTATGAGGATATGTTGAGGAAAAAACAAGGGACGGTTGAATTGAAGACAAGGGAACAACTGCAGGAAATGAATCTGAATTGCACATGGTTCATGTATCATCAACTGAAGGGAAGGTTTATGATGGATATTAAAGATAAAGGAATTGGTGAGGTAGATAAAGAAATGGAAATAATTGTGAAATTGAATAAAGGGCATAGAATTAGCCAATACTATAAAGTGATATTGAAAACAGAAATGGAGCAAAAAATTATTAAACCACAAATCATAAAATGGGTCCATAATTTGAAACAAAATATAGAATTGGAACAGTGGGAGAAAACCTGGGAAAAAAGGATTAAATATACACTTAGCTATGATGTGAAAAAAACTTTTATAAAATGCACTTTCATTGACATTTAACGCCATTTAAATTAGCAAAAATAAAAAAAATCAAATAATATATGTTGGAAATGCAGTAAAGAAATGGGCACCTTTTTTCAATTGTGGTGGCAGTGTATGACAAGTCTGACAAAAAAAAAATCTGGAATGAAATACATAAGGAGATAGAAGAAATCTTAAAGGTAAAAAGATGTAAAGATCCAAAGAGAAACCTGTTGAATATAAATGAAGAAAGAGAATTGGAAACCAAACGTGGAAGGTTGCTTTTTTATTTAATATTCGCAGCAAGGGTGGTCTACGCGGTGAATTGGAAACAGAAGAAGATCCCAGAAATAAAGGATTGGATTAAAAAAGCAATAGACTACCTGGAAATGGATAAACTCACCCAAATCATACAGAAGAATACAAATGAAAAATTCAAAAAGGACTGAGACCAACTGATTTCAAATCTTAAAGAAAAAAAGGGACAGGACTGGGAAAATAGTCTGGTTTTTTAAATTGTGGGATTTGAGTAACAGGAAAAAGATTTAGTAGTAATAACCAAACTGTAGAGGAAAAATACTTAAAGATTATGTGGAAAAACAATAAACTATACACATAGGATTTATAGAGAAAATGGAAGAACAGATTTCAAATAGGAACAAAGAAGAAATGTTATAGTTTCTCTTTCTTTTCTTTTCAATAGGAAGAAAAACTTATAGAAAAGTAAAGCAATGTATTTTTCTTATCGTAAGGAAGTGTTCAGAAAAAGAAAATGAGATATGTTTCTATTAATGCATATTTTAACTACATGGATGTATGTAAGATTGGTTTTTAAGGAAATAAAATAAAGATTATTTTAAAAAAACTACAGATGTGTGAGTGATTTCTGGCAGCACAAAGGGATGTGGCTTAAAGGAAGGCATCTCTCACTGATAAGATTTTGCTGGAGAACAGGGTGAATGTTTGCATTTCAGAAAGTAACAACAACAACAACAACAACAACTTTTATTTCTAAACCACCACACTGCACACTGCAGGTAATTGGGGTGGTGAACAACAGAATTGAAAACAAACAATAGTTAAAACATTCCAAGAACCCAATTCCTAACCTCCCTCCTCTTAAAATTAAATTAAACTGGTACAAATTAAAAATAGTCTAAATAGCAAAATACAGTAAAACCAATTACACATTAAGCAGCACAGGCAGTGGCAAGAAGGGACCATTGAGCCGGGGAATTTAGCCAGAAGGTTTTGGAGCAGGGAAGTTATTCCGGGAAGGCCTGCTGGCAAAGATATGTCTTTACAGCTTTTTTGAAGCTATCGAGGGTAGAAATAAGACGGATCTCATCTGGCAGGTCATTCCATAGTCTGGGAGCGGCCGCAGAAAAGGCCCTCTGAGCGGTCTGCGACAGCCTAGTTTTCATAGGCTATAGCAGGTTCCTCCCAGAGGACCAGAGCACGCGGAGGGGGGGTTCATACAGGAAGAGGCGGTCCCTGAGATAAAATGGACCCAAGTCATATAGGGCTTTAAAGGTTAAAACCAACGCCTTTTATTGTGCCCAGAAACTAATCACAAGCCAGTGGAGAGATTTCAGCACATGTATTATGTGTTCTCTTCTAGATGTTCCCGCAACTAACCTGGCGGCAATATCACTAAACAGGGAGTCTGTGAACATCGTGATTTCAGTAAGGCCTTTGACAAAGTTCCCCATGACATTCTTGCAAATAAGCTTGTAGAATGTGGGCTAGACAAGGCAACTGGTTTTATTGTACTGTTTTTAATCTTATCCTACTTTAATTTAATCTTAAGGGGTGGGAGGGGGGATTGGGTCGCTACATTTCAATTGTACTTGTTTTTTAAATGTTGTACCCCGCCCAGATTGCTCACCGAGAGGGGCGGGATATAAATAAACATTTATTATTATTATTATTATTGTTGTTGTTGTTGTTGTTAAATGGATTTGTAATTGGTTGACTGGCTGAACCCAAAGTGTGCTCAGCAATGGTTCATTTTCATCCTGGAGAGTAATGACAAATGGGGTCCCAAAGGGATCTGTCCCTGGCCCAGTGCTATTCAAAATCTTTATCAATGACTTGGATAACAGAATTGGGAGCATACCTATCAAATTTGAAGTTGACACTAAACTAGGAGGAGTAGCTAATACCTCAGAGGACAGGATCAAAATTCAATATGACCTGAACAGACTAGAAAGCTGGGCCAAAGCTAAAAAAAACAAAAACTCAACATGGAGAAATGTAAGGTTCTGCACTTAGGGCGGAAAAAGGAAATGCACAGATATAGGATGGGAGACATCTGGTTGAATGAAACTATGTGTGAACGAGATCTAGGAGTCCAAGTAGACCATAAGTTGAACATGAGTCCACAGTGTGATGCGGTAGCTAAAAAGGCCAATGCAATTTTAGGTTGCATCAATAGAAGTATAGTTTCTAGATCAAGGGAAGTAATAGTGCCACTCTATTCTGCTTTGGTCAGGCCCCACCGGGAATACTGTGTCCAGTTCTGGGCACCACAATTCAAAAAGGATGTGGAGAAACTGAAGGGCAACTAAAAAGGATAGCAACTAAGATGGTGAAGGGTTTGGAAACCATGCCTTATGAGGTGCGACTTAGAGAGCTGGGGATGTTTAGCCTGGAGAAGAGAAGGTTAAGAGGTGATATGATAGCCCTCTTTAAGTATTTGAAGGGATGTCATATTGAGGAGGGAGCAAGCTTGTTTTCTGCTGTTCCAGAGACTAGAACACGGAACAATGGATGCAAACTGCAGGAAAGGAGATTCCACCTCAATATTAGGAGGAACTTCCTGACAGTAAGGGCTGTTCGACAGTGGAATACACTCGCTCGGAGGGTGGTGGAGTCTCCTTCCTTAGAGGTCTTTAAACAGAGGCTGGATGGCCATCTGCCAGGGATGCTTTGATTGGGAGTTCCTGCATGGCAGTGGGTTGGACTGGATGACCCTTGTGGTCTCTTCCAACTCTATGATTCTTTGGCCCGTTCTAGACGGGGGAAAAATGCATGTTTAGGGCTAAAAAGCCTGCTTTTAGGGTTAGGGAGGGTGTAGCGTCTACACCCTCCCTAGGCCTAAACCGCATGGACGCCGCCATTTAATGATGGCGGCGTCCATACGGATGCGCTGGAAAAGCATCATCACGTGCACAGCGTTTAGATATGCTGCGCACATTTTCATGCTTTTGCGCCGCGGGAGGGCGCCAATCGCGCCCTCCCGTGGCGCAAAAAAAGAGCTCCAAAACGGAGCTCTTTTTTTGTGGCGAGTCTTTGCCGCAGCCTTTAAATGGCTGTGGCAAAGACCCAGGGAGAAAGGGGCCGCGGCAGCGGCCCCTTCCTCCCTTCAGCCCCGCCAAGGGAAGTGGGGTGCAGCGGGCGCCCAGAGCGCCTGCTGCACCCCACTTGGAGGCCGCGGGGAACCGGCAGTTTGCCGGTTCCCCGCGGCCTCCAAAAGCGGCGGGATGAGGCCTCTAAGCTGCCCGTGCGGCAGCCTAGGCCTCATCTCGCCATTAGAAGGGGCGAGTATGGACCACCCCTTTTGGGCGGTCTAGAAAGCCCCTATGATTCTATGATTTTGTACTAGTTGAAGTTTCCGGGTTAGGCACAAGGGTAGCCCCATGTAAATGCATTGCAGTAATCCAAACATGAGGTTACCAGAGCCTGTACTACAGTCTCCAGATCCTTTGTGGCCAGGAAAGGGCGCAGCTGATAACAGGCACTCCTGACCGCGGCATTCACCTAATTAGTCATATGGAGCGACAAATCTAGGAGTACTCCCAGACTCTGAACAAAGTCCTTGGAGGACAGTGCGACTCCATCCAGGACTGGCAGATGGATTCCCAGACCTGGTTTCAGGCCTGTGACCATCAGTACGTCTGTTTTGACTGGATTTTGTTTCAATCTGTTTTTCCGTATCCAATCCATTCCTGTCCCAAGACAGTGATTGAGGAGAGACGCCATCTGAAGTCTGGGCTGACGATCTGGTCATGGAGAAGTATATCCGAGTGTCATCAGCGTACTGATGACACCGCGCTCCATGCCTCCGAATGATCTCACCCAGCGGCTTCATATAGATATTGAATAGCATTAGGGACAGGATGGCACCCTGAAGGACACCACAATTAGGCTCAATTTTGGAGGAGCAACCATCCCCGAGCCTCACCCTTTGGTATCTGCTCGAGACAAAGGAACAGAAACGCTACAACCTAACTCCCTCAGCCGACCCAAAAGGATGGAATGATCTATAGTATCGAAAGCCGCTGAGAGATCCAAGAGTCACACTACCCCTGTCGATGCCCAAGTTGTTACAGTAGTAAAAGATCTGAGTGTAACAGGTTGCTTTCAGATGGACAACTCTTAGTGCTATCAGACAAAAAGTACTAATATTCATTCTTTCCCACCTGAATTAACTTGCCTCACAGGTCGGCACCAATAAGACAAAGACAACTGACTGGAGATAGGGCCACAATTTTATTAGTGAACAAGAAAACATGAGCATATCTATAGGTTTGGCCCAAAGCATAAGGTCCGGATCTGGGCACCAGCCAAGCCTCCATTGGCTAATGTATGGTTGCTTGGAGAACCAAGCATCAGGATGAAGTAGGTGCCAAGCCCCTCCCTATTGCACAGTCACGCAACTGCGCTGCTTCAATTCGATTTGCAAGGCATTCTAGTCACCGGGTGTTAAATTACTGTGGCCCCTGTTCTGGCCACAGCAGCTCGCTCCTTAGACCCAGGTCACGAGGACTCCCGATCCAGTGACCACGAGGCCCCAGATCCAGACCTATGCTGCCGCCAACAGGTGGTGAAGGAACGAACCGCCTGCCACCAACCCTATACCAAAACCTCAGCTAAGGTTCCAAACCAAGAACAGGAATAGTCAAGGACTCGGCAACAAATCCAAGCCCAGTTGAACATAACCAGAGAAGGCCCCAGAGTTCCAACGTCCCAGCTTCTTAATCAAGTCCGCAGACAGGCTGGCTTGAGCTGCAGACATAGCCACTCCAGTCTTGAAGGAATGCCCCCCAAACTCCTTAGCCGGCAAACCCAAACTGCTCAAGGCCAAATGGAGCACAGCCACCAACTGGTAACAAGTGACAGGTGCACCATCAAGGTGGCAGAACAGGGGTCCTTGACCCGATGGAGGCTCCTCCAGGACGTTCTTTAATGTTCGAACTGGGCAGAGTAATTGTAGATCCTCTCCCCATTTGGTCACACTTGGACCTATGAATTACTAAACAAATAGCATAAATGGCAAATAAGACGTCACCCACTTGGAAAGATCGCAGGGAACAATCAGAAGCAGCCAAGGGAACTAGCTCACTCACCCTCAGGGTTCCAAAAATCCCGCCTAATGGGGGGAAGAATATATAAAGGGAAGGACGGAGACCAATTGCCCCAGGAAAGTCAAGGGAGGGAACATGTGAGCGTTTCGAATGTTCAAGGGTCCACCTGACCTGGAAGGAAGCACAAGGGTCAGCCAAGCCAGAGGCTTTAGTGAAAAAAGAAATACCTGCCAGGGACACTGACATGGCCATGAAGCGAAGGACAAGGGCTGTATCAATAGGCTGGGATATTGGAGGCCTCAAAAAAGGTGGGCAACTTGGGGGAAACCTTTTTATAAGCCTTGAGGGTGGATGGCACCAAGGAGGATAAAATGCCATCCATTATAGAAGAGGTCCAATGTTCCAAAGGTCCTCTGGAAATGGAACTGGGGAGGGATCTGCCTCCAGGGCCAACCAACAGAACCTGTCCTCCTGGAACTGAGAGAGAGCATCGGCTATGTTATTTTCCAATCCAGGAACAAACCAAGCTGTGAAGGAAATGTTATTAATCAAACAATCCAGCACCAACCGCCACACCAATAACATAACCCTCTCCGAAGAGGAGGACAGGCTGTTCACCACATTGACTACAGCCTGGTTGTCACACCAAAACATAACCCTCTTCTTGGCAAAATCAGACCTCCAGATATGAAGAGCTGCAACAATGGGAAACAATTCAAGGAAAGTAAGATTCAGTAGCAAGTTACCCTTACCCCAACCAGGAGGCCACCTTTGTGCACACCAATGTCCCTGGAAATAGAGGCCGAAGCCAATGCTACCAGCTGTGTTGGAATGAATTTGCAACCAGTCCCCGAGCTGCCAAGACCTCTGCCAAATAGCTACACCATTGAAGTTGGAAAGGAACGTGTCATCCCTAATCCCCTTTTGGATGCGAACACGGTGATGGGGGAGACAGACTCCTGCCATGGCCCTGGCCAGCCTGAAGCAAAAGGCCTGGCCTGGTGCCACGACATGGCATGCAAAATTGAGGTGACCCAGCAAGGACTGCACCTGCTTTAAGGTAACTTTTTTAGCAACCAAAAAATCCAGAAATTAAGGCCCTAAGTGTCACCCACTTATCCTGGAGTGGGCAGGATATACCCAGAATGGAATCTAAATGAATGTTTAAGAAGGTGAGGGACAAGGCAGGGCCTTCTGTCTTGTCAGCAGCTAAAGGCACGCCAATTTCGACCACCATAGTGGAGAAGGTATCAAGGAGTTTTTGACATTTGTCAGAGCTGGCCTTACGCATGAACAAAAAAATCATCCAAATAATGGGTTACCAGGGGAAAGCCAGCACGGTGCTTAACCTCCCATTCGAGGAATGTGCTAAAGGTTTCGAATGCCATGCAGGTGATGGAACATCCCATGGGCATGGCTTTATCAAAATACCAATGCTCCTGAAATTTGAAACCCAACAGATGGAAATCGTCCGGGTGGACAGGCAACAGGCAGAAGGCCGACTGAATGTCACACTTGGCCATTAATGCCCTTCGACCACATGACATAATTAAGCGGACAGCATGGTCAAAAAAAGCATATTTAACAGAACACAGTTCCGTCGGTATGGCATCATTGATCGACGCACCTGGCAGATGAGACAAATGATGAATATTCTAAACTCCCCCGAAGCTTTTTTGGGCACTACCCCCAAAGGCGACATGTGCAAGTCAGAAAAAAGGGTGGGGGAACAAAACAGCCCTTCAATTTGACCTGCTAAAACTTCCTTTTCAATTTTTTGAAGGAGAATGCTAGGCATATCCCTTGCAGATTTTAGATTTCTAGCTTCAGAGGGTGGTGGAGGGGCAATCACCGGGATCTGGAAGTCCTTAGAAAACCCATCAACTAGAAGCTTAACAGCCTTCCGCTGCGGGTACGCATCCAATAAAGGGAACAGAGCCACAACCTTTACCGGAGTGTGAGCAAGGAGAAAGACACAAGGAGGGTGGGCAGCAATCTACTTGAGTCCCCCTGACGCACCGGCGTCGGAGGCAGGGGCTCCCTCCCATTTACCAGCTGCTGCAAGGGCAGGGCGCCCTTGGCAAAAGGGCTGAGAAGTCTGACTCGTGCAAGAAGACTTCAGGTGAGAGCCCCGACAAAGTTCACAGCAATGTTTGTACCTACAGTGGGACCGAGAACATTTTCCTGCATTATACTCCCAACAAGCCAGCTTGCAATCCCTCCTACCCACTGGTTTAAAGGACCCCTTAAGCTTTGTCAATGGGCCAACTTCAAGCAACCAGATCTCACTGTGAAGCTGATCCCACCACCCTCTAGAGCTTTGGGGGAAGCCTGCTGCCTGAAAGCTGCATCATAAGCATTATTCTTAGAAAGGTGCGAGCCCGGCAGGCGATCACCAGGGGCAGAAACGGGGATTGCAGATGTGTGGGTGTCGACCCAAACACCCTGCAAACCAGGCCGCCAGGGGCCATAGAATGCTCCACCCAATATCTGTCCCGACCAATCGGAGTAACTGCAGACGTATCGCCCTGGCCCGCTTGCGCAACACGCGATCCAGATGCAGACCGCCAAGCCTTTTCCTTTTTGTTGCGCTCAGGTCGTTTGCCAATGGCCGCCGAGGAAGATCCTGCAACAGGCAACTCATCTTCTGAACTAGAAGAAGAAGAGGAAGAACTCGAGCTGGAAGATGATTTGGAACTGGAAGTCACGACTTGCGCACCAACAGCCACTGCCCTGCCATTGGAACTGGAGATGGACGCCGAGCCAACTCCCACCACTCCAGCAACAGGAACCGCAGACAGTCAACTGGATCCTGAAGCAGCAAAAATGTCCCCACTGCAGGGGGAGCGCTGTTGGCAGCCATAGCTTTGGCAATAATAGCGGAGAAAGACCATGTCAATTCAGCAGCCACCAGTGTTTCCAATGGTCTTAGGCGACCCCGTGAAAGGGTCAATCGGGTCCCAAAAGGGTCAAAACCCTCAGGTTGAGAACTGCTGCTCTATATAGAGATTTATGTGGTGCATATCTTTTTCATTGTGAGTGAAGTATGTATGTGTGAACAAAGACCTTTATATATTCCAGAATGTTGCAGATATAGTTTTAATCCTGCTGACTCTTTATGTTACTTTTATGGCTTTAATTTGTTACTATATTTATCATCACTGAAATTAATTTGTTCTTTTTGTAAATTGCCCTTAGAGTAAGAGTGAAGGGTAGAATAAAAGTGCTTAAAATAAATAAATACATTACATACTTACACTAGTTGAGTATTCATTCTGTCCTCTCAGGAAACTGCTATGACATGGTGGTAGACTTCCAAAATAGGAATTTAACTACCAACTACAATCCATTCAAAATCATGGCAGTTAAAATTGGTATAAAACAATAATCTGCTTGCAATATAGATATTAGATGGCTGTGAAACAAAGGATATCCTCCAGAAAGATAAGATGATTATAGATACAGCCTCAATACAACAGACTGCACTGCATGCAGAAGTGTTTGCATCTGAGCAAGCATGACAGTGACATGCCCCTCAACCTTTTCCACCACAAGACAAGGGCAATTTCATTTAATTTAATTTCATATTTTTGTATCTAAAGTGTGTTATTATAACCTATAATTTAAATATCACTGCATCCATTTTCATAGATCATAGAATCATAGAGTTGGAAGAGACCACAAGGGCCATCGAGTCCAACCCCCTGCCATGCAGGAACTCCAAATCAAAGCATCCCCGATAAATGGCCATCCAGCCTCTACTTAAAGACCTCTAAGGAAGGAGACTCCACTACACTCCGAGGGAGTGTGTTCCACTGTCGAACAGCCCTTACTGTCAGGAAGTTCTTCCTAATGTTAAGGTGGAATCTTTTTTCCTGCAGTTTGCATCCATTGTTCCGCGTTCTAGTCTCTGCAGCAGCAGAAAACAAGCTTGCTCCCTCCCCAATATGACATCCCTTCAAATATTTGAACAGGGCTATCATATCACCTCTTAGCCTTCTCTTCTCCAGGCTAAACATCCCCAGCTCCCTAAGTCGTTCCTCATAGGGCATGGTTTCTAGACCCTTCACCATTTTAGTTGCCCTCCTTTGGACCCGCTCCAGTTTCTCCACATCTTTTTTGAATTGTGGTGCCCAGAACTGGACACAATATTCCAGGTGGGGCCTGACAAAGGCAGAATAGAGTGGCACTATTACTTCCCTTGATCTAGACGCTATACTTCTATTGATGCAGGATGAAAAGGAGCCATTGTTGAGCACCCTTTGAATTCGGCCAGTCAACCAGTTACAGATCCATGTAACAGTTACCTTGTCTAGCCCACATTTTACAAGCTTGTTTGCAAGAATGTAATGGGGAACCTTGTCAAAGGCCTTACTGAAATCAAGATATACTATATCCACAGCATTCCCCTCATGTACCAAACTGGTAATTTTATCAAAAAAAGAGATCAGATTTGTCTGGCAAGACTTGTTTCTCTGAAACCCATGTTGGCTTTTTATGATTATGGCATTCCCTTCTAAATGTTCACAGACTCTCTGTTTAATTATCTGCTCTAGAATCTTTCCTGGAATTGATGTCAAACTAACTGGACGATAATTGTTGGGATCCTCTTTTTTTCCCTTTTTGAGGATGGGGATGACATTTGCCCTCCTCCAGTCCTGGAGATTTATATTCATTTAGGTTAACCAGGTATTCCTGTACCATCTCTTTACTTATTCTGTGCTGAAATTCCCCTATTCTGTCTTCTTCTCCATTATCCTTAGGTTGAGCACCCTTTGCCTTTTTTGAGAAGACTGAAGCAAAGAAGGTGTTGAGTAATTCTGCTTTTTCTCTGTCCCCTGTTAGCATTTTGCCATCTTCTGCACGCAGTGGCCCTACTGTTTCCTTCTCCTTCCTTTTGCTTCGGACATACCCCAAAAAGCCCTTTTTATTGTTCTTAACCTCTCTAGCCAGCCTGATTTCATCCTGCACTTTAGCTTTCCTGACTTTACCCATACATGTGCTGGCTATTTGTTTGAATTCCTCTTTCGTGATTTCCCCATTTTTCCATTTCTTATACATGTTCTGTTTAAGGCTTATCTCATTTGAAAGTTCCTTAGTCATCCATCCTGGCTTCGTGAGACATCTTCCATTTTTCTTCCTCATTGGAACTGTTTGAAATTGTGCCTTCAGTATCTCCCTTTCGAGAAACTGAAAAGGGAGATACTGAAGGCACAATTTCAAACAGTTCCAGTGATATTTTAGTTTCGTATTTTAATTTCATATTATGCATTATCAACTGGTCAGTAACATCACTTCTAGAACATGCTTGTTTGTCAAAAGCCCCCCAGCAGTTTTTCAGTGTAATCATTACTTGCATATGCTTCATGTTATCTGATTACACAAAAACCTAAACACTATACAGAGAGTCAATTTTAAAATGAAGCATCATTATACCTAGGGCATGGCCAACCTTCCTTTTTTGTTATTTGGCCAGTGGTATGATATACAGTGAATGTATGCTAGAAATGTGGCTTATCACACAAATTTTAACCTTAAATTCCATCTCATTGCCTCCCCCTGAATTACAAGTAATAAAACTTTTTATCCCCCTTTTATAGGTATGCATGCACATAATTTATACCTTTGCTGGAAAATAAGATAGATCCTTTAGAATGTGTGGTAACTATTTCAATTACTCTGATTAAGTGCATGATAGCACTTGCAAAGGTATTATATAGTTAAATTATAAATATATAGTCCCTGATGCTATTTAATATCCACATGAAGTGGCTGGGTGAGATCATTCGGAGGCATGGAGCTCAGTGTCTTCAGTATGCTGATGACACACAGATATACCTCTCCATGACCAGATCATCGGCTCAGACTTCAGATGGCATCTCTCCTCGTAATGACTGTCTTGCAGTGGTAATGGATTGGATGCGGAAAAAGAGATTGAAACTAAATCCAGAAAAAATAGAGGTGCTAACAGTGACAGGTCCGAAACCAGGTTTGGGAATACAGCTTCCAGTCCTAGACAGAGTCACACTCTTCTCGAAGGACTCTGTTCACAGTCTGGGGGTACTTCTGGACTCGTCACTTCACATGACTAGTCAGGTGAATGCTGCGGTCAGGAGTGTCTGTTGTCACCTTCAGCTGATACGCCAGCTGCGCCCTTTCCTGGATATGAAGAACCTGGAATCTGTGGTACATGCTTTGGTAAGCTCACGTTTGGACTTCTGCAACATGCTCTATATGGGGCTACCCTTGTGCTTAACCCGGAAACTTCAGCTGGTCCAAAATATGGCAGCCAGGCTTGTCACCGGAACACCCAGGAGAGAGCACATAACACTTGTGCTTAAGGCTCTCCGCTGGCTGCCGATTAGTTTCCGGGTGCAGTACAAGGTGTTGGTTTTAACCTTTAAAGCCCTACATGGCTTGGGCCCAGCTTATCACATGGACTGCCTCTCCCCGTATCTAACCCCCCCACACACTGCGGTCCTCTGGGAGGAACCTGCTGTAGCCTATGAAAACTAGGCTGTCGCAGACCTCCCAGAGGACTTTCTCCACTACCGCTCCCAAGCTTTGGAATGACCTACCGGATGAGATCCGTCTTATCACATTTCTTAACTGCTTTTAAAAAGCTATAAAGATGCATCTCTTCTGGCAGGCCTTCCCTGAAACTTCCTAAATTCCCGGCTCTGGAATTGGGTTTAACCTTCCGTTAGTTCCCAACATTCTGACCCTTGCTGCTTTTGTCTACCTCGTCATAGAATGGTTGTTTCATGAGGATGTACTATATTTTTAATTGCTGTTTGGTTTTAAATTATTATTAGTTTAATTTAATTTTAAGGGGGGGGAGCTTGCTACTGGCATGCTGAATTGTATTAACTTGTGTCTTTTTAATCTTGTTCTACCCTCTCCGATTGTTTTCACAGAGGAGCGGGATATAAATAAATAAATAAATAATAATAATAATAATCATTATTATTATTATTTCTCCACAGTACATGAGAAATATATATATGAACATTCTGGGCACATTACGTATCAGGAACATCATCATACAGGCCAGTCTTCTGCCTCATTTGCTAGTTTTACATGTATAAAAGGGACTGAAGCATGCATAAAGCCTAAAGTGCATGGTTATCTTGAGAGCATAGATCTGTGTGTGTGTGTGCGTGTGTGTGTAATTCTTGCACAATCAGTGTTCTGCATGTTTTAAAGCTACATGAAACTTTAGATCATAGCACATGCCTTTTCTGTTCAACACAAGAAGAATGCAATTTCTCATAGATGTAAGGACACAGCAGTAGTGGAATTGTAGGGGTACTCTTCCCACTTTCTTCAGGCAGTTTTCTTTCTATTTTCCAATATTAGTAATTGGTAGATGGCTTCACACTGCTTTTGTAGTCACATCTATGCATTTTCTATTTGTAATAACAGAAACTATAACACCTATTAGCAATTAGTCTCCAAAGATGAATGTGAGGTACGAAATCATATAATCATAGAATCATAGAGTTTGAAGAGACCACAAGGGTCATCCAGTCCAACCCCTTGCCATGCAGGAACTCCCAATCAAAGCATCCCTGACAGAGGGACATCCAGCCTCTGCTTAAAGACATCTAAGGAAGGAGTGTGTGTCAGGAAGTTTCTCCTAATGTTGGGGTGGAATCTCTTTTCTTGCAGTTTGCATCCATTGCTCCACGTTCTAGTATATGGAGCAGTAGAAAACAAGCTTGCTCCCTCCTCAATATGACATCAGTTCAAATATTTAAATAGGGCCATAATATCACCTCTTAACCTTCTCTTCTCCAAGCTAAACATCACCAGCTCCCTAAGTACCCCCTCATAGGACATGGCTTCCAAACCCTTCACCATCTTAGTTGCCCTTCTATGGACCCGCTCCAGTTTCTCCACATCCTTTTTGAATTGTGGTGCTCAGAACTGGACCCAGTATTCAAGGTGGGACCTGACCAAAGTAGAATAGAGTGGCACTATTACTTCCCTTGATCTAGACGCTATACTTCTATTGATGCAGCCTAAAATAGCATTGGCCTTTTTAGCTACCGCATTGCACTGTAGACTCATGTTCAACTTGTGGTCTACTTGGATTCCTAGATCCCTTTCACACGTACTTTCATTCAGCCAGATTTCCCCCATCCTATATCTGTGCATTTCATTTTTCTGCCCTAAGTGCAGAACCTTACATTTCTCTGCATTGAATTTCATGTTGTTAGCGTTGGTCCAGTTTTCTAGTCTCTTCAGGTCACTTTGAATTTTGATCCTGTCCTCCGGAGTATTAGCTACTCCTCCTAATTTGTTGTCATCTGCAAATTTGATAAGTATGCCCCCATCCAAATCATTAATAAAGAAGTTGAATAGCACTGGGTCCAGGACAGAGCCCTGGGGCACCCCACTTGTCACTTCTTTCCAGGTTGAAAAGAAGCCATTGTTGAGCACCCTTTGGGTTCGTCCGGTCAACCAATTACAAATCCATGTAACAGTTAACTTGTCTAGCCCACATTTTACAAGCTTGTTTGCAAGAATGTCATAGGGGACCTTGTCAAAGGCGTTACTGAAATCAAGATATCCTATATGCACAGCATTCCCTTCATCTACCAAGCTGGTAATTTTATCAAAAAAAAAAGAGATCAGGTTTGTCTGGTATGACTTTTTTCTCTGAAATCCATTTTGACTTTTTGTGATTATGACATTGCCTTCTGAATGTTCACAGACTCTCTGTTTAATGATCTGCTCTAGAATCTTTCCTGGTATTGATGTCAGACCGACTGGATGATCATTGCTGGGATCCTCTTTTTTTTCCCGTTTTGAAGATGGGGGCAACGTTTGCCCTCCTCCAGTCTGCTGGGATTTCTCCTGTTCTCCAGGAGTTCTCATAGATTATTGCCAATGGTTCTGATATTACATTTGCCAGTTCTTTTAATACCCTTGGATGTAGTTCATCTGGTCCTGGAGACTTATATTCATCTAGGTTAACCAGATATTCCTGTACTATCTCTTTACTTATTTCTGTGCTGAAATTTCTCTATTCTGTCCTCTGCTCCATTATCCTCAGCTTGAACACCCTTTGCCTTTTCTGAGAAGACTGAAGCAAAGAAGTTGTTGAGTAATTCTGCCTTTTCTCTGTCTCCTGTTAGCATTTTGCCATCTTCTGTACGCAGTGGCCCTACCGTTTCTTTCTTCTTCCTTTTGCTACAGACCTATCCAAAAAAGCCATTTTGTTCTTAACCTCTCTAGCAAGCCTGAGTTCATTCTGCTCTTTAGCTTTTCTGACTTTATCCCTACACATGCTGGCTATTTGTTTGAATTTCTCTTTGGTAATGTCCCCATTTTTCTATTTCTTATACATGTTCTTTTTAAAACTTATCTCAGTTGAAAGTTCCTTAGTCATCCATCCTGGATTCTTGAGACACCTCCCATTTTTCTTCCTCATTAGAACTGTTTGATATTGTGCCTTCAGTATCTCCTTTTTGAGAAACTCCCATCTGTTTTGAACTCCCTTCTCTCCTAATATTCCTGACCACGGGATCACCCCCAATATTCCTCTAAGTTTATTGAAATCTGCTCTCCTAAAGTCTAGGGTGTGTGTCTGACTATGCCTAGCTTCTCCCTTCCACTGTATAACAAACTGCAGGAGAACATGGTCACTTCCACCTAAGGATCCCACCGCTTGCACCCCATCAACTAGGTCTTCCCTGTTAAGTTAAGGTCTAAAATGGCTGATCCCCTAGTTATCTCTTCCACCTTTTGGACAATGAAATTGTCTTCCAGGCAAGTGAGGAATTTGCTAGACCTTGAGAATTTGGCTGAGTTTGACTTCCAGCAAATATCAGGATAGTTGAAGTTACCCATCACTACTACATCTCTCCTTTCTGAGTGTGTAATTATCTGTTTTAGAAAGGCATCATCCAATTCCCCCATCTGACTTGGGGGTCTGTAGTAGACTTGCACAGTAACATCCCTGTTATTTCCCTTTCCTTTAATTTTTATCCAGATGCTCTCCACTTGGCCTCCAATACTGATGTCCTGGATCTCTTCACTGACATATAATGCTATTCCTCCTTCTCCTTTCCTCTTTGGCCTGTTTCTCTTAAAAAGGTTATATCCCTCTCTTTCTACATTCCAATCATGAGAACTATTCAGCCTCTGGAGTTTATTATATAGGAGGGAAGTGCCTGCATCCCTTGAATAAACGGGGATTGAATCCTGTGAATATCCCGCAAGAACAGGATTATTTTCAAATGACATCACATGACGTTGCCATTATCCAGGCTGTTTTTTATTTTCAGGAAAATTCTGAAAATACAAAGTGGTGTGATTTGGCTGTTTTATTCATGGGTTAATGCTGGGATAAAGGTGAATTTGTGTGACATTGTCTGGAAACAATCTCGCACTTGAGGGATATTCATGGCTTTAACATCCATTTATTCACGGGATGTGGGTGCCTTCCTCCAGTGTGATAACTCCTCTGTTTAAAGACCTCCAAAGTGTTAGAATAGGAACAAGATTTATAACTTTCATCATTATAGGGTTAATGGTGAGCTACTGAGATAGAAATCATCTTCAGCTGTAATACCCTAATTAGCTGTTGGGCCTTCCTAAGGCTAGCTTTCGTTTGTGCTCTCTTTCCCACTCGTTCACTCTTTCACTTACCTTTTTTTTCTTTTGCATTATATTTTGTGTTACCCTGATTCAATGCAGTTTATATTATTTGATATATTTGCTATTTTGTATTATTTTGTTTGCCATTATAGCTCATTTTGTATCTTTTTTATATTTGTTTTGAATACTTTTGTTATATACATTGCTTTGCTACTTTCCAAGCAGATATAAAAATATTTATATTATCTTTCATTTTTGGCTTTTCAATTCCATTGTTTCAACACAAAGAAAATCCCTTTGAAGGCAATCTGTTTCCCTGCTGAACAGCTCTCATACTTGAGAAGGCCTTCTTAACTGTGTAGGTAGAATAATTTGTAATTGGAAACCTGTAGTTTCTTTTCTAGTCTCTGGAGGAGCAGAAAACAAGCTTGATCCATGACATCAGACATTTGAAGATGGCTATCACATCATTTCTCAGTCTTCCCTTCTCCATGCTAAACATACTCACTTCACTAAGCCATTCTTCATAGGAATTTCTATTAGAAAATATTTCTAAGCCTTTTACATTTGGCCATACTACTGTGGACATGTTCCAGCTTATCAATAGCATTTTTTTTAATTCTGGTGCCCTGAACTAGAATCAATATTCAGGTGAGGTCTGTCCAAAGCATAATAGTAATAGCAAAATAGTAAAAACACTAATAGTAATAGTGATCCATTAACCAGGGAGCTATATTTAGGCTGCATCTGTACTGCAGAAATAATGCAGTTTGACACCATTGGGACTTCCATGGCTCAGTGCTATAGGATTCAGAGATTTGTAGTTGGAAAGGTACTAAAGCTCTCTAACAGGGAAGACTACATGTCTCTCAAAACTACAAATCCCAGAATTCTATAGCACTGAATCATGGCATGTAAAGGAGTGTCAAAACATATTATTTCAACAGTGTATTTGGAATCGGGAGCCATATGAAGATGAATGCTTAGAAGACAAATTCTTAGAAGACGAATTCTAAGAAGTGAAGTGAAATCTGGAATAAAGGAAATGAGAAAAAATAAATCACCGGAAACAAATGATACCCCAATTGAACTGCTACAATGCCCACAGACAGATACAACTTTAATGCTAACTGAAATATGCCAAAAAATATGGAAAACAAATAGGTGGTCAACAGAATGGAAATGCTTGATATACATACCAACCCATAAGAAAGGAGATACTAAAGACTGCAGCAACTATAGGACAATAGCACTAATATCACATGCAAGCAAAATAATGTTCAATATTCTGCAGCATAGACTCCAACCATACATGGAAAGAGAAATTCTAGAGTGCAAGCAGAACTCAGAAAAGGAAGAGGCACATTGCAAACATATGATGGCTAATGGAGGGCATCAAAGAATTCCAAAAAGGAATCAGTGTGAGTTTCATAGACTACAGCAAAGCCTTTTCTTGTATAGATCACGAAAAGCTGTAGACAAACTCAAAGACATAGGGGTGCCACTACATCTGATAGTCCTGATGAGGAATCTGTACCAAGAACAGGAGGCCATCATCAGACCAGAATTCAGGGAAACAGAGTGGTTCTCAATACAGCCAAGGCTGCATTCAGTCACCTACATGCTGAAAATATCATAAGAAGAACAGATTTAGAAAAAAGGAGAAGTTAAGATAGGAGTAAGCAACATATTAACAACCTAAGATAAGTGGATGACACTATAATATTAGCAGAAGACATTCAGGAATTGGAACAGCTAATAAGGGAGGTCAAAGATGAAAGTGCAAAGGCTGGTCTGATGCTGAACATAAAGAAAACAAAAATAATGACCACAGAAGAAATACACAAATTCAGTCTAGACAATGAGGAAATTGAAATAGTTGAAGAATTACCAAAACTAGGATCAAACACTGATCAGAATAGAGACTACAGTCAAGAAATAAGAAGACTAGAATGGGAAGGGCAGCTATGAAAGAACTGGAAAAATACTAAAGAGCAAGAATTGGAAAAAATACTAAAGAGCAAAGAACTAAGCACTAAGGTCAATTTCATCCAGGCCACTGTATTCCCAATTACCATATACCGATGTGAGAGCTGGACAGTGAAGGAATCGGACAGAAAGAAAATCAACTCATTCGAAATGTGGTGCTGGAGGAGAGTACTTAGGATACCATGGACAGTCAGGAAGGCAAATCAATGGGTTCTTGAACAAATCAGACCAGAGCTCTCCTTGGAAGCTAAGGTGATCAAGTTGAGACTATCATACTTTGGTCACATAATGAGAAGGCACAGATCACTAGAAAAAAAAAATAGTGCTAAGAAAGGTAGCAGGCAGAAGAAAGGGAGGAAGACCACAAACCGGAAGGATGGACTTGATCAGGGCGCTATGGGCAAGGGCTTGCAGGATCTGGGCAGGGCAGTGGAGGATAGGGATTCCTGCAGATGTCTTATCCACAGGGTCACCATGAGGGCAGCTAACAATAACAACAAAGATGCAACCTTAGTTAGTTGTGACTATTTAACTATAACTACTTAGAGCATGAGGAAAGGAATACAGAATCATAGAATCATAGGACTCTTTCAAACGGGGAGGAATTTCTCCCAACTCCGAATGGAGCCAATGCGGATTCATGTAAATTCGCTTGTTTAGCGAATTTACATGAACCCCTGCTCCGTTCGGAATTACTTCCCATTACCCGAAAATAACCCCCTCCTGCCCGAATTTGCATGCGAAGCTTTAATTCGCAATAAAGTAAAACCCATGATTGCATTCGAATTGGCTTCCCTCTTGCCCGAATTTGCATGCGAAGAGTTAATTTGCAATAACATAAAACTCATGATTGCATTCGAATTGACCTTAAATTATACTTCCAATTTAGCCTTGTATGAAAGAGTCCATAGTGTTGGAAATGACCAACAGGGCCATCCAGTCCAACCTCCTGCCATGCAGGACCCCCTGCCATGCAGGCATGGACACAGGGAGCTGGTAACAGACAAAGGAATGAAAACAAAAACCATCCATTTCAGGTCTATCCTGAACTATCCTGAGAGAAGGATAAAAGAGAATGATAAAAGATGCTATCTGAAGTCTACACTTTTCCTCAGGTGTTGGGACAATAGCTTACAGTCCCCCACCCCCAAAATAATGATAATCTGATCTGGCATCTTCTGTAGCATTGTAATACATGCTGGCAGCATGCCTCACACTGGCAACTATCAAAGTATGGGTACTCCACGTGACCACTTCAGTTCCCCATGGAACTGAGGCAATCATACTTTGACAGTAAGGGCTGTTCGACAGTGTAACACACTTCCTCAGAGTGTGGCGGAGTCTCTTTCCTTGGAGGTCTTTAAGCAGAGGATGGATGGCCATCTGTCGGGGATGCTTCGATGGACAGTTCCTGCATGGCAGGGGGTTGGACTGGATGGCCCTTGTGGTCTCTTCCAACTCTAGAATTCTGTGATTCTATGATACTTGTAATGGAAGCTTGGATAGAAATGGTAGGTAAGCATTTAATGTTGCCTTTCTGCTTGACAGTCTTACCTGGATAGAGGCTGCCTGAGAGGTTCATGGTTTGCAAATAGTTGTGGCAGCGTTCCTTATGTTCTTCCAAAGAGCTGCGCTGCTTATAGCTCCGGCCACAATATCCACATTTGTGGGGCTTTCCAACTGCAGTGAATGGAAATGGAAAATATTATATGAATTATATGAATCAAACTATATGAAATATGGGTTAACATATAACTGAATCAAATGACTGAATGATGCAGATATACACCCTTAGATTCGATTGTCTTTTCTGAAACAAACAATAGACACTTGTCTTTTCACTTGTGAAGCAAGAATTATGAAGAAAAGCTGCCCAGATCAGCTTAATTAGTGCCTTCTCTTCCAGAAAGAGCATGCATGATCACTAACAAAATGGAACTATTTCTGACACATTAGTCTCAAAGCTGGAAAATCAATATTCACATAAATCCAAACAGTTTCCTAAATGGTTTGAAAATACTCATTTTGTGGGCTTGACACAATAACCTGTGTCGTGGGCTTGACACAACAACCTATGAATGTGTTTAAGTGGACTTCTGACGTTGGAAAATTACTTATTAGTAAATTTGTCAGACAGTGCTACTAGTCTTTTACAGCACAAATTCCAGGAATCTTCATGGCTACTAGGCAAATTTAACAGAACCTCCAGCCATGTAGGAACATGCCTCAGAAAACAAAGCTGCTGAGAAAGAAGCTCCCTTTAACAAAGTTTTTTATTTCATGCTTGTCCTCTTTTCCTCTTGATCCATTGTCTAGCTGGAAGTTTTTTAAGCAGCATTGGCATTTTGAGAATGGTGGAGGGGTGGAGAAAACATTAGACTGTGACAGCAACATGTCTGCAGCAAACAATGCAATAAAACACGATGTGGGAAAGAGTGGAATTTGAGTCTAGCCAATCCTACTGTAGCTATCTGAGTCTGCCTATAAAAGACATGTAAACAGCTGAGTTCAGATTTCCTCACTGAACATATGTGAATTGAAAAATAGAGAAAAGGGGAGAACAGATAATTTTCCCTCACCAGCTATACCCAAGAAGTTCAAAAAGCACATAAAGGGCCTTTACAGACTGCCCAAAAGGGGCAGTCTGTAGGCACCCCTTTGAGTGCCGGATTGGGGCCAGGGCAGCCCCAGAGGCCCCAATCCGCTGCTTCCCCAGGCCATGGAGAAGTGGCAAATTGCCTCTTCTCCATGGCCTGAAGCAGGGTGCAGTGGGTAACACTCCCGAGGGAAGAAGGGGCCGCTGCTGCGGCCCTTTTCCCCTTGGCCTCCTTGGTGCGGCCACACCAAGGAAGCGCACGCAAAGAAGGAGCTCCATTTTGCAGCTCCTTCTTGCTCCACAGAAGGGCGCCATAGGTGCCCTCCTACAGCACCATGATGTCAGGCACATGCCATGCTGTCTAAATGTGGCTTGTGAAAGGAAACATCATACCTGGATGCATTTTTAAAGAAGCCTTCTACTAGTCTCTAGAAGATGCTTCAAATGTTATTTTTTATTTATGCAAGGCTTGTTTCATTTATATGTGCATATTATTAGTTTTAAATAAAAAAAAGTCTGCTGAGAAGCATGCTGCTGAGAAGCTCCTCGTTATTGCAATGTAGGAACGTATCCCTATTCATTCCATGTTATTTCTGCCCCTTATACCAAATTTTCTATTATAGAAGCAATGTCCAGAAACACACCTACCTCATTAACTCAGGTATACCTGCATATATATAGTAGAGCATATTAATTGCTTAAATTTAGGTCAAATTTTACCTTTTCTGAACTCATGGAACTTGAGGTCTTTTTTACAACCCATTCATGATTATAATTTCCATTTGTTTAAATTCTACATCAAACTTAATTTTTATCTATTCCTTTTGCCATATACTACTTAGAATATGAATGAACTGAAGGCTTGAATTTACTGTTTCTGGTCATGAATCAGACCTGCAGAACCCATAACTCACCAGGCAGAACACAGCCTGTCAGCATGTACTGTGCCTACCACATGTCTGACAATTCCTTTGCTTCTACAATCCCAGATAATCTATAATGGATGGAACTCAACCTAATGATTCACAAGCAGTGAAGGTCTAATGGTAACACAAACTGACAATAGTAATTTCAGACCTCTAAAACTGATAGTAAGTTCTCTACTCTCAAGAAAAGGGTAAAAGAAACTGGAAGGTTTCATTCTTTATACGATTTAGCACTTGATTTCTGGCTAGAACAGGCAGAAAGCAATTTTTTCCTAATATTTTCTAATGCCAATACCTACCAGAATGGGTCCTCAGGTGGCCTGTAAGAGCATCTCTACGGCGACAAGCATAGTTACACAGGTGGCACTTGAATGGCTTTTCGCCAGAATGTAACTTTATGTGGCGGAGAAGGTTGCCTTTTTGAGTAAAGGATGCCCCACACTGATTACACTGGAAGGGGCGTTCACCTACAGGGAGAACAAGAGGGGAAAATATGTGAGAACAAAACTCTTACATTATAGCAGGGGGGAGAGTCAGCAAGAAAGTTGTTTTCCAGAAGATGCTCTATGACTTCCACCGGCTGCAGGTTTGATATAACATGAGCCTTTCAGACTAAACCTGCCAGTTCCTTAACGCTTCACTGGCTGGGTCAATTTGATCTGAAAATCTAATTTTTTTTCTAAATCAGAATGGCACATCACAATGCAAATTCAAACTCATTTAAATAAAGTGACTGCAACATTTTGTGTTGAAGAGCCACTCTTCCTGATCAGCAGTTTTGGAATAAACCAATATCCAATTTTGCATGTTGTGGCATTTGGTGGGTTTTTTAATGTGGCTTTTTTCAAAGGGTCTTTAAAATATGCCACTGAAGCAGCAAAATAAAAGGGAAACTCATTAAAAATGCATTTCAGGATCACAAGTTCATTTCAGCGTTACATTCTTATATTTAAATGAAAGGCACTTCATTATAACAGTTATAATAACTTCTTTTCATTTACATTTTCCCTATATTTTCCCTTTCAATTTCTTCTCCATTACCTGGCTGTCCCTAAGCAGCAAAATCAGGAAAGAGAAAAGCATGGGGGTTGGGTGAAGGGGGAGGACTAAAAAGAGAGGTTAAGACAGAGCCAAAAAAACCCTGCGTCTTCTACAAAAGTCCTGACCCTGCTTGTGGGCTGGGTATACTCACAGAATTTGTGCTTGTTTACCTGATTTATCTGCTTTAGAAGAACAAATCCAGCACAATTAGTGTAAATTAACACACTTTATTTAATATGATCAGCAAAACTTATAGAAAGGGTTATTTTACTGTTATGGTTGTCTTTTGAGAGCTGTGGGTTACAGGGAGCTGCTCTACACTCCTGCTGTGTCTCATCCTCCCAGTTCCTGCTAGAAAAAGGCATACCAGCACCAACAAAAGCACTGCTTGCTTTACAACCACTGCTGGGGGGCATTAAAGGAAGTATTGTAGGATTGCAACCTAATTCCCCCCCCCTCAATTTCTGCTATTTTCCCAACCAACTTTTACCACCTTCCCTGACCACCATTCAAAAATAAACTCTAGCTTGCCTTACATTACATTAAAATGTTATTAGTTTTAAACCACATAAACTCTGAAAAATGTTTTCCCCTCAAGATTGAATCTTCAACATGAGCTTTTTAGGCCACAGACTTGTGTAAACATTTGTTTGAAATTGCACTAAAAGTTACATCAAGATAGAACTAACTTAATTTCTAAACAGTGACAAATGACAGGATTTTTTTTTGTTTTTGCTTTAATATTATAATTTCCTTTTGTTAAGAGAGGTCTCTATGGAGCTTAATGTATGAACAAAAAACCTGACAGGATGTAGGCGGGAATTGTTGCACGTAATCTGCCACCGATTCTGGTAGGTGAGTGCAGCCTGGCTGTATCCCAGGTCCCAGGCACACTTCGAAGGCCGCTTTTCAAACCCAGGAGCTTTCTAACTTTGAAAAGCAGCCTACAAAGAATGTCTGGGACCTGGGATACAGCCGGGCTGCACTCGCCCAGCGGAATCAGCAGTGAATTACATGCAATAATTCTTGCCTATATCCTGCAACTATGCTGCATCCCATTCAGGTGCAGTTGGGTTTTTTTGTCTATGTGATAAGCTCCTGTGTTAAACTGTACATAATGATGAATCTAAACTTAATTACAAAAGGTAAAATTAACCTTTTCAATTACTTTTCCTTTTAATTCCATATATAAGGTCTAAATTCTAAACCCATTCTTTTTTATTGAGAGTATAGTAGTACAATACAAGAATGGATTTTTCAGATGGCTAGAAAGAATAACAACTAAGAAGGGCATTTAGCTACAGTTTGATGATCCTTATAATATTTACATTTTAGAATCAACTGCAACTAATTACAGTTTGAAGTTAGCCCTCCTCATAGTACAAAAGCCTAAAGACTGCTTTGAAGCAGAGGTCCAGAACACACTGCAGAAATAATTCAGCTTGAGACTGCTTTAACTGCCCTGGCTCAATGCTAGGGAATTCTGGGAACTATAGTTTTGTGAGAAAGTTAAGCTTCCCTTTCAGTGTCCCAGCAAACTACAGTTCCCAGAATTCCATAGCAATGAACCATGGCAGTTGAAGCAATGTCAAATTGAATTATTTCTGCAGTGTATTTTGGGCCAGAGTTTTGTTGAATGTTGTTACAGAACTCCAATTATCAGGAACCCTGAAAAACTAGACCTTGAGCCCAGGAGCTATGTAAGAGGCTTCAGCCTGAGCCTGAGCATAGGAATGGGTCTAGGAATAAGGGAGGATGACGAACCAAACTAATTTTTCATAAGCATGAAATGCATTCTGTGGGAGGGGAAGAGCATGTGACAAATCTGATGTTTCAGATTCATGATTCCTCACTATATGTAATGCTTGTAAGAAATAATGTGGGATTCCACATGAACATTTTCTCCATTTCTGCTGTAAGGGGCATTTTTTGTTCTTAAACTAAACCAGTTATTGGAAGAAAAAGACACAAGGCAGTGGAGCAGTGGTGGTAACAGAACTAGTCTCTCTGGTAAAGTATAGTGAACTGTGCCAGTCCCTTTTTATCAAGAACCTCAGCCATTGTTGCCTATCTTCCTATCTCTGCAGTGAGTTTGAAGTAGTCCTGGAAAATTGATAAAGCTTCATGTAATTATGTATCACAGTTATATATTTAATAATTTTTAAAAAGCTTGACAGTGTAATCAGGCTCCTTAGGACTTCAGTGGTATTGAAGAATCATGGTAAAACTGACAATACTTTTCTGTCTTTGCAGTGAGTCTGAAGAATCTGAAATGCTTGTCACTTCCATGGGCTTCTAGAGACTCCCTGCTTTGCTTGGAGTATGTGGGAGGGATGGCATTTTTCACAAAACAATAATGGCAATAATAATAATAATAATAATTTATTTATATCTCTTGCCTCTCCCCATGGATTGAACATCAACATAAAATGCGACAATATAAGCAACTATATAAAAATCCAGCAATAAAATCATTAGATTACTACTCACCACTCGCTAAAATGATCATCGTTGTCTGTGTCCATGCCATCATAAATCAGTGGGTTTAGTTCTTATATTCTCATACGAGATCTGGTGGGAAGGTCTCTTCACCAGAAGAGATCTGTCTTAAGTGCCCTCTTAAAAGTTTCCAAGGAGGTACTAAGACGGATCTCTTCCAGGAGATCATTCCATAATCTGGGGGCTGTGGCAGAGAAGGCTTTCTGGGAAGTTGTTGTTAATTTTGTTTTTGTATATTCTAATATTTTCTTCCCTGATATCCTGAGAGTGCTAGGCAGATTGTGTAGAGGCGTTCCCTCAAGTAACTCGGGCCCAAGCCATATAGGGCTTTATAGGTAATAACCAGCACTCTGTATTGTGCCCGGAAACTGATCGGCAGCCAATGAAGGGATTTCAGTATTGGGGTGATACGGTCTGATCTAGATGTTCCTGTGACCAATCTAGCTGCTGCGTTTTGGATCAATTGAAACTTCATTACAAAGCTAGCCCCATGTAGAGCGTATTACAAAAGTCTAAACGGGAGGTTACTAATGCATGTACCACTGCTTCTAGGTCCTTCTCGGCTAGGTAGGGGCGTAGTTGGCATATCAACCGAAGTTGGTACCAAGCACTCCTGGTCGTCGCCTCCATGTGAGATGACAGATGTAGAGACAAGTCCAGGAGTACTCCTAAACTGTGAACCTCATCCTTTAGGGGAAGTGTGACCCTATCCAGGACTGGTTGACAATCTCCCTCCCCGAGCCAGGGGTACCTATCACGAGTACCTCAGTTTTCTCTGGATTCAGCTTGAGCTTGTTTTCCCTCATTCAGCTCATTACCGAATCAAGACAGGCATTTAGAGGAGAGATGCCAGTCTTGGTCACTGCCACAGTCAGAGACATAGAGAAATAGATTTGGGTGTCATCAGTGTACTGATAACACCGCGCCCCATGTCTCTGGATGACCTCTCCCAACGGCTTTATGTAAATGTTAAACAGCATAGGAGACAGAATGGCACCCTGAGGGATACCAGATGCCAGCTTTCTTTTACGAGAGCAGCTATCCCCCAGCTTCACCATCTGGAATCTGCCCGAGAGGTAGGACTGGAACCACTGGAGAGCAGTGCCCCCGATTCCTAACTCTCTCAGGCATTCCAGAAGGATACTGTGGTCAGTGGTATCGAATGCAGCTGAGATGTTTAAGAGCACCAACAGGATCACACTTCCCCTGTCGATGCCCAGGCGGAGATTATCGACCAAGGCAACCATGGCGGTCTCAACTCAGTAGCCTGACCTGAAGCTAGTTTGAAATGGGTCTAGATCCATTTTGTTAGAGAAGCAAAAGCTATTAGCTATCCCAGTGACAAAGTAATGTAAAGCCTGATGGGTTCTCATGAATAATTACAGAATCTATACTGTCAACTACTAGATAAATCAGTTTACATGGAAGCACCTACACAGAAACAGAAATAAGAAAATGAATCTTCCCCCACTTCATGATTAAATGACAGGAAAGACATATCTGCTAAACTGTCAAATCTCAGGCTGTCATTAAAGAGTAAGTTCAGGAAATGTGCCATTTCCAATTCAGAAATCTGATATAACAACAAAATCTGGGTGGTGGTGGTGGTGGTGGTAACTAGCTGTACTGTCAGGTCTAGTTCTACATTACTAGTCTCAATATAACTCAGCACAACCTCTGGGGTCTACATCTTTGAATGTGTACCCACATTAAAATTTTCCTGTGTTGGCAAAAATAGACTTAGAAAAAGATAAATTTATAATAAGAGGATGTTGTTTTTGTTGTGTGCCTTCAAGTAGTTTCCAACTTATGGTAACCCTAGGGCAACCCTGTCATGGGGTTTTCTGGATTCAAGTGTGACTTGACCAATGTCACCCAGCATGTTTCAGTGGTTGTGCACGGAATCAAACTCTGGTCTCCATAGCCATAGTACAACAGTCAAACCACAACACCATGCTCGGTCTTGTATTATGTGAGCAGTACATTGAAAAAGAAAATCTGCTTGCAAGATCAAAACAAAGATTGTGCAGGATAAACGAACAGAAGAAATCAATAATATTTGGTGAGCAGGAAGGCTGGCAAGCTAATATTGGAATTATTAACTAAATGATACTTGACAAAGTATTGTCAATATTAGAATTAAAAACTAAATGATATTTGACAAAGGCCCAGAATTTGCCCAGCCTAAATGGAAAATGAAAGAGACCCGTAGTGGAAATTTGCTAATATCTTTATTAGAATGATAAATGTAAAAGCAATAATTATGTTTTGGAATATGTAGAAAGCCCTTGATCAAGTCCAACATACCTTTCCTTGACTACTATAAATTTGTCTATTTGGAAAACTATTTTGAATTATTTTTCAGAGTTATCTACCAGAGCTAAAACACAGATCAGAAAAAGCTGGGAAAATGTACTTTGTTATTCACATTATTATTTCTACATTATCTCCAAGGAAGAATGATGGAATGAGAGAATGATAAATGAAAGAAGCATCTTGAAATAATTAAATCTTTATTATTAGATTTAAATCTGTAATACCAGGTTGCCAATTTGTAGTAGATCATGTTGTGAAACAAAAATACCTTAGAAAAGCAGTTAAAGTAAAACCAAAATAATCAAGAAGAAATGGCTTTATGTTCTTATTCCTAGAGCTGTAGGCCCATTAACCTCCCTCTGAATACCATGTACCCAATCAATTTGGCTGTATGAAAAGCTAGAATTTCAGAAGTAACTTCTGGATTAAATTGTCACAGGATTTTCTTGGCAAGATTTGTTCAGATGGGTTTTGCCATTGCCTTCTTCTAAGACTGAGAAATTGTGACTTGTCCACCACTTTTGCAATCAAACAACATCTGGAGGGTGGCCTGATTCTCATCTCTGTGTTAATATATCAATTTGGGAATCAGTGTCAAAATGTGGCATATTCTGTCATAGAATGGGTTTTGCTGTGGTGTATAAGCATATTTAATTATCGTTTTAATTATGCAGAAAAATGATGAGAAGCATAGTACTAGTGGAAATAATTAGTGCTGTTTAAAAGGGATGCTTGGTCCCTGGCACAAGAATGTGCAGATGTGTAAATTCTATGATTCTATGATGTAAGTTCGAAGAGCTCTACAAATATCTAGTGTTTGCCAGGTTTTTTCCAGGTCCTTTTTAGGATTCGTACAGAATGAAGGTAAAACAATTTCTTGTGACCTGTTTAAGGTGGAATTAACCTTGGGAACAAAGGTTGGGTCAAGACGTAAAATTACCGAATCAAGTCTGAATGTATAGAGCTCACTTCTGACAGATAGGGCTCCTAGCTCTGATACTCTTCTGGAGGAAGTAATAGCCACAAGAAAGAGGACTTTGTAAGTCAAAAATTTTATATCTATCTGTTGGAGTGGTTCAAATGGGGTCTTGGTGAGTGTGGCTAACACGAGATGTAAATCCCAACTTGAGTATCGATGAACTGAACTATGATTCAATCTTTATTATGGTCATTGACCAGTATAAAATAAGATGAAATAGATGAACTGCAGGAGGCCTTATATTAGAACGGCTGTCAGAATAACGAATCTGTCCTCAGCCAATCAATCAGTTGGTCTTGCTATGAATAAGCAGAACTTTATTGAGAGAACCAAGATCAGCAATTCACTCCATTCAGCTTCTAAGCTGAGACTGCCTACCCAGCCCACCACCACACTTCAAAGCAATTAAACTCACTCCACCCGCCTAACATTCTAGCAGCCACCTGGAGACACTCGGCTCCTACATGCTATGTTTGTAAAGCAATTAAAGTCACAGCAACCACCCTCACCTCTGAATATGTATTATGCAGGCTATAGATTTTGGAGCACATACATATATCAATAATCTGGTAGAATCCAAGTAATAACATAGATTCTAACAGTGGCTGTCCTCAAAAACCTTTGAATATAGGGGTGTGAAACAATCCAACCAGAGGATTTGATTGGTAAGGCCGATGTAATGGCCAAAATTTGTCTCTTAAGGATGTTTGGTTTGAGCCCTTGTCTAGACCTTTTTGTAAATAGAAGAGGAGGTCAACTATAGAACAGGACATGGAGGAAATATTTTGGAATTTACACCACGAGGATAAGAATATTCATAACTCCATCTGGTGAAGGGTCTCCGTGACTGAATAACAGATTTCAGTGACCTGGGGTTTTAGTCTGTCTTTTAGCAAGCATGAAGATTGAGTCATTGGGGTTCTGGTGGGCTATCAGTTCATGTGGCAGCAGTTCTGGTCTTAATGGTGCCTTAAACTGATCCTGAGCTAGAGCCAGTATTTCTGGAAACCAAGCTCTTCTTGGCCAGTGTGGCGCTATTAGTATCAAGATTGATATTTCGTTTCTTAGTTTTTATAAACATATTGCAATCATTGCCGTTGGAGGGAAGGCACAAAGGAGACCTGTTGGCTATGATGCGTGGAGTACATCTGTGTGCGTGGAGGGTGCCCTGAATTGTGAACCAGGAGAAGAACCTTGGTACCTGGTTGTTGACTGGTGAGGCAAACAGGTCCACTTGAGGTATCCCTAGGACTTGAATTATCTGGTGGAACACCTTTGGGTGGAAATGCAATTGATGTCTGTGGGCGGATGGTGCGGTAATCAGCAAATCATCCATGTATGGAAATGAAGAAGGAGAAGAAGAAGAAGAAGAAGAAGAAGAAGAAGAAGAAGAAGAAGAAGAAGAAGATTTATTTATATTTCTCATTTCTCCCAGTGGATCGAGGCAGGATTACACCAGAAAATAAAAATACAAATGCACAGTAAAACATTACATTAACCCCTTAATCCCTCCCACCATTACAAAAGTAAAATTCAATGACAACTAAATAATTATATCATTAACACAGTCTAAAAGTAAGCAAGATGGAGTGGACAGAGGCAGATGGGGCTATCCTTCTTTGGATGGTCAGTCTGGGAAAGCCTTCCAGAAGAGATCCAACGACAGCATTTTTAAAGGTGTCTAAGGTGGTAATAAAATGGATCTTCTCAGGCAGGCCATTCCACACTTTCAGAGTGATAGAAAAGAAAGTCTTCCAGGAAGCTGCAGAGAAGGGAGGCCAAGACTCATGGGAGTTTCGCAAAAAGGAGAAGCTGAAGGAACAATTTCAAACACTTCCAATGAGGAAGAAAAATTGGCGGTGTTTCAAGAAATCAGGATGAATGTCTAAGGAAAATTCAACTGAGCTAAGTTCTAAATGGAACATGTATACGAAATGGAAAAATGGAAAATCATCAAAGAGGAATTCAAACAAATAGCTAGCACATGTAGGGATAAAGTCAGAAAAGCTAAAGCGCAGAATGAATTCAGGCTTGCTAGAGAGGTTAAGAACAATAAAAACGGCTTTTGGGAGTATGTCCACAGCAAAAAGAAGAAGAAGGAAATGGTAGGGCCACTGTGTGGTGAAGATGGCAAAATGCTAACAGGGGACAGAGGAAAGGCAGAATTACCACGTTCTTTGCTTCATTCGTCTCAGGAAAGGAAAAGCATGCTCAGCCTGAGAATAATGGAGCAGAGGACAGAACAGGGGAATTTCAGATCAGAATAAATAAGGAGATAGTACAGGAATACTTGGTTAATCTAAATGAATATGTCTCCAGGACCAGATGAACTACATCCAAGGGTATTAAAAGAACTGGAAAATGTGATATCGGAACCATTCGCAAGAATTTTTGAGAACCCTTGGAGAATAGGAGAATTCCCAGCAGACTGGAGGAGGGAAAACATTGTTTCCATCTTCAAAAAAGGGAAAAAAGAGGATCCCAACAACTATTACCAAGTTAGTCTGATGTCAATACCAGGAAAGATTCTGGAATAGATCGTTAAACAAACAGTCTGTTTCCATAATCAATTGCATGATCACAATTCCATAATCACAAAAAGTCAACATGGGTTTCAGAGAAATAAGTCATGCCACACAAATCTGATCTCTCTCTCTCTCTCTTAATAAAATTACCAGCTTGTTAGATCAAGGGAATGCCGTGGATATAGTATATCATGATTTCAGCAAGGCCTTTGACAACGTTCTCCATGACATTCTTGCAAACAAACTTGTGAAATGTGGGCTAGACAAGGTAACTGTTACGTGGATTTGTTATTGGTTGACCGGCGGAATACAAAGGGTGCTCAACAATGGCTCCTTTTCATGCTGGAGGGAAGTGACCAGTGGGGACCCACAAGAGTCTGTCCTAGGCTCAGTGCTATTGAACAACTTTACTGGTGACTTGGATGATAGTATTGGGGGCATACTTATCAAGTTTGCAGATGACACCAAATCAGGAAGAGTTGCTAATACCTCAGAGGACAGGCTCAAAATTTAAACTGGCTTGAATAAACTAGAAAGAGGGGCTGAAGCTAACAAAATGAAATTCAACATGGAGAAATGTAAGGTACTGTACTTAGGGCGAAAAAAAAATGAAATACAGAGATATAGGATGGGGGACACCTCGCTGAACGAGACTACATGTGAAAGGGATCTAGA
Organism: Urosaurus nigricauda; assembly: GCA_034509955.1. Lineage (NCBI taxonomy): Eukaryota > Metazoa > Chordata > Lepidosauria > Squamata > Phrynosomatidae > Urosaurus > Urosaurus nigricauda. The sequence goes on from JAOEGL010000006.1 coordinate 53,119,982, forward strand.
AATCCAAGTACACCATAAGGTGAAAATGAGTCAACAGAGCAATTGTGCAGCTAAAAGGGCCAATGCTATTTTAGGCTGCATCAATAAAAGTATAGTTTCTAGATCAAGGGAAGTAACAGTGCCCCTCTATTCTGCTTTGGTCAGGCCCTACTTGGAATACTGTGTCCAGTTCTGGGCACCACAATTCAAAAAGGATGTGGAGAAACTGGAGTGTGTCTAATGGAGCGACTAAAATGGTGAAGGGTCTGGAAATCATGCCCTATGAGGAACAACTTAGGAAGCTGAGGATGTTTAGCTTCAGAAAAGAGGTGATATGATAGCCCTGTTTAAATAGTTGAAGAAATGTCATATTGAGGAAAGAACAAGCTTGTTTTCTGCTGCTCCAGAGATCAGGATCCGGAACAATGAATGCAAGTTACAGGAAAAGAGATTCCACTTCAACATTAGGAGGAACTTCCAGACAGTTAGGGACGTTCGGCAGTGGAACACACTCCCTCGGAGTGTGGTGGAGTCTCCCTCCTTGGAGGTCTTTAAACAGAGGCTGGATGGCCAATGTGAGGGATGCTTTGATTGAGAGTTCCTGCATGTCAGGGGGGTTGGACTGGATGGCCCTTGTGGTCTCTTCCAATTCTATGATTCTATGATTCAGTAGATTCTTCCCCGAGGTTCTGAGAGTGTGAGGTAGATTATTTAGGGAGAGGCATTCCTGCAGTTATCCTGGACCCAAGCCATGTACGGATTTAAACCAACAAATTGTACTTCTCCCAGAAGCTAATCAGCAGACAATGAAGGCATTTTAAAACAGGTCTTATGTGGTCAAACTTGGATTTACCAACAACCAATCTGGCTGCCATATTTTGGATCAGTTGAAACTTCCAAACCTGGCACAAGGGTAGCCCCATGTAGAGCATATTGCAGAAATTGAGATGACAGGTTACCAGTGCATGTACCACCACTTCTAGGTCCCCCTGGTCCAGGTAGGGCCGCAGCTGGCGTATCAACCAAAGCTGATAGCAAGTGCTCCTGGCCATCACATTTTTCTGAGATGGCAACTGGAGGGATGAGTCCAGGAGCACCCCTGAGCTGTGAACGCAATCCTTTAAGGGAAGTGTGACCCCGTCCAGGACTGGTTGGCAAATCTCCATCCCTGGATTTGGGGTTCCTATAGTGAGTATCTCCATTTTTCCAGGATTCAATTTAATTCAGTTTTCCTCATCCAGTCCATTACCAACCTAAGACAGTCATTCAGAGGGGAGATGCCTTCCTTAGTCACTGCAGCAGTCCGAGACATGGAGAAGCATATTTGGGTGTCATCAGAATACTGATAATCAACTGATGAGGTATCCTGCAACTCTGCTGATGTGGCTTTACTGGATCAATTTCAACTTGGAAGTACTGATGATGTGGACAAGCTCCTTGGAAAAGTGAGGAAAACAACTTGCCCTCTTGGCCCTTGCCCTTCATGGCTGGTGGTCCAGGTGGGTGATGCCTTGAGGATGTTCTTAAAGGACATCATCAATGCATCCCTTAGGGAGGGACATGTTCTATCCTGTTTGAAGGAAGCGGCGGTTAGGCCTGAAAAAACTCTCCCTTGACTCCCTGGATATGAAGAACTACAGGCCAAGCTATCTTGGATGAAACTGATTATCTAAATCCATTTCAAACTGGCTTTAGGACAGGATTTGGAGTTGAGACATGGTTGCTCTGACTGAATACCTTCGTCTAGACATCAACAGGGGTAGTGTGACCCTGTTGGTGTTACTAGATCTCTCAGCAACCATCACATCCTCTTGAATCGCCTGAGAGGGCTAGGGATTGGAGGCACTGCATTGCAGTGGTTTCATTCCTTCCTTTCGGGCAGGTTCCAGGGGGTGGTCCTTGGGGACAGTTGCTCTGCAAGAAAAGAGTTTAATTGTAGCATCCCACAAGGTGTCATCCTGTCCCTGATGCTTTTCAACATATATATGAAGCTGCTGGGAGACATTATACAGAGGCATGGGACAGGGTGTTATCAGTTTGCTGATGACACCCAGATATATTTCTCCATGCCTCGGTCTGACTTTAGATGGCGTCTCTCCTCTCAATGTTTGTCTTAAGGGAGTAATGGTCTGGATGAGGGAAAGCAAATTGAAGCTGAATCCAGACAAAACACTTACGGTTTCGACCCCAAACCCAGGTATTGGGATACAACCTCCAGTCCTGGAAGGGGGTCACACTCCCCTCAAAAAACTGTGTTCACAGTCTGGGGGTGCTCCTCTATCCGTCGCTTCACATGACAAATCAGGTGAATGTGACGGTCAGGAGTGCCTGTTATCAGCTTTGGCTGATACGCCACCTGTGCCCTTTCCTGGAAGCCAGGGACATTGAGACCATAGTACATGCACTGGTAACTTGATTTCTGTAATGCACTCTACATGGGGCTACCCTTGTGCTTGGTCTGGAAACTTCAATTAGTCCAGAACATGGCAGCCAGACTAGTTTCTGGTACATCCAGAAGAGACCATATAACACTGATCCTAAGATCACTTCACTAGCTGTCCATTAGTTTCCGGGCCCAGTACAAGGTGTTGGTTATCACCTTTACAGCCCTAAATGGCTTCAGTCCAACCTATCTTTGGGAATGCCTCCTTCCATATAATCCTCCCCTCACACTCAGATCCTCAGAGAGGAACTTGCTACAGCCTCGGAACTGAACCACTGGAGCACAGTGCCCCCAATTCCCAGCTATCTCAAACATTAGAGAAGGATACCATGGTTGATGGTATTGAAGGCCGCTGAGAGGTCCAAAAGCACCAACAGGATAACACATCCCCTGTTGATACCCAGATTGAGATCATTGACTAAGGCGACTATAGCGGTCTCAACTCCATATCTTGTCCTAAAGCTGGTTTGAAATGGATCTAGATAATCAGTTTCCTCCAAGACTGCTTTGAGTTGAATGGCAACCTCTCTCTTGATCACTTTGCCCAAGAATGGAAGAAAGGAAACTGGCCTGTTATTTCTGTCCAGGGGGTCAAGAGAGGTTTTTTCAATAGTGGTTTGACCACTGCTTCTTTCAAGCTTGCTGGAAAATGGCCCTGCTGAAGAACGCATTGATTATAGATCGAAGCAGGACTTTTGTTGCATCACCTCCCTGGACAGCCAGCCATGAGGGACAAGGATTGAGAGAACAGGTTATCTTTTTCAGCTTGTCCACTTCATTGGCACTCTCAGACTCAAATTGATCCAGTTTAACATTGTCCATGAAGCCACTGGACACCTTTCTTGTCATTTCTGCATTAATGCCCGCATCCAAGTCATCTCTTATATGAGAGATTTTATCTGCGAAATGGTCATTAAATGCATCACAGCAGGCACTGGTTGGTTCCAATAGAGGGTTTAGGGTGGGAGGTGTCTGAGTTAGATCTTTAATCACCATGAACAGTTCTGCTGGACAAGACTTCACAGATGCAATACATGCAGAGAAGAATCAAGAAAATCGCTATGGCATGTCTTGTCAGATAAAAGTCGAGTTTTTTTGCCAGCAGCACTCTAGTCATTGTGCAGCCTGCTTCATTTTCCGAAGGTCTTCCATGTACCAAGATTTATGGCTGAAAAGGACGCTTGGGAGCAACTGTGTCTACAGCCTTGGTGATATTGATATTCCAGGTGCTGATCAAAGCTTCGACAGAATCACCATCGCTGCCAACCATAGAACCCTCTAGGACTTTCTGGACCCTGACCGGTTCCATCATTCTTTGAGGGCAGATCATTCTAATAGATCTCTATCCCCAACAAGGTTACAGGTAGTAGCCATCAGTCCAACCTTTACCAGAAAATGGTCCATCTATGACAATGTGGAGATGTGAGTCACCTCTACCCACGGATGTACAGAACAGGAACATCAGAGGATACTCTGCTGGGCGGGGGGGGGGGGGGATCTTGAGCTTCTATGTCTTTCCCACTACTGGATGCAAGAGCAGTGTCCGGCTGGTCAGCAGAAGGGAGATTTGGAGATGGCTGGCCAGATCCTGGGTCCAGGGGGAAGCATTGGCTGCAGCCTGCATAGAAATGATGGACACCAGCAAACTAATCAACTCTAGGGGCAGGGCCAGTGCTGCAGTTGGTGTGGACACGGGGGAGGCTGCTCACTTTATTTATTTATTTATTTATTTCTAGCCTGCCCCTCTGACTGAGCAATCGGGGTGGGGTACAGAAAAATTTAAAACAACAACAGTTAAAATATCCAATCCCGGCCCCACCCCACCCCCTAAAAAAGAATTGAATCAAGCAATGAGTTAAAACATAGTATAAAATAAACAGTATCAGTAGTATCAAGCTAAAAGTCCTTGAGCTATATGGGTGGGCAGAGGCTGGAAAAACTCTACAACCAAAGTTTGGAGCCAGGAAGTGTTAAGCATTTTCCAGGAAGGCCTGCCGGAAGAGATGCATCTTTAGGGCTTTTTTGAAGCCATCAATGGATGAAATAAGATGCATCTTATCCAGCAGGTCATTCCACAGCTTGGGGGCGACCGTTGAAAAGGCCCTCTGGGAGCTCTGCACCAGCCTGGTCTTCATGGGCTGTAGCAGATTCCTCCCAGAGGATCGCAGTGTGCGGGGGGGGGGGGGGGGTTTATACGGGAAGAGGCAGTCCCTAAGATAAGATGGACCCAAGCCATGTAGGGCACCTTGTACTGTGCCCAGAAACTGATCGGCAGCCAGTGGAGAGATTTAAGCACAGGTGTTATGTGCTCTCTCCTAGATGTTCCCGCAATAAGCCTGGCTGCCATATTTTGAACCAGTTGTAGTTTCCGAGTTAAGTACAAGGGTAGCCCCTGTAGAGTGCATTACAGTAGTCCAGACATGAGGTTACCAGCATGTGTACCACAGTTTCCAGATCCCTCATGTCCAGGAAAGGGTGCAGCCGAAGCTGATAACAAGCACTCCTGACCATCGCATTCACCTGACTAGTCATGCGAAGTGACAAGTCCAGGAGTACCCCCAGACTGCGAACAGAGTCCTTCGAGGAGAGTGTGACTCCAGTGAGGACTGGAGATTGTATTCCCAAACCAGGTTTCAGCCTGTGACTGTAAGTACCTCCGTTTTGTTCGGATTGAGCTTCAATTTGTTTTCCCTCATCCAATTGATTACCGCCGCAAGACAGCCATTGAAAGGAGAGACACCATCTGAGGTCTGAGCAGACAATCTGGTCTGGAGAGGTATATCTGAGTGTCATCAGCGTACTGAAGACAACATTGCCATAAGTGTCCTCTGACAGCATCGTCTCTTCCTGATCCTGAGTAGGGAGAGTGTAGCGTGGGATAATCTGACTCATAGATTAGGGTTCTCTCTCCTCTGCTGCACCATCCTGGGATTTGGAGGCATCCCTGCCATCCAGGTGATGGCTGAGACCCGGTCAAAATGTGTGGATTCCCCGGACATGCCGGTGCTGTCCTCCATTTCTTCAATTTCGGACATCCAAAATGCCTAACTAACCTAGCCTGTTCAAAGTTAAAGGAAGGGACAGAAGGAAGAGGGGGAGAAATAACTTCTTTTTATAAGCGTCTGGAGAAAGAGAGCGAAGAATAGAGGAAAAAAACAACCTATCTGGAGCGAGGCAGGAACTAAACTGGAGACACCTCCTGAAAGTCTTAGTCCCTGCCTATTGGAGCGAATAGAGGGAACCAATCTGTTCAGGATCCCTCCCCTCCATTGTGGAAAAAGTAACATCTTTGGATTCTATGGCTTGGTTTCAATCTTTGTTTCATGTAGAAAATTAATTAAAATATTACGCATAAAATTACCATCAGGCTATGTGTATATAAGATGCACACAAATTATAAATGAATTTCATGTTTAGGCTTGGGTCCCATGTTCAAGGCATATCGTTATGTATGTGCAAACATTCCAAATAAAAAAAAGAAAAAGAAAGAAAAAAAAGCTGAAACCCATAAGGGAGACTCAACCTGTATGCATATTATCTAAAATGATTTATCCTTATTAAATTATTTATGTGAAGAAGTTCCAGGAATACAAAGATTTCGTGTAGGCATTTTTTGACTACAAAATAATTGTATTGGAAATGTTTGGGGGCAGGGTTTGTGTTAGTGTTCTTATTTGTTTTTGAGCTGATAATTAGGTATATTCAGAAGAAAATCTGGATTTAAAGAATGTCTCTCCTAGTCCCAAAGAGCAATTTGAAATATACTCTCTGTGGCCCAAGAAGTATATTCTCTGTGGCCCAGCCAAAGTACTATGTGACAAGAAAAGTTGTGGGAAGCCATTTGCATAGTTTTGTCATCCTTCTTTTCTTTGGATGCTGTTTCAAATGGAAGCAACACTTTTCAATGCAAGCCTGACTGACCTGCACAGTTGTCAGAACTGAATTAACAACTTTTATTAAATGCAAGATATCTGAGCAGAGGGTTTAAATGAGATGTGAACACAGCCAGATTTGTGGATGGAATTCTATTCTGTAGAGTAGAAACAAATCAGTTAGCTTTAGAACACTGCATTCTGTAGAAAATATGAAATACTTGTTTTGCAGATCTAGATTTGACAGCTGTGTCTATTACATATAATTATGCCTTTTAAGAAGGGTCAGTAATTTATCACCTTTGGCACTTAGTATGTCAGAGTTTTATTCATTAATCAAATATTTATTAAATAGGAGAGCAATCTCTGTGATATGCAGGATGTACATGAATTAAGAACCCAGTTCTATAAGTTGCAGACCTTCATCAGACACAGTCTTAAATGTCACTAATAATTCATCCCATCTCCATTTTCAATTTTCACAGCACTGCTGAAATCTGGAGGAGGGAGGATACCGTAAGTGGTATAGATTTTTATTTGATTCCTTTTATTTTGAATGAGGTGAACTTTTTCTATTGTCTCTTTCCATTTCCTGATCACAAAACCATCTGTTGACGCACACAAGCAATGACCAGAGTGAAGAAATGGAGAAACTTTCTAACTGTGGTCCTAGCTGGTCAAGGAGAATGCAAGCAAATAGTGTTGGGAATGAAAGCAAACAGGTAGACCACTCAGAGCAGGAGAATAAGTACATGCTGCGCCCACCAATCTGAAACCCAGCCTGAACATATAAACATCACCTTAATATATAATGGATGACCAAGGAACTTTCAGCTGAGCTAAGTTTTAAATGGGACTTGTATAAAAAATGGAAAAAGAGGAAATCACCAAAGAGGAATTCAAACAAATAGCTAGTATATGTAGAGATAAAGTCAGAAAAGCAAAAGCACAGAATGAGCCCAGGCTTGCTAGAGAAGTTAAGAAAAATAAAAAGGGTTTTTTTTTGGCGGGGGGGGGGGGGTATGTCCATAACAAAAGGAAGAAGAAGGAAATGGCAGGGTCATTACATGGAGAAGATGACAAAATGCTAGAAGAGAATAGAGAAAAAGCAGAATTACTCAACATCTTCTTTGACACATTCTTCTCAGAAAAGGGAAAGAATGCTCAACCTGAGGAAAGTGGAGAAGAGGGCACAATAGGAGAAATGCAGCACAGAATAAGTAAAGAGGAAGTACAAAATGACCTTGTTAATTTAAATGAATTTAAGTCTCCAAGACCAGATGATCTATATCAAATGTAATCGCAGAGGCATTGACAATTATTTTTGAGAGCTCCTGGAGAACAGAAGTAGTCCCAGTAGACTGGAAGAGGGCAAACATTGTCCCCATCTTCAAAAAGGGGGGAAAAAAGAGGATCCCAACAATTATCGCCCAGTAAGTCTGACATCAGTACTAGGAAAGATTCTAGAGCAGATCATTAAACAGATAGAAGGCAACACCATAATCACAAAAAGTCAACATGGGTTTTTGAGAAACAGGTCATGTCAGACTAATCTGATCTCCTTTTTTTTGATAAAATTACTATCTTGATAGACGAAGGGAATGCTGTAGATATAGCATATTTTGATTTCATTAAGGCCTTTGACAAGGTCCCTCATGATATTCTTGCAAACAAGCTAGTAAAATGTGGGCTAAACAATCAACTGTTATGTGGATTTGTAATTGGTTGACCGGCTGAACCCTAAGGGTGCTCAACAATGGCTCCTCTTCCTCCTTGAAAAAAGTGAGGTGCCACAGTATTCTGTCTTGGGCCCAGTGCTATTCAACATCTTTACCAGTAACTTGGATGAAAGAATAAAGGGGATGCTTACCAAATCTGCAGATGACACCAAATTAGGAGGAATAGCTAAGACCCCAGAGGAGAGGATCAAAATTCAAAATGACCTGAATAGATTAGAAAGCTAGCCCAAAATTAACAAAATGAACTCCAACAGGGAGAAATTTAAGGTACTGCATAGGCAGAAAAATGAAATGTATAGATATAGGATAGGGGACACCTGGCTTAACAAGACTAAATGTGAAAGGGACCTAGGAGTCCTAGTAGACCACAAGTTGAATGTGTGGTAACAGTGTGATGCGGCAGCTAAAAAGGCCAATGCAATTTTAGGCTGCATCAATAGGTGTGTAGTGTCTAAATCAATGGAAATCAAATCTATTCTGCATTGGTCAGGCTTTATCTGGAATACTGTGTCCAGTTCTGGGCACCACAATTTAAAAATGGAGCGTGTGCAGAGGCAGACCACCAAAATGGTGAAGGGTCTGGAAACCATGATTTAGGGGGAGCAACTTAGGGAGTTGGGCATGTTTAGCCTGGAGAAGAGAAAGTTAAGAGGTGATATGATAGCCCTGTTTAAGTATTCAAAAGGATGTCATATTGAGGACGGAGCTAGCTTGTTTTCTGCTGCTGCAGAAAATGGAACAAAGGATGCAAGCTACAGGAAAAGAGATTCCACCTCAACATTAGGAGGAACTTCCTGACAGTAAGGGCTGTTCGACAGTGGAACACACTCCCTCGGAGTGTAGTGGAGTCTCCTTTCTTAGAGGTCTTTAAACAGAGTCTGGATGTTCAGGAATGCTTTGATTGTGAGTTCCTGGATGGTAGGGGGTTGGACTGGATGGCCCTTGTATTCTCTTTCAACTCTATGATTCTATGATTCTATCTGCTTTTTCACACTAGGGGGCAAACAGGTTTAAATAAGAGTTAAACAGAAAATGTCCTATGATAAACATAGGGCATTTTCTGTTTACTCTCGTTTAAATCCTGTTTGCCTCCTAGAGTGAAAAAGCAGTATGAGAAGATGGAAAGATTTCAAAAGATCAGATTTAATTCGTTGAGATTGTCACCTACAGTTGTTCCAAATGTTTCTAAGTCCTAATGACATGAAACGAGGATATGTTTGCCAGAAAGAACACATAAAGTCTTTCTTCCCAACACACACACACACACAGAGCAGTGTGGACTCTAACTAGATGCATCTCAAATTGATACTGAAACAATGTACATTTACAGGCCAATTCATTTTGAAATGCTCCTAGGAAGCTTAGATAACTACATAGATGCACCGTTTTCTGCTCTGAAAATGAAAAGACATGAAGAAACATGGTGGCTTTCGTACTAAGGTGAGATGGGGGAAAAGCAATCAAAGGATACAATGCAAAGTCAGACAGAATCATGACAATTAGTCTTCAGGTAAAACCTATAAACATCTCTGTAACCCAAGTGTATGCGCTGAGCACAGAAACAGAGAAAGAAGAAATTGAAAAATTCTATGAAGGAGTCCAGGAAAAAATTGATAACACCCCAGCACAGGGCTGAAAGCTAATCACAAGCAACTAGAATGCCAAAATTAGTGGCAAAGAATGATAAAAAATTGTAGGAAGATTTGGACTAGGTAGAAAAAATGAAGCAGAAAAGTGACTGATAGAATTTTCCAAGGATGACAATCTATTCATTGCAAATACTTTCTTCATCCAACCAGAGAGGAGATTAAACAAATGGACATCACTAGATGGTTAATACAAAAATCAGACTATATAATCAGAATCAGAAGATGGAGAGGCTCTATTCTTGCAGATAAAACTAGACCAGGTGTTGAATGTAGAACAACTCATGAACAACTTATATCAAAAATGCAAAACTATTCAATATCTACCTGAATCCACTGGGAGAAATCAACCACAGGCATGGGGCAGGATGTTATCAGTACACTGATGACACTCTTATTTCTCCATGCCTTCAAAAACAACTTCATACGAGGATAGTGTGTCTCCTCTGAATGAATACTTGAAAAAGGTAATGGACAAATGGACAAAATTCAAATTGCAACTGAAACCAGACAAGACAGGAGTGCTAATCTGGGGCTGGAGGTGTGTCAACCAGTTCTGGATAAGGTTATACACCTGAAAGACTGTGTTCACAATTTGGGAGCGCTCCTGGATTCATCCCCCCAAATGAATGTCTAAAGGATGCTGTTGTGAGGCCTATGTTAAAAAAGTCATCCTTGGATCCCACAATAATGAACAACTATCGGCCGGTGTCTAACCTACCATTTCTGGATGAGGTTTTGCAATTCCCAACTCCAGGGGTTTCTGGATGAAATGGATTATCTAGATCCATTTCAATCTGGTTTCAGACCTGGCTATGCAACAGAGACAGCCTTGATCACCTTGGCAGATGACCAATGCAGGGAACCTGTTGGTTCTCCTGGATCTCTCAGTGGCTTTTTGATACCATTGATCATGGTATCCTTCTGGACTGCCTCTCTGGAATAGGGCTTGGAGCTACTGATCTACAGTGGCTCCATTCCTTCCTGGAGGGGCAAACCCAGAAGGTGGTACTAGGGGAATCTTGTTTGACCCCCTGGCCATTGACCTGCAGGGTCCCTCAGGGTTCAGTGTTGTCCCCTATGCTGTTTAACATATACATGAAACTGCTGGGAGAGGTTGTCCAGAATTTTGGGGTGCAGTGTCATCAATATGCAGATGACACTCAACTCTACAACTCTTTCCCACCTCAATCCAAGGAGGCTGTCCTGGTCCTAAACCAGTGTCTGTCTTCAGTAATGGACTGGATGCGGGCAAACAAGTTGAAACTTAATCCAGACAAGACAGAGATGCTCCTGGTTAGTTGGAAGGCAGATTGGGGAATAGGGATCCAGCCTGTGTTAGATGGGGGTCACACTCCCCCTGAAGACACAGGTTTGCAGTTTGGGAGTACTCTTGGAATCAGCTTTGAACTTGGAGGCCCAGATCTCTGCTGTGCACATTTAAAACTTGTGTGCTAGCTGCACCCGTTCGTGGAGAGGCCAGATCTGGCTATGGTGGTACATGCCTTGGTTACATCCCATTTGGACAACTGTGATGGGAATGCGAGAGAGAGCCTTCTCAGTGGCTGCCCTAGTCTTTGGAACTCCCTGCCCAGGGAGATCAAAATGGCTCCCTCCTTGATGGCCTTCTGCCATCAGGTGAAGACCTACCTGTTCACACAGGTGTTTAAGGAATTGTTATAAAGGCAGGCTGGGATGTTGGACCATTTTTTAAAAATGTTTTAATTGTACTGTTTTTTATGCTTTGAAGCTGCTCTGAGTCCCAGTTCTGGGAAAAGAGTGGGATACAAATAAATATAATAAATAAATAAATGTCAGGTCAGATAGATGCAACAGTCGGGAGTATCTTTTATCAGCTTCGGGTGATACACCAACTGCACCTCTTCCTAGAATTGGAAGATCTAAACATGGTAGAACTTCAAGGCTGGACTTTTGCAATGTGCTGTACATTGGGCTAGTTTTGTACCAGTCTGGAAGCTCTAGCTGGTTCAGAATATGGCAGCCAGATTGATTACAGGTATATCCAGGAGTGATCACATCACATAGATCTTAAAATCACTCCACTGGCTGACAATTAGTTCCCAGGCAAAGTACAAAGTGTTGATTATTACCTTTAAAGCCCTACATGGTTTGGCACCTACAGAATTGCCTTTTCCTGTACAATCCATCCTGTACACTCAGGTCCTCTGGGAAATGTTTGCTCCAACCAGCCAGGACTAACATTACCCAGAGGACTTTTTTGTCTGCTGCCCCCTAGACTGTGTTAATGACCTGCTGGAAGAGATAACGGCAGCTGGAAATGCTAACTCCTTTTAAATCAGCACTAAAGACATCTCTTTTCTGGCAGGCCTACCCAGTCAATTTTAAATCATGACGTTTTAGTTGTACATGTAATCTATGGGTATATTATTATGATTTTATAGTGTTGTATTTTAATTGTGGGTTTGAGTTTTTAGTCAACAATTTTTTAAAAATTATTATTATTATTATTATTATTACTACTACTACTACTATTATTATTATTGCTGAACATAAAGAAAACAAAAAAAAATTACCACAAAACATCTACATAAATTCAACCTAGATAATGAAGAAATTGAAATAGTTAAAGTTTTCTCGTACCTTCGGTCAACCATTAATCAGAATGGAGACTGCATCAAGAAATAAGAACACTAGGAATGGGAAGGACAGCGATACTAGACAAGATCCTAAAGTGTAAAGATATACAACTGAACACTAAAGTTAGAATTGTCCAAGCTATTATATTCCCCATCACAATGTACAAATGTGAGAGATGGACAATGAAGAAAGAGGAGAGAAAGAAAATCAACTCATTTGAGATGTGGTGCTGGAAAAGAGTGCTGAGGATACCATGAACAGCCTAAAAGACAAACAAATGGATTAATCCTGAACTTTCCCTGGAAGCCTAGGTGATGAAATAACTTGGCCACATCATGAGAAGGCATGACTCATTAGAAAAAAAAGATACGTCTAGGGAAGATTGAAGGCAGTAGAAAGAGAAGAAGACTGCATACCCGATAGCTGGACTCAGGGAGGCCATGGGCCTGAATCTATAGGACCTAAGCAGAGCACTGGAGGATAGGAGGTACTGAGATGCCTCATCCACCAGGTCGCTATGAGTTGAGGCCAACTCATGGGCAGTTAACAACAACAACAAGGAAAAAACAACAAATATCACTTTTAGGAAGAATCGGAATAATACAAATGAACATTCTCCCCCGCATGCTCTTTCTGTTCCAAACAATACCAGTCATTATGAATAATTACCCATTTAAAACTTGGAAAAAAGATCTCTCTGAATTTATTTGGCACGGGAAAAACCAAGAATAAAATATAAAATAATGCAGGACAGGAAGGAAAGAGGAGGGCTGAATTTACCCAGTCTAGAAGTTTATTATCATGCTTGTTCTATACTTTGGAATTGAGATTGGGTACAATTGGAAAATTCAAAATTATTAGAATTAGAAGGGTGTGAGATAAAGGCAGGGTGGCATGCGTACTTATGCTATGATAAACCTAAATTTCTTAAAGAATTCAGATGTCATATAGTGAGAAAAGCGTTGTTAATTACATAGAACAAATACAAAAAATATATATACAGAAAATTACCCAGATGGGCTTCCCCTCAAGAAGCATTTCACAAGAATGAAATAACAGATAAAACAAAATGGTTAAGATATGAAGATATTTTGAAAAGGTTAGGAGATAAAGACATACTAAAAACAAGGGAAGAATTGAATAAAGAGGAAGTACAAATTAATTGGTTAAAATATTGGCAAATTAAAGGTGATTATGAAAAATATAAAAAAGAACAAGGAATAGAACAGGAGAATACTGATTTTGACAAAATTATAAGAGGAGAAAAGACACAATTTATTAAAAGGAGTTTATATGTAAAGCAGTTAAACCAAATATGATTAAATGGCCACAGAATATCGGAAACGAAATACCTCTTTTGAATTGGGAAAATACATGGAAAAAGAATTTGAAATTCACCAACTCCGTCAGATTAAAAGAAAACTATTATAAACTCTTTTATAGGTGATATTTATCTCCATTAAAATAGCCAAACTAAGTAAACATGGAAACAATAAGTGTTGGAAATGTAGAGTAACAGAAGGTACATTTTATCATATGTGGTGGTCCTGTAAAAAACCAAAAAATTCTGGAAATAAATTTCTGGTCTACTTGGACTCCCTAGATCTCTTTCACACGTAGTTTCATGTATCAGTAGTTAAAAAAAAATCCCATTATGACCAGAATCTTTTTGTTAAATATAACTGATATTATATTGGACAATATTACACGAGATCAAATTGAGGTTTTGTTGTATATGATTACTGCTGCTAGGATGATCTATGCACAATACTGGAGAACTAGAATAACTCCACCGATAGAAGAGTGGATAATGAAACTGAATGATTTTGCTACTTTAGATACACTTACAGCTTACACAAATAAAAGAACTAATCAGCAATATTTTGAAAAATGGAGAGAAGTGTCTAGACTATAGGAAAAATAGAAAATTTGAAATTTAAGTATTTTATGGTGTTGAGATATAAGAGCAATTATCTTTTTTATTTTGTTTTTCTTGGAACAAGTATGTAATGGATGTATATGTGATATGTAAATTATGTTCTTGTGATCTTATTGATCTTATGAATGATGTAACTCTCTTTTTTCTTTTCTCTTTTTCTTTTCTTTCTTTTAATAAAACAAATTAATAAATAAATAGAAACAACAACAAGGAAGCATTAAAGGCAGCGATGGGTAGCAAAGTGCCCTCAATAGCTTGTTGTTGTTGTTGTTGTGTACATTTTAGTAGTTCCTGATTTATGGTGACCTTAAGGTGAATTTATTATGGAGATTTCTTGCCAAGATTAGTTCAAAGGGGGTTGTCTTTGCCTTCCTCTCAGGCTGAGAAAGTATGACTTGTCCAAAATAACCCTGTGGATTTCCATGGGTAAGCATGGATTTCAACCATGTCTCCAAAGTTGCAGTCCACTACACAAACTTGTGGGCTTCTCTCACACATCTGGCTTAGTGACTGTATAATCAGAATGCATTGGGTGCTGATGAGCATATCATTTATTGTAACAGAAGGCTTATCCACTGTGACAAGTCTTTCCCAAACAACGCAGAAGGGCACTTAAATTCTAAGGTACCACTAGCAATTTATTGCAGAGAGGGTTACAGCAAAGCCTAAGAGACTTGGGGCTTCATGTAACTGCATAAAGGCTGGATAATAGCACTTTTGGCCATATCTATAACACAACTCTTTCTCTCTCCCATCAATGCCTTGTCCTTGAAATGTGATTAGCCCACACCTTACCATTGATGGAAAAACCTGTCAAAAAGATCCCAGTAGTACTAATATAGTGCTCTTCTTCAAGTGCTTAGGGTGGAAAAATGAAATGCACAGATATCGGATGGGGGACACCTGACTGAATGAAATCACGTGCGAAAGAGATCTAGGAGTCCAAGTAGACTATAGGTTGAACATGAGTCAACAGTGCAATGCGGCAGCTAAAAAGGCCAATGCAATTTTAGGCTGCATCAATAGAACTATAGTGTCTAGGTCCAGGGAAGTAATAGTGCCACTCTGTGTCCAGTTCTGGGTGCCACAATTCAAAAAAGATGTGGAGAAACTGGACCATGTCCAAAGGCGGGCAACTAAGATGGTGAGGGGTGTGGAGGTCATGCCCTATGAGGAGCGGCTTAGGGAGCTGGGGGTGTTTAGCCTAGAGAACATAAGGTTAAGAGGTGATATGATATCCCTGTTTAAATATTTGAAGGGATGTCATATTGAGGAGGGAGCAAGTTTATTTTCTGCTGCTCCAGAGACTAGAACATGGAACAATGGATGCAAACTGCAGGAAAAGAGATTCCACCTCAACATTAGGAGGAACTTCCTGACAGTAAGGGTTGTTCGACAGTGGAACACACTCCCTCGGATTGTAGTAGAGTCTCCTTCCTTGGAGGTTTTTAAACAGAGGCTGGGTGGCCATCTGTCAGGGATGATTTGATGGAGAGTTCCTGCAAGGCAGGAGGTTGGACTGGATGGCCCTCGTGGTCTCTTCCAACTCTATGATTCTATGCTGTAAGTTACTCCCAGAGCAGTTCTGGAATTGTAGGGTCATGTAGTGTCAGTGCCTTTTCTTCTTCCTCTCTCACCTTCACTACTCCAGAACAACCTTTTTTGTTTTTGTTCTTATTTTCTTATTTTGTTTTTTAACTGCATTCGTATAACTCAACAACTGCATTTTTAAAAAACAACCCCCCTAAAGAAACACAAGGCAATGCTGGGTAGGGCATAGGGTAGGGAGGTGTGGTTGAAGACAAGGGTGGAAGAGAGAGTGAGAGGCCAGCAGCAGCACCATTGTGCTAATGGAGGGAGATGTGGGAGAGAGTGCTCTCAAATTGGTACATATGTACCCTTTATTAACACAATTGTGGTGAAAATGAGGGGCATATTATAAACTTCCTACTCTGTGGCCTGCCTGTAAATTCCAGAATCCTCTGCAATGGTTGCATGGTTTCTCAGCAGGCAAACTAACACTGAAGAGTGCATTTAGGACTGAACATTTGAAAAATACTGCCTTTGCAAAACTCAGCCTTTGAATATTTTGGTGTTTGACGTTGAAAATCCAAGTTATATGATTTTAAATATACTATTATTACTAGTACTGATATTTTGAACAACAATTTGAATTTTAAGGACACTGGAACCAACATGACAGCACAGATACATGATGGTGCATGTAAACACTAAGAGGAATTAGACAAATCCTTGATACTGTAAAGTAGAAGAATGAGCAATAATTTAAATCTTATGAAATTTAACCTTGCTTGGTCAGCACCAATTCTTTCCAAAAATACACATTTTTCCTTTGGGCAAAAATTTGTGTTCCACCCTGGATAAAGAAAAACCATTTAAATTAACAATTTTAAAGAGAATTAACATTGTACTAAAATGACAATGCCTTTTAACAATCTAAGTTTCAGATAATAAGTCTGGTAATATCCCAAAAGCATTTGGATTCGTCAATCATCAAACTTGTCTTCTTCTATATTATTGTATATATTGCATATAATTATATTACACATAATAATCTTTTTCAAGAATGCCTCTAAGTTTATTATTACATTATCTGCCCACAAATGTAATAAAAAGCTATCTCTTCACCATTCCTTCAAAGACACTGCCAATTTTTAAAGTTTTATATACACAGGGTTGAAGTTATTTATCTAGGGTTTATCCTTTAACCTTGTAACCTTATACTGTTAACTTGTTTAATTATTGCATCTATTTAGCTAATATATCATCCATTTTTTGCATCGTTCTACAACAAACTCTCAATGTGTTTTCAAATTTTCTTATTCTGTCTTCATTTTGCTAAAGATATTCTGATTATCATTTCATGATATAGTAAAACTTGCCAATTTCAAATAAACTCATTCCTTAGATTCTCAGTCAATAAACTCTTCTACATACTGTATATACTTGTTCTCAAAAGTTTTTCATTTGCTTCCCCATGGTGTATCTATTAACTGAGAAATTTTACTTCAGTATTTCAATATTTTTACTACAAAAACATGTCATAAATAAATAATTGGCACAAAGTGCATTATGCATATTCTAAATTGCACAAAACTGCTAATTTTAAAACAATATAAACCAACACTCAGTTTTTAAAAGGAATGCAGAAAATGTAAATTATTTTTTTCTCCAAAGAAAATAATTTGATTTATGTCATTTTGATAACTTTTTGTAAAATGTGACTGAACGGGGAACAAAAATAGAAGATATAGAAACAAAAATTGTTATAAGCTTTGTTATAAAATGATGTCAGTAGAATAAATAAAATAGTATATTCAGTGGTTCTCAAATTGAGGGGTGGGATCTCCAGGGGGGTGTGAGAGCTGATCAAGGGAGGCAAGCGACTTGGAAGCTATGCTTCCCCTCCTCCTCTTCCCATTTTTTTTCTGTTTTGGAGGGGGAAGCAAAAGGCAAGGAGGACACTTAGAGCAGCCACCCCTGCCTGAGGGAGGAAGAGGAGGCGAGCAGGGAAGCTTGTTGCATCATGGCCTGTGATGGGGACCATACAGAGCTACTACTTCTTCTGTCCCCTCCCTTCCCATCACTGCCCCAGTTCTTGGGATGAGATGCTGCTGCATTAATATATTCATGGCTATACATGCATGTGTGAAAAAAATACGCAGACTGAGGTGTGTGAAACTTCCACATGTATATGTAAAAGGGGTGACAAGAGTAAAAAGTTTGAGAACCATGGATATATGTCAAATCCACAGGTAAAAGATACTTGAGTTGTGAACTCTTAACTATCTCCCTTAAACTTTCAGATATAACTGATCTATCTCCCTTAAACTTTCAGATATAACTGAAAGTGCATACACAGTCTCAGAATCTACTGTGGGCTTCATATTCCATCTGAATTGAAATAATAGTGTGAGGTGGAGTGAATAGTGTGAATGGAGACCACAGTAATCCTTTTTGACCAAATATGTACTGCAAATATTCTCATTCTCGAAGTAAGCATATGTTTGTGTGTGCAACTGCATATAGTTTTGCATCCAACAAATAAATTGCCCTCCTCAAAGAAGGTATCTGTGACACATGCTTTATCAAAGCAACTTTTGATTTTTGAAGGAAGCTTTCCTTTGAATGAGATGGCAAAGTTGTCATTAATTAAGATGCCTGCATATCAGGAAAAGAACACTTAGAAGTGGCAACTTTTTCAGTGGCTCAGGAAAATAAAAATTCTACTAGGCCTTACCAGTGTGGCTTCTCTTGTGAACCATAAGAACATTGGGACCGATGCAAATTATCCCACAGACATCACACTTTAGCTTTCCATTAGGGAGTCGAATGCCTCCAACTCCTGATATGGCTTTGCTGCCACTGTGTGAACCATTCATTTTCTCTCCAGAGGCATCAAGCATTCGTAAATCCTTTGCACATTCTTCCCCATTCATTTCACAGGCACGCCCATTCTCTTCATCACTTTGTGCCTCTATTTTAATATTACTGGCTGAAAGAAACAATAGAGGGATGCTACTCAGTGTTTTTTAAATGAACAAAAACATTGTGGTAAAGAAACAATGAACACAAAGGAAAGCATTTCTCAGCAGAACTTTCAGTACACTTGAGGGGCAAATTACTGCTGCACTTACATTTCTATGTGGGCAATGGAATTATTTTAGCATCATGTGCAATAGTAGGCAATTATTTTTACATGGATATCTCTAATTTCTTTCACTTTTAAAAAGTCTCATATTAGGTGAAAAAGCAGTGAGATTATTAAGTACCTAGCAGGCCACAAGAGTTGTTCAGTACATATCCGGTATTGCTCCCCTCAGGCTAATGTGACTGGAGCAACATGGGGCCAGTGACCATGAACTGTGGCTGCCAAGTAACTGGCAAACCTTAGCAATCCTAGCAAAGCAACAAAAGAAGGAGATTAAGTGAGCCTGACAGAGGTCACCATACATAATCATTTACTCTTATGTAGATCCAGCATACTGGAGTTTTGTTTTTAACATCAGAGAATGGATAAAACCAGGAACAAAACTGTCTTTTTCAGTGTTTATCCTCCAATCCTTTTCTCTTTTCAGTGAACAAGTAATTGTGAAGGCATTTGAATAACTTGTACAAAAATGGTGCTACAAGTCAAAAGACATAAATGGAAATGTTTGCTCTCACAAAACCGAATACACTATAAGTAGAGCATGTTGTTACATACAATAACTATTGCTGCCCTGATAGATGATTGTTATCTGTATGTACATGCATTACAGATCTGAAAATCCAGAGAATGAAACGGATGAATAGAGTAGCATCCAGTTAGAATAACTTCATCAGGCAGAAGCAATATATATGGCCAGGAAAAGCATGCGGTTCAGCTCTTGCTGGACTGGAGCACCTCAAACTGGTTGCCTAGAGGATTACGCATTGGAATGCTTTCCTTTTCTTTTCAAAAAATTATTGGAAACTAGAACCTTGGGGAGAAAACTAAGTTAGGCACTTTATTTCTGAAATGTTACTTTTCTATATTTAGAAAACATTTTATTAAAAATAAAATCAGAGAGTAAATTTATCCACCAAATGCACAGCAAAAGCTGTATCATATTATTGTGTTCTCCATATAGCTTTGTTCTTTTCCCTAAAATTATATTATATATATTAGAATTGAGAACCTTTTGGAAGGGGGAATCTTTGGACAGATATCATTAAAGTATGGAACTGCACTCCCTGGAATCATTCCACTCCTGGCTCAAGTGCCAGCTGGAGTTTTTCAAACATCACATTGGTTAGCCAATTGTGTCAGCTCAGTGAACCCATCTTCATTCTTAAATACTTTCCCTTTCTGAGGAGCCCCAAACATACAGCTCATTTGTTGTCCCAACTCATCACTCAAGAGGAGGAAGGACTTTTGGGAGGTGGCAGGATTTGAGGCTTTCCATCTTCAAATTTTATCGTTTAACCAAGGCCAGTCAAAAATGAAAATCAAAATCTGAAATATATGTTGTAATAAAAACATATACTTTGAAATGTTCTAAAATGGCAACAACAATGACAACTCCACGTCAGTCTGACTCCAGACTTGGTGATGCTTAGAACAGACACAATGAATGAATGAGACAAGGAAGCCTGCCCCATAAATTTTAATGGGTTTTATTTAAATAATCAGTTTAGCATGGACTCAACCCACTGTACTTTTTCTTGGTCTCCAGGTTGCTTCCTTCTCCAGTTCAAAATACAAAATAAAAATGGGGTTGCAATCCAGTGCATATGCCTGGAAATAAATCCCACACAAGCCGTGGGACTAACTCCTGCATGAACATGCTTAGAATTGCTGTTCACATGTGATAAGATAATATAAGGCCTCTAGGAATTGAGTTTTAAGACGATATCAATCTGATTTGAAAACAAGCACTTAGCTTGTTTGTTTTTTAAAAATGATGGCTTAGAGCAATTAGATACAACAACCATATCAAAATGTGCCGATTCTTATCATACTGCTTAATGCTGGTGTGGAAAATTACTGTAATCCCATCAACACGAGAAAGAAACACACACAGACACAGAGAGAGAGAGAGAGAGAGAGAGAGAACCCAGATTATCAAATGTAAAAAGAAATATCTTTCTCATGTAAGATTGGATTTGTAGGTTTGTTTTTTTTAAAAAAAGAGACTTTATTGAAATTAAAAAAAAACACACACATCCCAACATAGAAAGAGGCCTCCTGTTGCATAAAAATTTTGGTATGTCAGTAAATATAGTTACATATATATTATATAAATTTGAAGAAACAAGTATATCATAGCTACATACATATGTTATAGCAAATATAATTCTTCCATATGTAACCATGTATATGTAATCTCCTTGAAAGAGGGGTATTCCTTACATCCAATCCTATAGGGAGATACCAGTCAACTCTCTTTTCCTTCAAACTTTCCTTTTACTAGAACTTTCCTTCTTCTCTTCTTCACCCCCTAGGGCTCTATCTTCTCTTCATTCTCTTTATCTTCTTTTTCTACCTTTCTTAATCTTCACCTTCTTACTCCTCTTCTAGGTTCTCACCCATTCATCCATTATTCTTCTACTTACATTCTCCTTCCATACTTCTCACTTCCTTAAATCATTCATTCTTCTCACACAATCTTGACTTCTCTCTCCTATTTGCTGTGTATAATCGACAAAACTTTACAGACCTTTTAATTACCTTTTTATAGAGTTTCTTTGTTGTTTGTGTATTAAACCTTCTTTGTATTCTCTTTGCCAAATTTTTGATGTATTGTCTGCTATTAATTGGCTATTCACCTGTGTTAATAATTTATTACCTTAATTTATTATTCTTTTATGTTGTCTTTTACAGTCTTTAAGGCTTTACTAACTATGTTACCATAAAACACAATATTACTCTGCTATTATTGTTTTAAATATTAGTTGATACTTCTTAGTTGATTCAATCTAACTCTTTATTTTAAATTTTTCTTTCCCTCCTACCTCCTTCTTGCATCCAATTTACTTGTATTTATTTACATATTTACATATACTTGTTCTATTTTATTTCTTTCCTTAATCAAAACTTATAGTGGCTGCCTCTCCCCATTCTTTTTTTAAACATTCTAAAATCCTGCTCCATTTCTTCTTGTTGTCTTTTCTTGTCTGATTCCTCAGGAGAGTTGTTAGCTCATCCATTTTAATAGTGTCATATATTTTAATCATCCATTCTTTAAGATTTGGTACTCTTTTACTTTTCGTTTCGGGTCTTTGGATCGCTTCCTGGGGTGAGAACCAAGGTGGAAATTTTGACATTATTCTGGGCTTGTATTTATTCCAGACCTTTAATAATGGTCTCCGTATGCAGTGTGTGTTAAAATCTTTATTGGCTCTGATCTTGTCATATCCCAGATACGCGTGCCATCCAAATAGGAGCTTTGCCCCTTCCAATTCTAAAAGTTCTTTGTTATCCAACTGTATCCATTCTTTCATCCACAGTAAACAACATGCTTCGAAGTATAGATTCGGAAGTCCAAAGCCACCTCTTTCTGTCGTGTCCTGCATTAGTTTTAGTCTAATCCTTGGTCTTTTCTTTTGCCAAATAAAGCTGCTTAGGTCCCTTTGCCATAACTTGAAAGAGAAATCCCTGATTGCTATAGGTAGAGTCTGAAATAAAAATAAAACCATTGGGAGAATAACCATTTTAATCACGGCTATCTTTCCCATTAGAGATAATTTATATTTGGTCCACTTTCCTGATAACTCTTTTATTTCACCCCATGTTTTCTTATAGTTATTAGTAAATAATTCCCCTAAATTACTGGAAATCATTATACCTAAATATTTTGCTTTCTTCTTAACTTCTATACCTGTTAGCTCTCTTAATTTTTTGATTTTCTCTTTTGACATATTTTTCGTTTTAGTCACCGATTTTTCTTTATTTAGCTTACTTCCTGATATTTCCCCCCAAATTTTTATTGTTTCATTCAGATATGTAACACTTTTACAAGGATTCTCCAAAAAGACAACCAAGTCGTCCACAAAAGCTCTAACTTTTAATGTGTATTTTATTACCTTTGTACCTTGGATTTGATCATTTTTCTTTATTCTTCTAATCAATCTTTCAATTACTATTATAAAAAGTAAAGGGGATAAGGGACATCCTTGTCTAGTACGTCTATTTATTGCAATATAATTTGACCTTTCTCCATTAATTATAATTCTTGCTCTCTGTTCCTTATATATTTCTTTTATCCATCTAACAAATTTAGAGCCTAATCTCATTCTATTCATAATTTCGAAGATAGTTGTCCAATTTACCATATCAAAAGCTTTTTCTAAATCTAACATCAAAGCCAATTCTTTATCTCTATGTTTCTCGTATATTTCCAACACATTCAAAACAACTCTTACATTCTCTCTTGTCTTTTTGGTAGGAATCCTCTTTGTTCCAGCTCTACCCAGTCTTTCAAGTAGAATTTTAATCTAGCAGCCAAAATAGAAGTAAATAATTTGTAATCAATATTTAATAGTGAGATTGGTCTAAAGTTTTTGATCTCCTTAATATTTTTCCCTTCTTTGGGTAGAACTATAATGTCCGCTTATTTCCATGAATCAGGGATTCCTTCTTCAAGTATGGAGTTTAACAATGCCTGTAAGGGACCACATAACTCTTCTGCAAAAGTTTTATAAAACAATGTAGTAAATCCATCCGGACCTGTAGACTTACCACTCTTCAAATTCTGAATCGCATTCATGACTTCTGTATGTGACAATTGTTTGTTTAACTCTTCTGTCTGCTTTTCATTGCGGGTCATATAGACCTCCACCTCCTCATCTAGATAATCCTGGATCTTTTTTGTATCGATTTTTTGATCTTTATACAAGTCTAAGTAAAAATTTTCAAAAGCCTCTTTTATTTCTTCCTGTTTATTTAAGGTTTCCCTTCTTCAGTTTCTCCTACTTCGGCTCCTTTCATACTTGCTATCTCTTCATCAGTCTCTTCTCTCTCTCTCCCTCACTTGAGGTAATGGGATTCTCTCATAACCATCCTCTTTTTCTCCTTCTTCTTCTTCCTCTGTGCTTCTATTGTCTCTCCTGTTCAGAGTTGAACATCTCTTATCTCTAAGATAGCCCTTTTTATTTGTTTCTTCCTTAGTAGTTCCTCTAAGTTCTTACCAACATTGTTTGCATTCTCAAAATTTTTCTGTTTTAGCATTTTTAATTCTTTACTAAGTTCTTTCACGTTTTTTTTCTGTCTTCTTGTTTCTTTAAAATTTCTATCTCTTCTAGAATTTTAGTATCACCAGGTTTCTCTATTAGTTCCTTTTCTTTTGTCCTTAGGAGGTTTGTGATTTCTTGGCTCTTTCCCTTTTCCATTTTCTGTATATAGGCTTCTTGATTTATCAGAAAGCCTCTAAAACACTGCTTAACCTGCCTCCCATATAGCCGTCGTTTTCATTCCAGGTGTACAGTTTTCTTTAAAATAGAGGGAAATAGCCTCTTTTGTCTTGTCAACAACCCTTTCATCCTGTAGTAAGTAGTCCTTAACTTTCCACTTAAACAGTTTAATCTTTTGGTGGAGAGTCAACAACAACAGGTTATGGTCAAAAATAGTCCTTGGTAAAATGTCTATTGATTTATAGTACTTATTTAGTGTTATTAGTATTCATATCATGTCAATTTTCGAAAGAGAGTGGTGTCTATTGGAATAAAACGTAAAGCCTTGTTCTCTATTTTTATGACTTCTCCATATCCATAACTTTCTGTCAAATCCATGAAAGTCTGGGGGGAGTTTCCCTTGATTACTTTTTATATCTCTAACAGATTTCCTATCTAATTGTAGTTCGACTACTCCATTGAAATCCTCTAAAAGTATAATCTTCCCATAATCCAATTTTTCCAGTTCCCTATGGATCCTATCATAAAATAAACCTTTATTACTTAGCGGACAATAAATTCCTGCAACCAAATTTTTTTCACCTTCCCAATTTATCTCCATTCCTATATAGTGACCATTACGATCCCTCAGTATTTCTTTAGCCCTAATATTATTTTTTACATATATTATCACTCCTTTTTTTCTATTTTTTGCTGCCGAGACATATTCTTTCCCTAAATTTCTGTTTTTAATAAGTTTCTTTCTGAGTTTTTAATATGGGGTTCTTGTAAACATACTAAGTCACAATTCATTTTTTAAAAAAATGATATACTTATTTACTTTTATTTAATGAATTTAATCCCTTTACATTCCAAGTTACAAATTTCATAACTGAACAAATTTAACACCAAATTTAGTGTGCTAATTTCGTTTTTCCTTTGAATTCTCCCCCAGACTTTCTATATTCTTCCTTCTCCAAACACTCTCTATCGATTTCTTCTATTTCTTCTTCTCTGCTTTCTTCCTTACCTTCTATTATGCCCTTATCTTCAGTTTCTCCTACTTCGGCTCCTTTCACACTTGCTATCTCTTCATCAGTCTCTTCTCTCTCTCTCCCTCACTTGAGGTAATGGAATTCTCTCATAACCATCCTCTTTTTCTCCTTCTTCTTCTTCCTCTGTGCTTCTATTGTCTCTCCTGTTCAGAGTTGAACATTTCATTATATCCTTTCTAAATTCTTTCTAAAAGATACCTGCCTTTTCCACAGTGTTAAGTTGTATCTCTTCTGTTTCCATGTCAGTGACAGCCCTTCCAGTTCTTCCCATCTAAAAGGGATTTTGTAGCATTTCAGTTGTTCAATTAAAAATTGGTAATCTTTTCTTCTTCTTAAGATTTCAGAGGGGATGTCCTTAAACACTTGTATCTCTGTGCCTCATATCATGAATCTAGTCTTAAAATTTTTCTGAATGAAATTATCCTTCATTTGTTTTCTGACCCAATATATTACAATGTCTCTTGGAAGTTTTTTTTGTTCTGCCAGTGCTTGAGTTCAATCTGTACATTCTGTCTATCTCTCCCTGCATTTGTTGTAGTGGAACATCCAAATATCTTGCCAGGTGTGGTGTCAAGAAGTTATATACGTTTTCATTTGTTTGTTTGGGTAAACCTCTTAATTTAACACATTTCCCCTTTGCTTAATCTCCAGTCTCAATATCGCATCTTGGTCCTCTTGTTGATATTTGTTTAGATCTTCGATCTTTTCCTCCATCCTTTTAGTTTTTTGTTCTATTTTCTCCATTTTCCCTGCTATTTTTTCCATATCTTTATTAATCTTATCCAAGTCTTGTCTTATCTTGTTCGATTCGTACTTCAGTTCTTTCTTCCCTAGATTCTCTTATTTCCCGTCGTGTTTCTTTTGATTCCCAAATTTCATTTTTTAGCTCCATATGTAGTCTTTTCATTTCTTCCATCAGGTTAATGTTAGGGTCCGAACTAGAAAGTCTTCTCTGTCCTGCCATCACTGCAGCTTGCATCTGCCTTTCCTTCTCTCTTCTTGTTGTAGTCATTTTGATTGTTATGTTTACTGACACTACTATTCTTAGTGCTAATAGTCAAAGGTTATGGACCAGAGTGGAAGATTCCTTGTTTGATTCGACAGGAAAAGAAAGATTTTTTACCTAAAAAAAGATGGTAATATGTTTCCTACTTCCACTTATTTCGTTCTTGTTACTTTTTTAAATTTGTTTTTCCAACACTAACTTATTATAATAATTCCAATTATATTTTTTCTATTTAGTAGTTCCTTCGATTACTAATCTCTATTTTCCCCTTTGGCCCCTTCTGTCACCTTTATAATTATCTTACACCCCCTTCTTATTCGACTCTCTCCAACAAATGATTACTCACAATACCTCTTATGACTCTTAATACTATCCTCTTTCACTATTACTTAGGACAAAGCTGTTTTGCAAATAGATAGTTGACCTTCAGATTATATTTACTCTCTTTTCTTCTTCTTTCTTCAATCAGTAATCCCTTTACACTCTCACGTTCCACCTTATTTCAAGGTAGTTTCTCCCTCGGGTAACTTTGTTTTGTTTGTATCACTGTATAATTATTAGCCAGATTATTTCTTTCTTACATCCGAGATTTCCAAATATTTACACTAAGAACAACAACAACAATCTATAACACAATATAAGAATGAGTTATGAAATAGAAACAATTATAGTTAATCAAAAAAACACCAACTTCACACTGAGCAGATCCACCAATCTCTATATGATGATAATATATTAGTATCCTTAGTATATAGTATCAACTCTTTTCTATTCTCTTCTCTTGCCCCTTCCCTCCCTTCCCTCCTTCCTTCCTCCCTCTCCTTTCCTTTTGTGGTGTCCAAATCTCTTATAAAACCAGATGGGGCTATATGTAATCAGTACAGCCAAATCTGTCCACCGCAGTCTTTAACCCAAGAGCTGTGAGATGATGCCGATGTATAGTTTCCCTTTGAATTTTTTCCTTTTTTAAAAGTCCTGTCTTCTTTAATACAATCCAAGCCTCCTGCAAGTCCGAATATTAAAGTATTATAGTCGCTACAGCAAAGTCCCATCCACCGTAATCCTTTGGCATCTGATATCTGATAGCTTCAACAACCCATTTACCATAAAAATATAATGTTGTAATATGATATTTAACTACTATTTCTTATATAAGTCCAGTCCAAAATTATATTGTCCACTTTTAAATTGTCCTTCTTGTCCACATTAAAGTTATTTCCATGGCAAAATGGTGGTTTTCTTCTTCCCCCTGATCTCTTCCGTTTGACTCCGTTTGTTTCCGTTGTCTAATTCAAAATTTAGATGCTAAACTGGAATTTCTAGATAGTAACTCTTTGCCTTAAAAAAAATCAGCTTTTTCCTAGTCCCTAGATGTTCCCCAGTTCCTAAGGGTTCAAACCAGGGACCTTAGGAAGGCAAAGCATGCTATAATCACTCTAGATCCTGAGGTACTGAGTATATTTGTTTAATGTATATACTCGTCTTAAGTTGAGAAATTTATGCCCAAAAATTGACTTCAAAATCCTGAGTTGGCTTCTATATTCAAAAAGGATGTGGAGAAACTGGAGCGGGTCCAAAGGAGGGCAGCTAAAATGGTGAAGGGTCTGGAAACCATGCTCTATGAGGAACAACTTAGGGAGATGGGGATGTTTAGTCTCGAGAAGAGAAGGTTAAGAGGTGATATGATAGCCCTGTTTAAATACTTGAAGGGATGTCACATTGAGGAGGGAGCAAGCTTGTTTTCTGCTGCTCCAGAGAACAGGACCCAGAACAATGGATGCAAGCTCCAGGAAAAGAGATTCCACCTCAACATTAGGAGGAACTTCCTGACAGTAAGGGCTGTTCGGCAGTGGAACACACTCCCTCGGAGAGTGGTGGAGTCTCCTTCCTTGGAGGTCTTTAAACAGAGGCTGGGTGGCCATCTGTTGGGTATGCTTTGATTGGGAGTTCCTGCATGGCAGGGGGTTGGACTGGATGGCCCTTGTAGTCTCTTCCAACTCTGTGATTCTATGATTCTGTGGGTCAATATGGTAATGCCGATGTTGGCAGCTCATTCAGTGACAAACACACACACACCTTCCTCCCCATTTTCCCTCTGTGCCTGGGAATGGGCTGCTGGAAGCAATCAGAGTGCAGGGCGATTTTTGTTTCTTTGGGAACAACAGCTGATCCAGCCTCAATGTATCTCCTTTTACAATTGGCTCTCCCTCAATTGACCCTTCACCTCCACCTCTGCCTCCTCCTCACCCTCTGTGAGAAGACAAGCCAGCCACTGCAGATAACTGTGGATGGGCCAGCAGTGAAGAGCTATCATTCCAGGGAGAGTCTACTGTAAAAGTAGGTTTCTTGGTGGGATTGAAGAAGCAGAGAGTGCTTTAACTATTTAACCCCACTCTATAAAAAATGGCTGCAACTGGGGCTGTTCCTTGCTGCAGCAGAGAAACAGCCTCTGTCCACTGCTGGGACACTGCTGAATTGCTACAGTGGACCTGAGGAGCTTCAAAGTTTTACCCTCAACTTATGCATGGGTCACACCAAAATCCATAACTTTGGACCCAAAATACACCATCAATTTATACATGCAATCAATTTATATTCGAGTATATGGTAATTATATTTATGTCCTGCTCTTCCTCCACAGCAAAGGGGTAGACATAAGGTTCCAAGTCACTGTCAACCAGGCACTGACTTAGGCTTAGGTCAGCTGATCTTCAGCACAATTACTATATGAGGTACCTTTAGACTCATGTGACTCTCTCTCTCTCTCTCTCTCTCTCACTCTGCCCTTCTTTTAGTCAGGGATTCAGGTTTGGCTATGTTTGGCTGAAATGATTATAATTTTGTAACTTATCTTTTAAGTTTGTGCCTGGAAGATCAGTTCTCCTCCACATCTTACTCTTTAATGTTTTTGACTTCATAATAAACATTTTTCTTCAGTACTCTGCCTTTTTCTTTGTTCCTTTTAATGGCCTTAGTTCGGCTAGTGTCTGTTCTGATCGTAGGTTACCTACAATTGCTGGGGATTGAAGGCATTGCTGCGGTATGACAAGTTAAATCATTGGGTGGTGGCAGCAAGTTGCTTTTGGGATAAAGGTGATCTCAAGGGGTCCTATCCAGCTCAGCAAGAATGGGGTGAGACCATAGAGAACCTTCCCATGTTGGCATTGGGTTCCTCTGTTTCTGTCTTACTCCCTGGAAGGGAATTTAAAACAGGGTAGGAAGCAGAGAAAACCTTCACACACCCCAATGAAACTGAATTTAGCTTTAGATGTTCAGAGTCAGTTTGAATCCAAGTCAGTTACAAAGTGTCTATCTTCCTCTAGCTCAATGAAATAGTCAAGGGAGCAGTCCACAAACATTGTGAAAATTTCAAAAAAGAGGGCAAGAAAATTTGTATAATTTTGAATAGTAATGATAAACAATATTTTATTTTATCCAAGTTTGTATATTATTCCTTTTTATTTTTTATCCTTATGTTTGTATTTTCCAAGTTTGTTTGTTTCATTAGTTTTAATTGTTTTTCTATTTCCACAGATGTTGTAATACTAAATTATTCTTGGAGTTCTTAAATCTCTTTTAAAAGATTATCATCATTTGGATTCTCCTTTAATTTATGTTATTTCTTTTTGATTTAATCCCAGAGTTTTTGTTCCTTCTCTTTCTTTTTTCTTTTCCTTTCTATCTCTTGTTATGTGAAGAAACCTCACATTACCACTCTTGAAGTTTCCCTGACTATTTCTATTGATATTCCTTTTTCCATATGTTCTTTAAAATAATATTTTAAAATTTCTTTTAGCTTTACCTTATATTTCCTCTTTGTGCAACAATTCATCATTTAATCTCCAATTGAATTTCATTTTTCCAATTCAAGAAAACAGGATTATGGCAGGAAGTAAGATTTTTATATCTTTTATTTGCTCATTTGTTTGGATGCAAAGAACAAGTCTGGTACCTATATGAATCATAAGTGAATTCCTTTTCTTTAGGATGTTTGAAATGCTACACATTATTAGCATTAGACTGTCCATTAAATCTAAAAATATATTAGGCCATTTTGCTGTTCTATCTATTTCAAGGTCTATTACCTCATTCCAGTTTTCCATTAGTATTAACTGTTGAGTTTCTTAGTTTTTTGTGTTTGGGGAGGGGGCTATGTGGCTGTATTCTAGAAGAAGCTATTCCTGGCGTTTTGCTTACATCTGTGGATGGCATCTTCAGAAGATGCCAGTCACAGGTGCAGGCAAAACTTCAGGAATAAATTCTTCTAGAAAATGGCCACATAAACCCCCACCCCCCTAACCACAAAAAACTATGCATGCTGGCCATGAAGGCCTTTGACTTCACATTGTTCAGATTCTGTTTCTAAAATTTGATTTAATAATTTCTTACAGAACTTTGCTTCATTCTCTAAGGGGGTATAGCCTCCTACCATTAAGGTTTTACTTCTGTGCAGTTGAACTTGGATCTTTAAAACTTTCTTTAGCCTAATATTTTCTATTTATATAAATTACAACATTTTTTTCTTTTTTCCATTTTCTGAGGCAAAAATCTCTCCTAATTTTAGATGCTTTAAAAATTTAGTCTCTTTCGCTCTTATATACATTTCTTGTAAACATAGCACTTCTAATTTTTGTTCTTCTAGATAATGAAGACGATTATTTCTTTTATATGGAGAGGTCAATCTTTGCACATTCCATAATAAAACTTGACTACTCATCTTTTATATAAATCCTAATAAAAATTAGCAGATAAAAAGGAGGTTATATATGTGTATTTATCCCAATATTTAGAGTTCTTCTGCCTCTTGCTTGTCTTTTGCTTCCACTCTTTTGCTTAATTACCTTCACTTCCACTTTCATTTTCCCCTTCTTTGTACCTATCTCTGTCTCTTTCATTCTGGACTAGAGCTCTCTTTTACATTATTAGATGAACTCTAGTGCTTCACCATTTTTGTTCTTTGGATTGCTAGTCAGCTGCTTGAATCTTTCCAAATCCTTTGCTTTCAACATTGTATTTAATATGAATTTTTTTTAGTGGAATGACAATGAAAGTCCTGTTTTTCCCCATTTGTAGGCTATTCCTTTCTTCCTTAGAATTAATGTTTGGAAATGGTTTTCTTTCCTATTTCTTAAAATAGGTTGTGATACATCTTGGTAAAATTTTATCTCTTGTTCTTCAATTGTTAATTTTTATTTATAATTTTGTTGTAAAAATTATTTCTTTTATTATCTCTCAGACAAAGTGTATAATAATGTCCCATGGGAAATTTCTCTCCCATTCAGTTCTTGAATTTATTCTAAATCATTTTTCATTTTCCAAGTCCAACTATCCTGGCAGCCTTCCTATTAATTCTATTGAGCTGAAGTTATTCTACTGTATAAATCTTTTTCTGGGACTTATTAAAAGCTTCTTACTTTCATGAATTTTGTTCTGTTCTTTACCTCTGTCATCCAATTTAATGATGTTTCTTTTTCAACTAAATATTCCATTTTTCCTTTTTCAATAGTTTCAGTCTTCTTTTGCAATTCTTTTATTGATATCTTCACTTCACTGTACATCTTTGGTTACCAGTTGTAGCTTTTCACCAAATTTTTTAATTCTTTCTTCAAATCTATTTTAATCTCTTCTCTCATCTCTTTCATTTCAGTTCTAATCTCTGTTCTTATCTTTGTCCTTCTTTCAAATCCCATTTTCCTTATTTCCTCCAATATCATTGAATTAGAGTCCACAGGCTGAGGCTGAAGTGCCAATGAATTTTTTCATTGGCTTTGATATCACAAATTTTGAGCAACTGATGAAGTGGGACTGGGGAGGCCTGAGTGATTCGCTTCAATATGGTTGGCCATTAGGTTCATGAAACTGGTGCAGAAGCATCTTGTGAACAGGTTAGTCTCCTTCACATGCTATAAGTGGGCAGGAAATAGGAAGTCTTTGAGTTGAGCCACCACTAGAGGGAGCTACCCCCCCCCTTTGGTAGCTTCAGTTGATGATACAACCAATGTAAGGACAAATGATTATCTGAAAAACTTGTAACAGAATGGCTCAGCAGGGTTAACTTTTAGGAAAACATGTAGATAACTATGTTGGAAGTAGCACGAAAAAACTCTAACATTCAATGTCCTAGCAGAGGGAGGGGAGAATGCTCCTGCCACCATCACTAAAAACAAACATCTCATCAGGTAAGCCAATGCTCATTTTACCAGCAATGGAGGAGCATCCTCCAGCCTGAGAGGGAGGAGGGATCCTGCACTCTCCCCTGCTTCCTCCCTAAATTCCAACGAGGGTCAGCAGAAGAACACCATGGCAACTGAGGCTAAGACTTATAAGTCTCAGGGCTTTCCTCGGGAACATCTCTCTTCCAGCCTGAGAGTGAAGAGGGACCCTGTGCTCTCCTCCACCTCCTCCCCAAACTCCAGCGAGGGCCAGCTGGAGGACACCATGGCAACTGAGGCTAAGACTTATAAGTCTCAGGGCTTGCCTCCGGAACATCTCTCCACCAGCCTGAGAGAGAAGAGGGACCCTGCACTCTCCCCTGCCTCCTCCCCAAATTCCAACAAGGGCCAGCTGCAGGATGCTGAAGGAATTTGGCCTGTCTTAGAGCTTGTTTATTATTTTATCTTAATCTGCAAGGAACATTTACTGTTAGTTTTTCTTTTTACTTGTTTCACTTTGTTGATTGTATGTATTTTTGCTGCTGTTGATTTGGTATGTATTTTTGTTATTGTTATTTACTGCTATTGTTAGTTGTTATTTTATTTTATTGTCATTGTTTAATATATTGTTATGTTATATTTGCTTTTTATTTCATTTGTATTGTTATTGCTTTGTATGTTGTGAGCCACCCAGATTCCCAGTGATTGGGTTGCATATAAATAAATCTTATTATTTATTATCTTGTGAACAGGATGTACTAAAGCTCCCTCAACATGAGTGGGAAATCTAGGACCTGGCTACTGAGGTACTACGGCCTGCAGTAATCATCTTCGGAGAGCAGCTTCAGAAGACTGAAGAGAATCTAATCTGTAGTGTTTTACAAAGGTAGAAGTGGCTGCTCTGCATATTTCTACTAGAGATGTGTTTGTGGATAGAGCAGTTGAGGTGGACACACTTCATGTCGAGTGAGCATAGACTGGACCCGAGGGTGAGGATCCTGACAAGGAATATCAAGATAGGATGCAGGACCTGATCCACCGGGAAAGTGTTGTTGATTATTTCTTTTTTCCCATAGAGTTATTGTGGAAAGACATGAAGTGACAGTCAACCAAGCGAAAGTATCGAGTTCTTTTGATATATATTTGTAATGATTGATGAATGTCCAGTGTATGCCAAACCATTCCTAGGTTCTTTTTGGGATGAGGGCAGAAGGATGGTAGTATAATATCTTGTGACCTGTGAAAGGTAGAATTAACCTTGGTGGTGAAGGTAGGGTCTAGTTGCAATAATACAAAATCCTCTCGGAACATGCACAATTCTTCACGGACCAAGAGTGCTCCTAACTCTGAGACTCTCTTGGCCAAGGTAATTGCAATTAAGAAAAGAACCTTCCAGGTGAGATACTAGATGTCTATAGTTTTTAGTGGTTTGAATGGGACTTTAGTGAGTGCAAGAACTTTGTGGAGGTCCAAACTGGGATAGCAGTGGGCAGTGGGAGGCTTTATGAGGGTAGTGGCCCTTAGGAACCTCTTGATATAGTAGTTGTTTGAGAGTTTGTAGGCTTGTCTTTGAGGAAGAGCCAATGTGATGGTTGAAATCTGTCTTTTTAGAGTATTTGGTTTGGGCTCCTTGTCTAAGCTCTCTTGGAGATAGGAAAGAAGCAAAGTCACTGTGGTTTTGTGGGCATATAAGTGGTTGAGTTTGCACCAATAGACAAATGATCTATTCATATATCCATCTGGTGGAAGGACATCTGGCTTTTATTATGGTTCTGCTACTTGGGCTGAGAGACCATCTTTTATCATGTTTTTGTGCTAAATTTCCACATATTAAAGTTGAGCCACTGTGGATCTGGATGCTGAACCTGTCCCTGAGACAGGAGGTCTGAGCAAACTGGGAGTTTGTGAGAGTTTTGTGCTATGGCTATGATCTCGAAGAATCATGGTATTTGCGGCCAGTGTGGGGTGATCAGGATCAAAGTTGCTATTTCTTGTCTTGTCTTTTTTAGGCATTTGTTGTTCATGGACATTAGCAGAAAGGTGTACAGAATCCCTTTTGGACATGGGGCATGTAACATACCCATTTCCTCCACTCCCTGTCTGAGGAAATAGGAGTAGAAGCATGGTACCTGGTTGTTTATTGGGGATATTAATAGATCCACTTGTGGTGTTCCGAACTTGATGGTTATCAGCCGGAATACGTGAAGGTGAAAGTGCCATTCTGACTGATCTGCATCCTGTCTGCTGAGTCAGTCAGCCTTTGTGTTTACAGTCCCTTATTGATATAAGGTGTCTTTCTGATCAACTGAGTGCTTCCTTCATTAGGGTTGTGGACCTTGTTCATCCTTGTCTGTTTATGTGCGCCTTTGTTGTCAGGTTGTCCGTTCTGACCAGTATGGAGTTGTTTTGGTGATAGGAAGAAATGATTGGAGGGTCAGACATATCACTCGGAGTTCTAGGAAGTTTATGCTGTGGTCTTGCTCTGTGACGTTCTACTTTCCTTGAGTGTATGAACTGTTCAAGGTGGCTCCCCAGCCCCAGAGACTGGCATCTGTCATCAGTTGTAATTCTTGGGGAGGCCACAATAGCCATCCTTTCTGAATATTGTCTAACATCCATCACTGAAGGGACTGCCTGACTGGGTGTGGTAACACAAGGTGCCTGTTTATTTTGTTCATGAAATGGCCAATATCATTAGCCCCTGAATTCTCACCAGTAGGAGGAGGTTTGTTGAGTGGGTGTGTCATGGCAGGGTTATAGCTTGGTATATTGATCTGATCCTTTCTGGAGGGAGAGACACATTGCCCTGGTGTGTCGATAACCATCCCAAGGTGGAGAATGTGCTGGGAAGATTCCAGGTGGCTCTTCCCAAGATTTACCTGAAAACCATGTCTTGCTAATGAAGAAAAACCTGGTGGACATCCAGTATGGCCTGTTTGTATGACGCTGAGCAGATCAGGATGTTGTCCAGATATGGATGTGCATGTATCCCTGATAGTCTCCCCTGTGCCACTAGGGCTATCATGATTTTCATGAATACTTGAGGCAATCTGAACGGGAGAGCATTGCATTGGTAGTGTTTGTGATTGTAACAGAGCCTCAGAAAATGTCGGTGGGACGGGTGAATTGCTATATGTAAGTACACTTCTATAAGATTGAGGGAGGCCAGAAAGTCGTGCAGTGTTATGGCCTCCAGGATAAATCTGAAAGTTTCCATGACAAACTTGTTTACCCACTTTAGGTCAAAAACCATCCTCCATGACCCATCCTTCTTTGGGGCGATGAAAAGGATAGAGTAACACCTCTCCATGTTTCTGAAGAAGGAACGAGTACTATTGCTCCAATCTTTAAAAGATGTTCTATAGCCTGTAACATCAGTTGGTGTTTTTTGTGTTGTTGAGATTTTGGTGATGGTAGAAAGTGGTCATGGGGAATGTGGTAAAAATCTGTCAGATATCCGTGTTTGATTATAGAGATGACGCATTAGTCCGAGGTCAAGGCCTCCCAAGTGTGGGCAAAGTGAAGCAGCCAGCTTCCCACCTGGTAGGCCAGCCAGTCAGAATCTTGATTGGTTTTGATTGTGTCAGAATAGGAGAATTTCAGCACAGAATATGTAAAGAGATAGTACAGGAATACATGGTTAATATAAATGATATAAGTCTCCAGGAACAGATGAATACATCCAAGGGTGCCCAGAACTGGACACAGTATGCCAGGTGGGGCCTGACCAAAGCAGAATAGAGCGGTACTATTACTTCCCTTGATCTAGACGCTATACTTCTATTGATGCAGCCTAAAATTGCATTGGCCCTTTTAGCTGCTGCATCACACTGTTGACTCATGTTCAACTTATGGTTTACTTGGACTCCTAGATCCCTTTCACATATAGTTTCATTCAGCCAGGTGTCCCCCATCCTATATCTGTGCATTTCATTTTTGTGCCCTAAGTGCAGTACCTTACATTTCTCCGTATTGAATTTCATTTTGTTAGCGTTGGCCCAGCTTTCTAGTCTATTTAGCGCATTTTGAATTTTGATCCTGTCTTCTGGAGTATTGGCTACTCTTCCTACTTTGGTGTCATCTGCAAATTTGATAACTATGCCCCCAATTCTGTCATCCAAGTCATTAATAAAGATGTTGAATAGGACTGGGCCCAGGACAGAGCCCTGTGGCACCCCACTTGTCACTTCTTTCCAGGTTGAAAAGGAGCCATTGTTGAGCCCCCTTTGAGTTCAGTCAACCAGTTACAAATCCATGTAACAGTTAGCTTGTCTAGCCCATATATTACAACTTGTTTGCAAGAATGTCATAGGGGACCTTGTCAAAGGCCTTATTGAAATCAAGATATACACAGCATTCCCTTCATCTACCAAACTGGTAATTTTATCAAAAAAAGAGATCAGGTTTGTCTGGCATGACTTGTTTCTCTGAAACCCAAGTTGGCTTTTTGTGATTATGGCATTCCCTTCTAAATGTTCACAGACTCTCTGCTTAATGATCTGCTCTAGAATCTTTCCTGGAATTGATGTCAGACTAACTGGACGATAATTGTTGGGATCCTCTTTTTTTCCCTTTTTGAAAATGGGGACAACGTTTGCCCTCCTCCAGTCTGCTGGGACTTCTCCTGTTCTCCAGAAGTTCTCAAAGATTATTGCCAATGGCTCTGATATTAAATTTGCCAGTTCTTTTAATACCCTTGGATGTAGTTCATCTGGTCCTGGAGACTTATATTCATTTAGGTTAACCAAGTATTCCTGTACTATCTCTTTACTTATTCTGTGCTGAAATTCCCCTATTCTGTCTTCTTCCCCATTATCCTTAGGTTGAGCACACTTTGTCTTTTCTGAGAAGACTGAAGCAAAGAAGGTGTTGAGTAATTCTGCCCTTTCTCTGTCCCCTGTGAGCATTTTGCCATCTTCTGCACGCAGTGGTCCTACCATTTCCTTCTTCTTCCTTTTGCTTCGGACATACCCAAAAAAGCCCTTTTTATTGTTCTTAACCTCTCTAGCAAGCCTGAGTTCATTCTGCGCTTTACCTTTTCTGACTTTACCCCTACATGTGCTGGCTATTTGTTTGAATTCCTCTTTGGTGATTTCCCCATTTTTCCATTGCTTATACATGTTCTGTTTAAAACTTAGCTCAGTTGAAAGTTCCTTAGTCGTCCATCCTGGTTTCTTGAGACACCTCCCATTTTTCTTCCTTATTGGAACTGTTTGAAATTGTACCTTCAGTATCTCCCTTTTCAGAAACTCCCATCCGTCTTGAACTCCCTTCTCTTTTAGTTTTCCTGACCATGGGATCACCCCCATTATTTCTCTAAGTTTATTGAAATCAGCTCTCCTAAAGTCTAGAATGCGTGTCTGACTATGCCTGATTTCCCCTTTCCTCTGTATAACAAACTCCAGGAGAAAATGGTCACTTCCACCTAAGGATCCAACCACTTGCACTCCATTGACTAGGTCATCCTGTTGGTTAAGATCAGATCTAAAATAGCTGATCCCCTTGTTGCCTCTTCCACTTTTTGGACAATGAAATTGTCTTCCAGGCAAGTGAGGAATTTGCTAGACCTTGAGGATTTGGCTGAGGTCTTGAATAAATCGTACTAGATAAGTGAGTGTTTCTCCCTCTAAATAGATTCATTCACTGTATTCTATTATTTATTAAAATCTTTACACCCCATCTTATATTCAAAGATCTTAAGTATCAGTGTGGGGCACTAAAATAGGAAGCTAAGTGAGTATAAGGGTGTTAAAGTACAGCAAAACACAGATTGGTAGATATGCAAGAGGGACAAAAAAAAACACATGCAAGATGGGAAGCTTGGCAATACACTGACAATGCATGCATGGTATACTTACAAGACAAGGATCTGGGGAGGATGGTGTGAAAATTGCTAAACCCTTCAGC
Source organism: Urosaurus nigricauda (assembly GCA_034509955.1). Taxonomy (NCBI): domain Eukaryota; kingdom Metazoa; phylum Chordata; class Lepidosauria; order Squamata; family Phrynosomatidae; genus Urosaurus; species Urosaurus nigricauda. Next base: position 53,158,212 of record JAOEGL010000006.1, read on the forward strand.
CCCATATGCAGCTGCAATAAAGAAGGCAAACAGGATACTAGGTTGTAAGGTGGCCAGCAGCGCAAGTCAAAGAACCATAAAAGACACAGCTTCCATGAAAGACACAGCTATCACTACTAACAGAGATAAAGCACAGAAAGAAATTACCTTACTACCTAATTTTGTGAATGTACTAGGGACATTTGCTGTCTATGAGCATTTTAGATTTGGAGGATGGGAATGTTAGCATACAGTGGTCCCCCTGGTTATGAATCCCCCGGGTTGCGAAAACGCCGGGATCCGAAACCGGCGGGACCGCGATTGCATCCCCCGGGATCTGAAAGATCCCCCGGGATACGGGAAAAAACAACAACCGCGCGGCCCCTTTAAATCGGCCGCGCGGTCCATTGAATATAGCGGTCCCCCGGGAAACGAAAGCTTCCGGGTTACGAAGGTAATCCCGGAACGGATTACCTTCGTAACCCGGGGGACCGCTGTAATTGAAAGAACTGTGATTAGAAATATTCAGCTAAAAAGCAAACAAGAACAACTATTCCAACAATATCGGTTGTGGTAGTTTCTGATAGGATACAATAACAATAGCAATGTTAGCAACACGTAAATCAACCTGTTTTAAAGGGAAGGGATTTGTGCTTTCAACATGTTTAACTAATAACATAATCCACCTAATGCAGAAATGTACTTTGGAGAGGATTCTAAGCCCTGGGCCATCTCCCTGAACTGCATTTCCCAGGATATCCTGTGAACAAAGGGAAAAGCTACTAATCTAAAGTACCTTTCGTAACCCGGAAATCTTCGTTTCCCGGGGGACCGCGCGGCCGATTTAAAGGGGCCGCTCGGTTTTTCCCTTTCGTTCCCCGGGGTTTTCTTCGCATCCCGGGGGCATTTTGGCGGTCCTGCTGGTTTCGGCTCCTGGGGATTTCGTTCTCTGGGGGCCTCGTATCCCGGGGGACCACTGTACATCATGTAGGTAGACATGGTACTAGGTCTCTAGTCTGGGGAGGCATCTTTTTGTGAAGGATGACAATGACAACAGCAACACAATCTTTATAAGGAACACTAAATTTTTCTTAGAGTCACAGAACTGGAAGGAACCTCAAGAACCATCTCATTCTTATTAGTCAGCTATTAAGCTGACTAACTTCCTTGTTTTAATGTATTCCTTTTCTTTGCAGGCTGATTTCCAAGTAGATACTAATCATTTATGTAAACAAGCTTCCCACCAAATAAGTTATCTTCTTCTGAACAACTAGGGAAAGGAGCTTCACCCACCTCCAGAGCTTCGAGGTTCCTTTTCTGTGTGCTTTGAAGTGGAGACTTCAATGCCCACCACAAAAGAAAAGTATCAGAGGGAATACTCACAGTCTTTTATTTTATTTGGTTGGATGCATAAAACTGTTTTCTGAAGAAACTTTGATTATGATCACAGTCCTTGACTAACTTAATACCCAAAGAACATTCAGAGTAAGCGTTTAAAATTGTGTGCAAAATGCAAATATGATAACATGCTCTCCTGTGTAAAATAGAGGGGAGTTGTTTTCTGGTTCATGTGCAGCTCCTATTCATTTCAGTTAGGGATGTGTAGTAAAATATTCTGGCAGGTTGTTCCAATAGCTTCATGCTGTAGTTTACATTCCTGAAGACAGATGTATAGACATACATGGATGCAGAATAGAATTGTTTGTCTTGGTCTAACTATCATTTCATGCCCTCTAACATTCTAGGCAATTATGAGGGTACTATGAATTCTGTTAAAAATTCTTCGTGTATTGTTTACATCCCATACTCAGAGAAGTTTTGGGAAAGGGAACAACCAGTTCAATTCTGCAGTGCAGCTATAATTTTTATCATTGGCATAGTTTGATTAAAATGTGTTGTAAAGAACAAAGTTGCGCAACCCAGGTGCACAAATAAGAGACGTTAAGTATTCTATCCCTCTCTTTTTCTTTTAAAAAATAGGATTATATCAAGAAGATTAAACATTTGTTAAGATGCACATGCATGACAATACAGCCAAATTCTGCAGTATGTTGGATATAACCATTCTGATTCAACTCTCAGAACAATTTAGTTCTTTGGATTTTGCCATGAATAATGACATCTGACCCTTCTGTACAGAAGGTACAGAAGGCAATACTGCCAAATCAGCAGGTATTTTTGGACTCTGGAATTCTGAATATTAACTATATCTAACCTGAATTACCTTTTCTATACAGCTGCAGTCTCAGACTATGGAGCTTGCTGAACAAGCTTAGAAACGGGGTATTTCACATGGGTGTGGAGGAAGAGACAGCAGAAGGTGAGCTTGGGTCTGTGGGGTTAAACCTCCCCAGTTCCAGAGATTCTTTTTGTTGGATTGGGGTGAGGGCCAGTTAGGGTCCTCTGTTGTTTTGTTTTTTCTAGTGGAAGACACTACTGTGAGAAGTAATCTCTATTGTTCCGTTGTAGTTTGGTGACCTTTTCTCTGTTGGGTTGAGGCTGATTGTTTGAGCTGAGTGGAGGAGTGATTGTGTGCTTGTTAGCACTCTACTGTTCTATTGTGGATAGACCCAGGTGAGAACCTAGTCTCAGGGAGGAGGGGCTTTTGCTCCTAAGAAGTGACCCAGAGACTTTTCTATATAGTTGCAGATTTAGGTACTAAACACCCTGCAGAAATAATCCAGTTTGAGACTGCTTTAACTGCCCTGGCTCAGTGCTAGGAAATCCTGGGAACTCTGGTTTATTATTGTACAGACAGAAAAAGCTAAATGTCTCCCAAAACTACAGTTCCCAGAATTCCTTAGCATTGAGCCAGAGCAGTTAAAGCGGTCTCAAACTGAATTATTTCTGCAGTGTGGATGGGACCTTAATCTCTGGATCTTGGCAACAGAACTAGGTGAACAGTCTTGGAAAACAGGGGAATTCACTTTGGTGTTTAGTGGGGAAATTTGAGAGGGAAGCCTACAGTCCTGTTTCAGTGCCTACTAAAGATTACTGAACATGGATAGTGAGGGAGCTGCTGCAGTCACCTGCAACAAATGTAGTACATTTGTGTTCTTGCCTATGGATGTGGGTTACTTCACCTGCACCAAGTGCAAATTGGTAGCCCTGATGTAAGAGAAGGTCCAGCAGGCAAAGACCCATGTTTGTATACTCCAGCATATTAGGGAGCAAGATGTTTTCCTTGACAGAGCAGAATGGACTGTCCAATATGGAGAACACACAGAGGAAGAGTCTGGGGATGAGGTCAGATCCCATACACAGGATAGAAGGTAGAAAGTTGAAGGAATGTGACACATAGAAGTAGGAAAATCTTAGAATCATTAGATTCTTTCAGAAGTAAATAGTTATTAGAAAGATTGGGGATGATGGGTTAGGAGATAGCTTGGCTGTAGACTGGATAGGCTTGGGGGGGCTTGGGGGGGCAGATACTGATACAGTGGTACCCCAGGTTACGAATCCCCCGGGGTACGAAAAAAAACCCCAGGGTACGAAGAAAAAACCGCGCGGCCCCTTTAAATTTGCCGCGCGGTCTGGCAAACAAAGCGGTCCTCCGGGTTGTGAATATTTCCGGGTTACGAAAGGTAATCCGGAACGGATTACTTTTGTAATCCAGGGGACCACTGTACTTTGTTATTAATTGCAAGAGGCCTTGAGTGTCAGTACAGTGAAATGTGGTGTTAGAAACTGGTATCCAATATGCCAAGAACATGTGCTAGCCTCTAATCTTAAACCCACTAAGATTTCAAAGCTGGGAGGGGAAGTGCCAGGGCCCCAGCCCGCCGATGTGGGCGGAGGGACACATAGAGCCCATGCCAGAAAGCCAAGACTCCCTCATGACAAGAGACACCCCTTCCCTGGAAGGGACCACTGTTGAAACGACAGAGGTCAGGACAGCATATCTTGACTGCTATCAAGATCTCAATGAGGTGTTTGAGGAGCATGAAAGTGATGGGCTGCCACCCCACCGACAAACAGACTGTGCCATCAAAATAGAGCCAGGAGCCCCTCTTCCCAAGCCAAAACTTTATGCCATGACCCTGTGGAACTAAGAACTCTCAAAGAATTCATAGAAAAGAAATTGGCAAGGGGTTTTATATACCCATCGACTTCCACGTTTGCAGTCCCCATCTTTTTCAGGGAGAAAAAGGACAGCACCCTTCAGTTACTGACTATCACACCTGAATGGGATTTGTATACTGATGAGTATGCCCTTTCCTTTAATGAAAGACATGCTTGGCAGGTTGGTGACTGGAAAGATATTTACCAAACTGGACTTAAGAGATGCTTACTTCCGAGTGCGGATTAAAGAGGGAGACAAATACAAGACAGCTATCAATTGTCCTTTAGTACCATTTGAGTAGGGTCAAATACAATATTTGATTAGGTGGAAAAACTTTTCACAAGATCATGATGATTGGGTCCATCACCATCATGTTAATGTTCCTCAGCTGGTAGCTAAATTCCATAAAAAAATATCCAAATAAACCCAACATGTGATTAACTTTTACATTTCTACATGTTTAAGGTTTATTGATATGTTTTATTTGTTAGTAGGGTGTTTTTTTTGGGGGGGGTAGACTGTTAGAGTTCTTGGATTCTATCAGAAGTAAATAGATACAATATTAGAAAGGTTGGGGATAATGAGGTAGGAGATATAATAGTTTTGGGCCGAGAATATTTAGTTTAGCTGTAGACTGTATAGGCTTAGAGGGAAGGCAGATACTAATACTTTGTGATTCACTGCAAGAGGCCTTGAGTGTGAGTACAGTGAAATGTGGTGTTAGAAACTGTTAGTTAAGCATAAAAAGGGGGGAGCGAGGGGGATTTTGTAGATGGGAAGAGAGGAAGAGGAAATGTTGGGGTGGAGTTGCTGGGAATTTTATGTATTGTAATTGCTGGAGATGGACAGTCTCAGCTTAGAAGCTGAATAAGTCACAAGTGCTGTCTTTGGAGTCTTCAATAAAATGCTGTTTGTTTTACCTCAATTCTGGCTCATTGACTGACCTGAGAGCTGACTGACTGTTCTGATAGAAAACCAGGCATTTTTCTGTGAGCTTGCAGCTACAGAACTTATTTGAAACTTTCTCACTTATCAAGGATGACAAGGGGGAGAAGCAGGGCCAGTCCTCAGGGAAAGTGCAGGAGACCTTGGTAGAATCAGCACAGTGCATAGCTGCTGCTGAGGCTTGGAAGAGGCATGTATTGGTTGTGGGGGACTACTTGATAAGGGGAACAGGAACAGTGGTTCGTGAGCCTCACAAATTGTCTTGAGAGGTATATTGTCACTCTGGGGCAAAAATCTAGACATAGATTTACAGTTTCATAGAAGCCAATCAACTATGTATCCCATGATTTGGGAGACAAATAGAACAGTTCTCCATGCAAGCTATTTGGATAACCTGAACATATCAAACTTAGATGGGCATTTTTGTTAGCCAGATTAAACATTCTACCCTCAGCCGTTCTTGAGGGAAGATATTAAAAAATTCCCTACCACCATCGTTTGTGCCCCTGTGGACTGGAGGAAGTTGAGTCAACTGCTCATGTACTTCTTCGTTGCTCTCTTTATTCTGAAATCTGTAATATATACATTTTCTCATTATTACAAAGCATGCCCAGTAGACAGGAAGAAACTTATGTTAACTATCTACTTGCTGATTGTAAGGGACCAATTACTTTGTGTGTTGCTAAATTCCTTGCTGGTGCAATTGTTAGCTGGAAAAAATTCCTGAAACAGTCTATTTAAGATTGTAGAATAGTAAAGACCTGTATTTACCTTGCTTACTCAATCTTGCCACATCTTTAGAGTCACATTCATATATAGTGTTGTTCTATTTGTAGTTTATAAATGTTACGGTTTTATTGTATCTTGCTACTGTTTTATTGTTTTTTTCTACTGTCAGTGCTTGGATATATGTCTTGAGCCTTTGTTATGTTCTCTGTATGAATTTTATGGCATGTCACTAACGTGTCTATTTTATTTTATTTTTTATGCTGGCTAAATGGCCATAATAAATGACTGCTTGATTGATATCATGGGAGGCTGACAGGAGTTGCCAAGCCTACTTACCATTATCCCTTCCTTTTGGTCCATGATACTGTAAGGCATAGTCTTTAGAATATCATAAAGGATTATGTGGCTTAGGGAAGCTGAAAGAGCTGGACGCACAGGTCTCATCTCTTCTCCATGGTCCAGGAAAGGAGAGGAAAATAGCAAATGTGACCAACTCATTCTGCAGATGGCTCCACCCAGAACAATTTGATTATTGGACTATGGTCTGCGGATTCAGGAGGGTGGTCTTCTGGTAAGATATGGACTTTACATTGCCCCAGTTGGCAGAAACATTTTCCTAACAGTTTCAAAAATGCAATCAGGAGGGCTTTAAACTGAGTTATGTGTGTGTGGGGGGGGGGGGAGGGAGGCAGACAGTATTCAGCAGCCAGCATTTAGCCAGAGTTCATAAAGGGCTGGAGATAATGGTCAAGCAGTTATAGAAAGAACAAGGCAAATAGGAGTGTTCCAGTTCGGATGTCAACTCATGTGGGGGGGGGGGGCAGCTCCAAGGGGCAAGGACAAAAGGCCATCTTTCTCCCTGCTACGCACCACAGTGCATGGCAGGGAGGTAGGGGCCCACTCAGACATGTGTAACCCCTCTTCTGGGGTGTCACCTGGTGTGGTCTGCACTACCACAAGTCAAGTTTCCCACATTGGGGTCAGCACACCCTAGTAATGCCACTGCAAGGACCCAATGGTAAAAGGGAAAAAAACTTTACATAGGCAGCTAAGGGAGATGTCTCATGGTCTTAGATGTCTCTACACTAAAGCACAGAGCATGGAATATAAGTAAGATGATCTTGAACTCCTAGCACAGCCAACCAAACATGATAAAAATAGGCATCACTGAAACCTGGTGGGATGAGTCTCATGGCTGGAATTTAGAAATAGAGGGGGATAACATTTTAAAGAGAAACAGGCCAAAGGGGAAAGAAGGAGGTGTAACATTATAAGTTAATGATATTTACACCTCTGAAGAGATCCAGGACATCAGTCCTGGACACCAGGTGGAGATCATCTGAATAAAAATGAAAGGGGAGGGAAACAACAGGAATGTTATTGTGGGAGTAACCAGAGGAATTAAATCTTGACTTTCTAGAATAGATGGCCACACACTCAAAAGGAGAGATCATAGAATCACAGACTTGCAGTAGTGAAGGGTGAATACAACTATCCTGATATTTACTGGAAGTCAAACTCATAGAATCATAGAATCATAGAAGAATTTAAGGTCCAGAAAATTCCTCACTTGACTGGTAGACAATTTCATTGTCCATAAGGTGGAAGAGGCAACAAGAGGATCATCTATTTTAGATCTGGTCCTAACCAGCAGGGATGACCTGGTTAATGGGATGCAAGTGGTGAGATCATTAGGTGGGAGTGATCATGTTCTCCTTGAGTTTGCTATACAGTGGAAAGGAAAAGCCAAGCATAGTCAGACAAGCATTCTAGAGTTTAGGAAATCTTATTTCAGTAAACTCAGGAGAATATTGGGTGTGATCCTGTGACCAGGAGTAATGAAAGACAATGAAGTTCAGGACAGATGGAATTTTCTCCTATGGGAGATATTTAAGGAACAATTTTAAAAAGTTCCAATGAGGAGAAAAAATGGAATATGCCTCAAGAAACAGGGATGGATGAGTAAAGAACTTTCAACTGAACTATGTTTTAAATAATACATGTACAAGAAATGGAAAAAAAGAAGGAAATCACCAAAGAGCAAGGTCATTTAGGGGGAAAGTTAAAAAAGCTAAAGCGCAGAATGAGCTCAGGTTTGCTAGAGAAGTTAAGACCAAAAAAAAAAAAAGGGGGGGGGGGTTGGTATATCTGTAGTAAAAGGAAAAGGAAGGAAATTGTAGAGTGATAGTGTGGAGAAGATGGTGAAATACTAACAGGAGACAGAGTAAAGGCCAGAACTAATCAACACCTTCTTTGTCTCAGTCTTCTCACAAAAGGAAAGGGGTGCTCAACCTCAGGAAAATAGAGTAGGGGACGTAATGGAGGAAATGCAGCACAGAATATGTAAAGAGAAAGTACAGGAACATAGATTAATTTAAAGGAATTCAAGTTTTCAAGACCAGATGAACTACATCCAAGGGTATTAAAAGAACTGGAAAAAATAATCTCAGAGCCACTGGCAATCATCTTTGAGAACTCCTGCAGAACATAAGAAGTCCCACAAGACTGGACAATGGCAAACATTATTCCCATTTCAGAATGGGATATCAGTTAGCTTGACATCAATATCAGGAAAGATTCTAGAGCAGATCATTAAACAAAAGAGTCTGTGTGCATTTAGAAAGAATAGTACAATCACAAAAAGTAAACATAAGTTTCTCAGAAACAAGTTGTGGCAGACTAATCTAATCTCTTTTTTTAAAAAAAACAAATTAACAGCTTGGAAGATGAAGGGAATGTTGTGGATGTACACATCTTGATTTCCATAAGGCTTTTGACAAGATCCCCCATGGGATTCTTGCGAATAAACTAGTAAAATGTGGGCTGACAATGCTATTGTTAGATAGATTTGTAATTGGTTGAACGGCTGAACCCAAAGGGTGCTCAGCTATGACTTCTCTTCATCTTGGAATAGAAGGTGTGCTTATCAAATTTGCTTATGACAACAAATTAGAACAAGTAGCTAATACCACAGAGGACAGGATCAAATGGCAAAATGAGCTTAATAGTTTCAAAAGCTGGGCCAAAACCAATAAAATGAATTTCAACAGGGAGAAATGTAAGGTACTTCTCTTAGGGAGAAAAAAAAATGAGAAAAGTGTGTGTGTGGGGGGGGGGGAGAAAAGTTGTGTGGTGGAGGATACTTGGCTTCAGAACAGTAAATGTGAAAGGATCTAGGTGTCCTGGTTGGCCACAAATTGAACATGAGCTAACAGCGTGATGCAGCAGCTAAAAAAGCCAATGTGATTTGAAACTGTATCAATAAAAATATAGTGTCTAGTTCAAGGAAAGTATTGCAGAAGCAGAAGTCTATTCTCCTATGGTCAGGCCCCACCTTAGAATCATAGAATCACAGAGTTGGAAGAGACCACAAGGGCCATCCAGTCCAACCCCCTGCCATGCAGGAACTTTCCATCAAAGCATCCCCGACAGATGGCAATCCAGCCTCTGCTTAAAGACCTCTAAGGAAGGAGACTTCACTACACTCCGAGGGAGTGTGTTCCACTGTCGAACAGCCCTTACTGTCAGGAAGTTCCTCCTAATGTTGAGGTGGAATCCCTTTTCCTGGAGCTTGCATCCATTGTTCCAGGTCCTATTCTCTGGAGCAGCAGAAAACAAGCTTGCTCCCTCCTCAATGTGACATCCCTTCAAATATTTAAACAGGGCTATCATATCGCCTCTTAACCTTCTCTTCTCCAGGCTAAACATTCCCAGCTCCCTAAGTCGTTCCTCATAGGGCATGGTTTCCAGACCCTTCACCATCTTAGTCGCCCTCCTTTGGACCCGTTCCAGTTTCTCCACATCCTTTTTGAATACTGTGTCCAGTTCTGGGCACCACAATTCAAAAAGGATGTTGAGAAACTGGAGCATGTCCAGAGGAGGGCAACCAAATTGGTGAAATTTCTGGAAACCATGCCCTATGAGGAGTGTCTTAGGGTGCTGGGTATGTTTGGCCTGAAGAAGAGGAGGTCAAGAGGTGATAATGATAGCCCTGTTTACATATTTGAAGTGATGTCATACTGAGGCTAGAGCAAACTTCTTTTCTGCTGCTACAAAGTATAGGACATGGAGCAATTGATGCAAACTCCAAGAAAAGAGATTCTACTCAAACATTAGGAGGAAGTTCTTGACAGTTAGAGCTGTTCTACACTGGAAAACACTCCCTTGGGGTGTGGTGGAGTATCCTTTCTTTGGAAATTTTTAAACAGAGGCTGCATGGCCATCTGTTGGGGGTGCTTTGATTGTGTATTCTTGCATTGCAGGGGGTTGGACTAGATGGCCCTTGAGCTCTTTTCCAACTCTATGATTCTATGAATTATTACTGAAAAGACTGTTTCTATGTAGCCATGAGTAATTAAGCCATGTGAGCTAAACTGAAAAGTGAAAAACTTTTTAAGTTCCCCAGGGAATTGGAGTTATATCGTTGAGGCAGCACATCACAGCTTCCCCCTGTCTGGTTTAACAGGAAACCTCTATCTACTGTTTCTAGTTCCCTCCACACATGCAGCACTTCTGGACTCAAAATCTCATGACTTTCTTTATTCCTCACAGTTATTCCCACCCCAACCCACCCTAGCTCACACCATACCTTTCTTACATATCCACAAAAGCACAAGGGTTACAGAAAATGTAACAGATCTTAGAATATGTCATTTTCCAACAGAGGTCTGTGCTGAGAAAGGAAATTTGCAACCCTCCTCTTCTCAAAATGTGATTCTCCTATTTTGTGCAATTGCTTCAGCATGAATTTGAGAAGTGACAACTCAGAAGGAAAAGACCTTTCATGCACTGTCTTATTATTATTTGTTGTTCTTTTTCTATGGTTTGCTTTTAATTACCTTCAACTTTATTGATAGTTAAGGCCTCAAACAGATGGCCCAAAAGGGCTGCCGTCAGCCAATCCAGGGGAAGGGCATCCACATGACACATGCCCCCAGATCATGCAGAAGCCGTGTGTAGTTTGCTCTGAGGATTCTTAATTTGGGCCAAGCCAGGCCAAAAAAAGGAGCAGTTTCTTTCTGCTCCTTTTCACAGCCCATTTGGGACTGAGACAGTGGCCTCTCTTGAGACTGCGGTATCTGGTTGCCATGGTCCTGTAGTGATCCTGCGGTGATCGGAGCAGGAGCGGCCTTCTGCCCTGTCTACTTCACTCCTTAGTTATAGTTTTAATGTCTGTACAATGCAAACTTGTTAGCTGTATCTGTTTTATCTGTTGTATACTGCCCTGGAAGCATAAATGCCCTAGGGTCAGCTCTAGTTAGTATCTGGATGGGAGTCCACCGAGGAATACCAGGTGGTGTATTTCAGAGGAAGGAATTGTGAAAACCAGTCATAACAATTCCTTATCTATGAAAACCCTATGATATTCATCAGGTTACCTTAAGTTGACATGTGACGTGAAAGCACACACACACACACACACACACACAAGATGTTTTGAGTCCTAGACTGTGAAAAAGGTGGGGTATAATTATGATGAAGATTATGACAATGATGACACATATTTTATATTCTCTTGTGAGTCAGTTGGCGGGGGTGGTCCTAGCTCTTTGAAACAGTACCCTTGCAGTGGTATCACTATGTTGGCATCATCAAGAGAGGTAACTCATGGTGTCACTCCTCTATGGACCTCCTCCCTGACACACCATACAGAATCCTTAGAAATATTTTGTTTTTTTAAACTGATGCTACTCATAAATTTTAATTCTCATATATCTAATGGCAATAGTGTGACATAAGCAACTACCAAAATTTAAATGATACCTTTAAATTACAATATCATACACACAGCCTAAATGTATTTACATGCACATAGTTTCATGTGGTTAAATTACTTGGTAAGACGATGTTTTTTAAAGAAAAAATGTAAAAAATAAAAAATTAAAGACTTGAGGCCTCTGGTCTCTCTTCCCACTGAGCCTTGACCCACTCACACCATCTCTTCATCAAGTTAAGGAGTCGCAAGCAATCAGCATAGCTCGTTTCTGCCCAAAGGCAGATGTTTCGGGAGCAGTGATGCCACCCACCCTTATTTCATTTCATTTCATTTTTATGCCACCTTTCTCCCAAAAAGGAACCCGAGGCAGTTCACAAGACCCTTTAAAACAATTATCTTTAGGGTGTCATCTGATGCAGACCTCACTCTTCACATACCCCTAGTAATACCCATGCATTTGAAAGGGAATCTACTGCTTAATCAGGCCTCCATTTCACCCAGAGAACCCTTCCTCAATGAGAGTAGGACTTTTTATCATGACTAAGCCTCAGGCCAGTCTTGTAGGACACTGAAAAGTGAGAAATTGAACTTTGAGATGTACAGGAGAATATTTTTCAGGCCATCAGCTACTCATTTTGGGGGGGGGGGGGTTAAATATTATATAAGAGAGAAGAGAACAATCTAAGTTTTAAAGTTGAAAATACTCAAAGAGGGAACTTGGTGACTTGAAGAGATAAGAGCTAATATCTAGCAGGATCTCAAAATACAGTTCTGGACTTTGATTCCTTACTTCTACTTCCTATGGATCCTTTTTACTAGTAGTTTGTAAAATCCTTCTGTACAAGTCCCACTGACATAAATAGGAAATGCATTTTTCTTATGTCCCATACATTTCAAGAGGGCTTCTACAGAACTTCCTAGTGGTTTCTTCTCTTTTCACATATTCATACACACACACACACACACACGTGCACGCAGAGACCATCCTTCTCCATAGTCCAATAGGTAAAACTCAGTAGCAACTACTGTCAAAGATTCTGAAAACTAAGTTGGTCTCTCATTTTGGTGTTCACAGCCTGAGTTTGCACATCCTACTCACAAAGTTGAAAAAGTGCCCAAAAAGGAAGAAGCTGCAAATAATGAAATATGTGAATGCATGGAAAAGAGGAAGCAGCAGGCAGCTGAGAGCCCAAATGAAATGTGAAGAGTTATGGAGAAGTGACAGAAAAGGAAGCCCAGGTCTGTAATTGTACTTGGTGACTTATCTAAGGACCTTATCACACGAGGCAATTTGGGGGTATACTCCAAAGGCAATCCGAACACAATCATGGGGTTTCACATTATTGCTTAATAACTTATCTCACGCAATTTCGGGCAATGAGGGATTATTTTCAGGTAATGGAAAGTCACTCCAGATGCATTCCGTATGCAACTAGAACTCACATAAATTCACTAAACTAGCGAATTTACATGAATTCGAATTGGCCCCATTCGAAATTGGGAGAAATTCCTCCCATGTGATAAGGTCCTAAGAGGCAAAACAGCAGCAAAACCAGCAGAAAATGTTGTCTCCCTCTCTAATCTGAATCAGTGTTAATCCATTTCATCTCATGTTTTACAAGTTGCAAAAGCCTTGTGTACCAATGTGGAACCCTCTTGATTCTGCTTGCACATTAGTTCAATGTTTTTGAGACTCATGAAATATTCCAAGGCATACCACCTCTTCATCCAAACTGCTGACTAGTTCTGTTGGGTTTGACTGTTACTCAAAATAAACTCTCCTCCTGCTGCTGCTGCTGTTTTATTCATTTTTATCCTTGCTCCCAATAATAGGACTCAAAGTGGCTAATAACATATTTAAAATTTAAAAAATTAAAAATAATATGCAAACGTTAAAAGTACAAACAACAAGTTTTAAAAATCAATTAAACAATTCAAGGAGTTAAAACATTAAAAATATTAAAATACATTAAATATAACATTCAAACCTTAAAGAAAGAATGGAACAGCATTCAAAACCCAACCCTAATTAGTTGGTAAAAGTGTGCTGGTACAGAAATATTTTGACCTGTTGTCAGAAGGAGAGCAAGAATGGGGCTATTTTGACCTCTCTAAGGAGGGAGTTCGAAAGTTTGGGAGTGGCCACTGAGAGCCTTCTCCCTTGTTCCCAACAAATGAGCCTGGGAAGGTGGCAGGACAGTAAGAAAGACCTCTTCAGATGGTCTCAGAGCTCTAATGGGCTCATAAAGAGAGAGATAAGGTCCTTTAAATAACCTGGCATGGTGCCATCGAATCTACTTTACATATCCCTGCAGGTAGAAGATTGACAATAGACAATTAGTTGTATTTCAGTAATATCCATCTGTCATTACTGTAAAATATAGGCCTAATTCATACCTAGTTTAAAACTACAGCAAAATGAAAAGGTAGTAGGTGGTTGGTGTAATGCACTACTTTAAAAAGTTTCACTACTGAATGTGTAACCACCAATGCTGAACAAGAAAGAGGTCATGAAAGGAAAAAGATAAGCAATGAAAATAATGCTTCTCTCTAAATTTTCCATTTAAAATAGGTAATGAGATATTTTGCTATAGGTGGCTGTCCTTAAGTCAGTAACTGCCTTTTACTCTTAAAGCAGCAGAAAAATTGTATGTATATGTAAATCACTTCCTCTCAACCAAGGGTCACACAGTCATTCACTTCCATGCCAGCATTCTCTGAAGATGCCAATCACAGATGCTGGTGAAAGATCAGGAATAAACTCTTCCAGAACATGGCCACATAGCCCAAAAATGCACAAAGAACCACAGCAGAGAGATTATTCAAAACTGCAGCAAATCTTATTGTGGTTGTTCTAATGTTCATTTATTCAGCAATATTAGTCCTGTTCCATCCAGCTGTTTCTTGTAGTCAAATGTAGGGATATTTTTTAAAAAAGAAGAAAGAGAGTGCTTATTGCTTTTATCCTTACAAAACATAACATGTGAAGGCACAGAGATTATGAGAATAAGTGGCCATTCTGCATTAGTGCTACTGACATGGGAGAAGATCTTTCCAAAGCGATTGTGACATGTTACATCCTGTTCATTCAGAATGAAACTTCACTGCAGCAGGAAGGGCTTAGAGATTCATGCTAAGTATTTCCTCTTCTTTTTTCTCCGAGCACAGAAGTAAAGAACTGGAGTGAAACTCTACCTTAAGCCTGCATCTAAAACTACAGTTCACTTTCTCATAATTTAAAGAGTGTTTTTTTTTTTTAATGTTCCAAGGTTGGCCCTAAAGATAGGGATGGATAGATAGATAGATAGATAGTAATGTTTGTGGTGGGATAACAATCAGGCCCAGCAAGACTGGACAGCAGTTCAGTAGGGAAAAAAAGGGAACTAATTAAACAATATCCTAAGATTCTTTCTTGGTAAAAGTAAAATAAAACTGAGAAAAGGTATGCTTCTTTAATGATCATTGCCATTACACAGACAACAAGGTCACAAAAAGAATTCTGAGTACACTTGGGAGCATGAATTCTTTTAGGTAAAACTGAATGGATTCAAAGTAGCTGACTGAACAGATGATCCATATGATTGCTTTTATGTTTTCATGCGTAAATCAGCTGACGGAGAAGGCAAGGTACCAGGGTGGGCTTTGTGATAATATTGCAGTGTAGATGAATCTGACTAAAATCAGGCACACTGAAGCCACCTAAAATAGCGCATATGAAAACACAGACATGAGCTTTAGCATAAGATACTCCAAGGATCGGATGTCTTCTCCTGCTGCCTCCCAGATTACATGTAAATTGCATCAACAGCTTCTGGTCTCTTCCTTCTTCCCCATGCTTGAGTCTATTGTAAGGAATGTGGAATGGCCATAACATTGCTTTCACCAGGATTAGCATTAAAAGAAAGGGAAGTAAAACACAACATAGAGTGGCAGCCGCTCTTCTGTTTTTTTGTTTTTTTTAAAGAGTTTCCTCTTTCTTTCTTGCAATCATGATGTACCACAGAATTTAAAAATAGACACATATCATGTACCTGTGATAATATAAGATTTAATTTAGCTCTCAGAGCTACTAAAAATTCTTCTCATCATCTTTTCAAGGATGTTTCACATTTTTGTTGGCAGGCCACATGACCACTGTCCTAATGTAAGTCTCTATGTTTCAGTTAAGTACTACTCCAGAGAAATGAGGTAGAAAAAATGGAAAGTGATGGTGGTAATGATGGGCTACAGATATCATCAAACAAACATGTAAGGCCTCTGTAGCACCACAGTGTACAGTGATAAATGTGTGTACCTTTTGCAAATGGCACTAAGATGTAAATGTGCTATTTGATATAGCTTTCCTCAAACCTATCTGATGATCTCTTACATCCCCCATCTCAACATGAGAAACATAACTCAAGAAAAACCACAACCTAAAATGAGTGTATCATTTTGTTCTTAGGAAATGAGCAAGTATCTGAGAATCTTAACACTGAAGAGGTTTTTTAAAAAAGAGAGAGAGAGAGAAGAGGAGGAGGAATGAATTATGAATTTTACATTGCTAACATCAGTGTTCACACAGGAAGAATGGGGTTTGCAAGGCCTCAAGGGTTTACATTATCTGAAGCCATTTGTTCTGGAGGGGTTCTTTTTGTTACAGTGCACCTGTATTGTGCTTTGGGGCACCTTGTGGTCTTGACTATATTGGTTAGTTTGTGGGAGACTGGTAACTGGATGATCTGAAATATTCTACAACCTTCCCAAATCCACTCCAGAAAAGAGTTAAATTTAACACAACTATAATACTTTTTTCCTTGTTAGGGGACAACAGGCAGGAGTTCTTTTTTTTTTTTTTTGTTTATTGTTTTTGATGATGATGCAGGTTTTAAGATCCAGTTTGTTAAATAACAATTCACCAGCCAGCTAATGAACTAGTGATATAGGAGTTTTCTATAGGAAGCTTTAAATAAAAAATGTGAAAAATGTCATTTCTTATGGTAGGCAGAAGGATAGCTTCTGTACTATAGATGCCCCTGGCAACACTGCCTAGAACAGACTATAGGTTTTCTCCTTTTAACTGTGTTCTAGATTGCAACCCTTTGATATTTTCAAGCTTAAATATATTCTGCAGAACATAATATGACAGAATGATGTAGTTGTAAGAGAGCGCTCATATGCCCCTGCCCCAAGCTGGTGTTCTCCTGCATTATTGGATTTGAAGGCTGTGATGATATTAAGTAGTACACCAGGATGATAGTCTGTCTTCCTGCAGTCATACAAAATGGCTGAGGCTAACAGTGCAGTCCCATAGTTGTGCAATCAGATAATAGTGTTAAGGAAAATGCAACATGGGATATACAGTAGAAATCAAATATGTATGTGAAAGTCAAAATGACTAAGCAAAAGCAATTGAGAAGTTACACAGGTGAAAAGGATAATGTAATTTAGAAGTCCTGAGAGCCAAGGACATATGCCAAGGATAAATGGCAAGATATATATTGGCAACACCTGAGAGTCAATTAAGGTACAAGACAGTATGATGAAACATTTGGGTTGGACTTAAGTATGGGATGAACCAATCAGAATGTGTAAAACACCCACAAGTGACTATAAATGATGACACTGTATACCAATGTAGTGTGGAGTTGTGGAGTATAGTAGAGAATAGTTGAACTGAGCATTGCATAGAGTTATGTAGCAAAGATTGTATGGTGAAGGGCATTTAGTGTATATAGTTAAATAAAGTAGATCTTTTATACAAGTCTACTGTGTTGCCTGGAATCTTGTGAGAGAGAAGATACAATCACTACCAGATCTAAGGAGACGTTTGGAGACATCTCTCAGAGAGGAGTGAGAAGGTTGAAAGAGTTTGTCAAGGTCTTCAGCCTAATCTCAGAAGCTCTGCATGCTTGGAAGAAGCAACAACCACAGATCAAAGCTGGTCTGTTCCGCTGCACAACAAGGTGGTGAGTGAAAGCAAGTATAAGACAAGCTGCAATTCCCATCATCCTTGACAAATAGTCCTATTGAATACACAGCTTTTTAAGCATGTTTGGAATTGGTGTCAGTTATATTACCTATCTTTTTATTGAATGTTTATTTCACATAATCCAGAGTAATCATGTGCACACCCCTTTTCTTCAACAGAATATGGGTACCATGTTGGGGAAGGGTACACTAAATGTGTTTTCTGAGAAGAAAAATGTATGCACAGAAAATGTTTTCTGCACAGAAAAAATTGTCTCTGCAAAGACGTACACATCCTGAAGCAAAAATAGCACCTTGGAACTGCACAGAATTGTTTGTGTTCTCTTCCAATGGTAATTATTTATTCTTGCTTATGAGGATGAAAACTAAAAAGATTTACATCCCAAACTATGACATACCAAGATACATGTCCACATTAATATAGTATAATGGAGAAAAATATTTTAAAATATTTTGAACTGAGCATCATACATGCAAGTTTTGTCAACACTGGTTGGGTTTTCTGCATGTTTAAATTTATACAGAGTGATGCTGCATACATTCTGAAACCAAATATAAGACATCTCAAGCAGACTGGGTATCTATCCAACATAAAGATGGGTATAAAGTATGCATAGTTCTCCTGTGCAGAAAACATATTTAGGTGAATAAAAAAATGCATGTATTTCTGTGCAGACAAATATTTCCCAAAATGCAGAGAATGTCACAGGAGCTTTGTACCTTTCTCTTTTAAAAAGGGTTTGCTGAACATCAGGATCTCCCTTATCGGACAGGAAATGGGCAGCAAACAAGTATAGCACAAGGAGTAGATAATAGTTACTCACATCATGTTAGCTAATGGAAAGGGTGCATAAAGAAAAAAGGAATGTCAGATTCTTGTACATGCCCAAGCCCAACACTCTGCAGAAGGACAGAACTTTTAAGTCCCATCTGATTTCAATAGGTCCATTCTCAATTTAACTTGTGAAACTTGGGGAAAACATCCTTCAAGAATCAAATGATGTCACTGGTGCACATCAGGCTCTAATATCACAAATAAAACCTTTATTGAGTTTATCTTTTGTGCCCCGAAACATCAGAATCAGACCCAGGACGTGGTTCGATCAGGACTGCTTAGAGTTAAAAAAACAAAACAAAACCCTAGTTAACGAAATTAGAAAGCTGAAGACAAAGGGTATCAAAGGAAACACCTCAAACCAGATAGCCCAATTACAGCAAAATTACAAAAAATACTTAAAGAAAAGAAACAAAAATATTACAAGGCACAATGGAAAGAATTAGGAGAGGCAGCTATCCAAAAAGACTCACAGAAATTCTGGTGTTTAATAGCCTATGGAACCAGAACAACAAATTATGCATTAGAGGCTGTAGTGCAAGGAAAAGATTGGGAGAACTACTTCTCCAATATTTACAAGCCTCAACATGACCTTTTACACCCAACCCATCTTGCCAAACCATTAGACACCCCTGAATGGCCCGATGTCACTCCAAACCAAATCAAAGGAATCATTGCTAGACAATCTACTAACAAAGGCACCAGTGAGGATATGATACCTGTTGAACTATATAAGGCAAAACTGGAATATTGGTCCCCGGTTCTCGCCAAATTTTTCACTCATATAAATCGCTCTGGATGTATTCCAGAAGGTTGGAAACTGAGTATTATTGTGCCTATATATAAAAAGGTGACAAGAAAGACCCAGCTAATTATAGGCCAATTACCCTTTTGGATATTGCATCTAAATTATATGCTAGGTACCTCCTGGAAAAAATAGAAGACTGAGCAGATAACCATAATTTATTGGCAGAAGTACAAGCTGGTTTCCAAAAAGTACAAGCTGGTTTCAACAATTGATCTGTGCTTTGTGTTGAACTTCCTTATGTGCCAATATGTTCATAACCTGAAGCAAAAATTGTATGTTGCCTTTGTTGATTTGAAATCTGAGTTTGATTCGATCTCTAGATTTTTGTTGTGGCAGAAATTGGAGAAAACAAATATTGACCACGCTTTATTATTCCTTATAAAATCACTGTATACTAACACATTGTTACAGGTTAAAGTAGACCTAGCAGATCTAACCCCAAAGATTGACACATCTGTAGGAGTTAAGCAAGGATGCATATTAGCACCTTTCCTGTTTAATTTTTTTTTTATCAACTACATTGTAAAAGATCTGGAGGGTTTGCAATATGCCCCTGTTACAATTCTTGATGCCAAAATCTCTTTATTAATGTATGCGAACGATTTAGTACTGATATCCAGAACTGAGGTGGGTCTAAGGAGTCTCCTTGCAAAACTTTCTTCATACTGCAAAAATAACAAATTGACAATTAATTATGATAAAACCTAGGTTATGGTTTTTTGAAAACGCCCCGAAAAGCATATTTAGCATTTAGATGGAAACATCATAAGTCAAGTGAAATCATTTAGATATTTAGGCCTAGTATACTTGGATACAACATCTTGGAAAGAACAACTGTTAAATATAAAAGTACAGTCTTATAGATTGGCAAAAGCTACATTAAAGTTTGCTGCAACTAAAGGGGGAAACTTAGTAAACCCTGCCATGATAGTATACAAAGCCAAAACAATGGCACAGTCCCCTCTACTGGGCTGAAGTCTGGGATACCACAGGTAAATCAAGTATCATAAAACTGGAACCCTCTAAGAACTACTTCTTGAGGTCATTGTTGGGTCTCCCTAGAGATACACCAACTGCCATGCTTAGACTGGAAACTAACATGCTTAGTATAGAGAGCCAAATAGATAAGAGAATTTTATGCTACTGGCTTAAAGTTCAGGGGATGGATAACGACAGACTTCCAAAGAAATGTTTGATAGAGCTAAACAACAGCTTGCCTAATAAAAACTGGTTATTAAATATGGAATTTCTTTAGCTAAAATTAAAGAACTCCAACTAGAGGCACAGATAAAGTCCATCAAGAACACAATAAGTGAAATATCTACACAAGAGGACCTGTATACTTTTTATTTGTCCTCATGTGCCCCTCTATACTATAAACTCAAGGAGTCCTGTAATCTTGCAGATGATTTTAATAGTCTAATATTCCTAAAACTGAGGAAATTTTTAACCGAACTAAGATTAAATATGATGGACACAGCTTACAGAGACAGAAGACATTGAGGTATGCCAACAAAGGAATGTGTATGTATATACGGTTGCCAAGAAGCAGAGGACCTTGTTCATTACATGCTATTTTGCCCCCTCTATAAAGAACCAAGAGAAAGATTCATTACACCTATAATAGAAATTAGTCCTGGTCAGAACCCACAGGATGTGGTTTCTTACTTTCTAGTGGACCTGAATAAATATGTGATCTGCAAAAGTAGCTTTGTTTGCCCTAGCAGCTAAAAAAATCAGGAATATATATATAAAACAGATAGCCATAAACTGCAAAGGTGATGATTATATTCGACAAACTTTCACTAGGTATAATAAGTATTATTTTAAATATCAAGTTTAGAAATTTTGTATTCAATATGAGATGAGATGCTTATATTTTATATTATAAGATATATTTTATATGCATTGTTGTGTGTATTGTTGTATTGTTGTACTGTGCAATGACCTTTGGTTAAAAGAAATAAAATTTGATTTGGATTTAACTAAGTCTTGACCAACAGCAAGTGTTCAGCATTATGATGGGAGAGAAAATAGTTCCATGTTTGTAAAAGGAACACTATAAAGTTATAACAAGTACAGCATAAAATATTAATGTAGATAAAGTAAATAGACTTGAAGTGAAACCTGTACGGGCCTGAAATACTCTTAATGCAATTATCTGAGTGATCAATAAATAAATGTACAAGGTCTGCTGGAGTTTCATAAAAGAATAAACAGAAGATATGTATTCTCCAATAATTTGGTGGAAGTATAAGAAAATCCATTTAGTAACAGCATAAAGCTCATGCCAGGATAACAATTTCACTAGGATAAATTAGCAACACAAAGATCAAATTAAGAAAATGTGTTGCATGTTCAGAGAATCCTTCATTACCGTTGTCATTCCTTCCATTCTATGTATGATGACCCCAGAATCCAACAAAGTCTTCTCCTAATGAATTAGTATTCCTTAATTTCTAGGCTGCATTGTAAGGCAACAGTCAGAAGAAAACCTCAATTGATGCAAATAATATATAGGTGCTAGTACAACAACAGCATCATCAACTTTATCATCAGAAGTTTTGAATAGATGGTCAATCTGGACAGCAACTTAAGTATGTGTGTGTGGAGGTGGAGCTGGTACTGTGCCTCCTGGTGAAGCTCTGTCCACTGCTTATAAGATCTGCACGAGAACCTAGGCACTGAACCAATTCTATTGAGATTCAACATGTGTAGGTCCCTAAGCAGAGGTTATCGTCAACCTGAGTTAGAGGCTACTGATCTCAACCCCTGTTTTACGCATAAATACTTCCCCTATATGCATTAAAGTTGTCATTTTAAAAAGAACAGGCTCTGCTATTCCTAATAGGAAAAGAATAATAGAATCATAGAATTGGAAGATACCACAAGGGCCATTCAGTCCAACCCCCTGCCATGCAGGAACACACAATCAAATCACCCCATTCAGCCTCTGGTTAAAAACTTCCAAAGGAGACTTCCCCACACTTCAAGGGACCATGTTTCACTGTCAAACAGCTTGTCAGAACAGCTTGTCAGAACATTCTTCCTAATGTTGAGGTGGAATCTCTTTTCTTGTAGTTTGAATCCATTGCTCTGTGTCCTAGTCTCTGGAGCAGCAGAAAACAAGCTCGCTCCATCCTCAATATGACACTTCTTCAAATATTTAAACAGGGCTATCATATCACCTCTTAACCTTCTCCTCTTCAGTTTAAAAATACCCAGCTCTTTAAGTTGCTCCTCATAAGGCATGGTTTCCAGACCCTTCACCATTTTGGTCACATCTCCTCTGGACATGCTCCAGCTTTTCAATATTCTTTTTAATGGTGGTGCCCAGAACTGGACACAGTATTCCACATGAGGTCTGACCAAAGCAGAATAAAGTGGCACTATTATTTCCCTTGATCTAAACACTATACTTCTGGTGATTCAGCCTAGAATTGCATTAGCTTTTTTAGGGGCTATGCAGACAGGCACTGTTTGGGCGCTCTGATGCCCTTGCATCATCATGACGCACCTCTTATGGACAGGCGCATGCCAAGATGGTGCATGGGTAGCAAAGATAGGGCTGGGCACATGTGGATGCCCAGCCCTATCTAGCCCTACTTTTGGCCCCAGCCCAGCACAAACTGTCAGTCTGTTTAGGGCCTTAGCTGCCACATCACACTGTTGACTCATGTTCAACTTGTGGTCTGCTAGGACTCCTAGGACTGCTATCCCTTTCACATAGTCTTGTTAAACCAGGTGTTCCACATCCTATGTCTCTGCATTTCATTTTTTTCTGCCTACATGTAGTACCTTACATTTCTCCCTGTGGAAATTCATTTTGTTAGTTCTGGCCCTGCTTTCTAATCTATTAAACTCATTTTGAATTATGATTGTGTCTTCTGGGTTATCAGCTACCCTTCCTACTTTGGTGTCATCTGCAAATTTGATAAGCATGTCTGCTATGTCTTTCATCTAAGTAATTGATAAGAAGAACACAGGGCCCAGCACAGAACCCTAAAGTGATGAGGAAGCCACTCACTAGCAAAATTTCTAGGCATACAAGCAATGAACAATAAACAATAAACAGTGGCTGTAGTGAAATCGAATATCGGAGGTTCAACAGTTAGATTTCCTTCTAGTGCCAGGTATTATTCAGGAAAGGCCTGTCAGAAGAGATCCGTCTTTACAGCTTTTTAAAAAAGCTATTTAGGGTGATAATATGATGGATCTCGTCCAGCAGGCAATTCCACAATCTGGAAGCGATAGATGAGAAGGTACTCTGGGAGGTCGCAGACAACCTTGTTTTAAAAGGTTGTAACAAATTCCTCCCAGAGGACCTATGTTTGCGGGGAGGATTATATGGAAAGGGGCAGTCCCGGAGATATGTTGGACCCAGGCCATTTAGGGTTTTAAAGTTGATAACCAACACCTTGTACTAGGCCCGGAAACTAAGAGGCAGCCAGTGAAGTGATCTTAACATCTGTGTTATATGGTCTCTTCTTGGTGTACCAGAGACTACCATGAGTTCAGCTTAAATTTGTTTTCCTTTATCCAGTCCATTACTGCTTTAAGACAATCATTGATGGGAGAGACTCCATCTTGAGTCAAAGCCAAAGACCAAGACATGGAGAAATATATCTTGGTGTCATCAACATACTGATAACACCCCACCCCGTGTCTTCGGATATATATTGAAAAGCATTGAGGGACACTACAATTAAGCTCTTTCCTTGCAGAGTGATTGTCCCCAAGCATCACCCTCTGAAATCTGCCTGAGAGGAAGGAACGGAACCACTGCAATGCAGTGCCTCCAATTCCTAACCTGCTCAAGCGATCCAAGAGGGTGTCATGATCTATAGTGTCAAAAGCCTCTGAGAGGTCCAGTAGCACCAATAGGGTCACACTATCCCTGTCGGTGCCCAGATGAAGGCCATCAGCTAAGGCAACCATGGCAGTCTCAACTCCAAATCCTGTCCTAAAGCCAGTTTGAAATCGATCAAGATTCAAGGTTTCCTCCAAGACAGCTTGGAGTTGAACAGCAACTGCCCTCTCAATCACCTTGCACAAAAATGGTAGTAAAGAGACTGGCCTGTAGTTCTTCATATCCAGGGTGTCAAGAGAAAGTTTTTTCAGGAGCGGCCTAACCGCTGCTTCCTTAAAACAGCATGGAACATGACTTTCCCTAAGAACATCCCCATGGACGGCCAGCCATGAAGGTCAAGAAGGCAAGTTGTTTTCCTCACTCTTCCAAGGAGCTTGTCCACATCATCAGTACTTACAGATTGGAACTGATTCAGTATAACCACATCAGCGGAGTGCTGGATACATCATCAGTTGATTCTGCTATAACACCGGCATCCAAATTGGCTCTTATCTGAGAGATTTTATCTGCAAATAAGTTCTTAAATACATAACAGCAGGCTGTTGTCAGCTTAAGTAATGGGTTCTGCACAGGTGGAAGTTGTGTCAGTTCCCTTACCACCCTAAACAGCTTTGCTGGACCAGACTGTGCAGACACAATACGTGCAGAGGAGAAGGCTCTCTGCGCTGCATGTATTGCCTCTCTATAGGAATGAAGGAATTTCCTATGACAAGTTTTGTCAGATAATGCTTTCATTATTACTGACATATATGAAGTGCTTTGAATATTTGAAATATAAAACCCCTGTATTATTAATCTCCTTCTAGTCATGCAAAGTTGTGTTATATAGCTCCAATATCCCTTAAGATGTGACAGATGCTATTAATATTTGCATTCTCAATGAAAAAGTATTTTCAATGCTCAGGACACCCCACCAGGAGAAAGGTTATGAGCCTGAAAATTAGTTGGATTTCAACATCTAATTTGGGAAGATTAATTTGTGCAAACTTGCAGGTGATTTTCTTGCACAGAAAACATGTTTTTTATGCAGAATACATTGGTTTATGTGGAATATTGTTTTCCCCCCAGAGAACACATGCACAACAATTTGTGCAAACTGTGTAAATTCTATGCATAAAAAAGCATGTGTATTTTTGCACAAATGATTTTTTGCCAGCAAAAGCTCAAACTACAATATTCTCACTGAATGGAGAGAAGACTGGTGAAGTTTTTTTCCCTTCACATTTAGGAATGAAATACTGAAATATTTACATTCCCTCTATTCTTGAAATAATAAAATGGGGAAGCCATTTTCCTCAAGGAAAACCTTTAATCCTCCCATTGGTTCTGTTGCTTTCTACAGCCAAAAACCTGTCAGAAAAGTTTCAGAGAAAACTAGTAGAAGCAAAAGGAGAAAGGAAAAATGTTTCAGACCAGAGAAACATATATTACATACCAAATATGATTAAGGGGAGAATTAATAACAACAACAACAACACTTTTATTTTTCCCTGCTTTTTGTTAAAACAATCAAAGCAACTTATAATGTTAAAAGAATAAACAATATATACAAAATATCCTCCCCACTTAAAAAAATTAAAATGTTCAAGATTAAGGTTAAACCTCTTAAGGTTGACCCAACTCAGCTAAGTGGATCTTAATCTGTAACTCCTTGTTGGTGTATCTTTTAAGGTGCCTATCAGTTGCTCTGGAGCTTGCCTGAGGGGAGGGTTTGCAACTTTGAACAACCAGATTTTACTTCTGAGTAAACCACCAGAACACTGCTAGGACATAGGACCAACTAGCTTTAATTGTGAGTAAGGCACTGGAACATTGTGCCCTTTAGAAGGAAAGGAGAAAAACCAAGTAAAGAGGTCTCTGGGTGGCTGCTCTTTGCTTCTGGTCCTAAAACGTGTAGAACAATTTGGTTTTTGCTAATCCTCTACCGTTTAGTGAACAATTGACTTTGAGAACTGGTTTGTCCCATTCAGAAAGCAGAGATTCTGCCTAATGAGGGTTGATTTTAAAGGTGGCTGCTTCCTTCTTAAAAATCCCCCACACCCCTTCCACCACAGCTTTTGAGAGAGTTTAGATTGCCATCCTAACAAGTTAGAAGGAAAACCAGAACTTTGCAACCTTGCAGAGTTAGAATTAGACCTTTCTAGGGCAGGGAAATTGGCTTTTCACCCAGCCCCAGTACACAGTTTAGAAGACTTTGGCATTCATCCGGAGGCAAACAGAAAAGCTTCTAAAACCAGTGGCTTTTCCAAATTTGGTGCACCAATGTTTTGAACAGTTGGTGCACCAATGTTTTGAACAGTTGGTGCACCAATGTTTTGATGCATCCACTCAAGATTTGGAGGTGTGTGTATGTGTATGAAGATTGGAGTTAGATAGTGGGGGAGATAAAAGTGGTTTTGGCCCTGAGAACAGTTTGGAGGACAATCCTCTAAAGAAAAGAGCAGTGAGCTCCCCCCCCCCCCCCCAGTACATCACCCTCCTAGGATTTCAAAGTGAGTTCCCCCAATAAGACAGAAATAAGAGACTTGGGCCCAGTAGAAACAGGCAGGACTTGGCATGCTGGCGCCAATTCTAGGGTTCGGGAGCACACGCCAACCACATCCTCTGGAACTCTAGTCCGTATGGATGCCACCATCATGGCAGGTCACCATGAAGTGTGCCGTGCAGCGTGACAACATCGCTGACAGGAAGTGGCATCATGGTGGTGGTGCTTCCTGTTGTGACACTGCAAAAAAGAAGCCTCTCTAGGCAGCCTCTTTTTGGCAGTGTGTCAGTGCTGCAGCACGTGCCTGCTGCAGCACCAACATGGGACAAAGACAGGCGGCAGGGAGCCACCTGTCTATTGAGCCCCTTGGTAATCCAAATTACCTGCTCAAAGCAGAGAATTCTGCTCAAAGCAGAGAATTTAAGCCACCCTTAAAATGTGTTATACAGAATCCAGAAATTAGAGGAAAAAACCACCAAAGAAAATACTCTAGAAAGCCTAGAAATGAAACAACACCCACCAAAGAAAGCACTCTCTTTTCCATTACAGAGGCTTCTGATATAGCACATTTACTTTAAGTAAAGAAACTTGTTTCCTGATAAAAATCAGGAACATGTATCAATCTGCAGAAGGTTTGGACCTAACACAGTTAGCTAGACTCTGCATGACAGAAAAGCTTTTGGACCAGCTGTGATGTTCTGAAACCTCCTGTCCTTAAATATGAATTCTTGGATGCAAGAGATCATGTCTATGTTGGTCCCAGAATGAATTCTCAAATCTTTATATGTCCTGGAGAAATAACATAAAAATGAAAACCCAGAAGCATACGTTATCAAGAAAATGTTGCTTGCCATGTTATCTGAAAATCTCAGCCTGGATGCCCAAGGGGCCATTGATTACAACAAGAGAGTTTCTTTCTATGTTGTGTGTTGGACTTTATTTTAAGACCAGGATATTTCTAAAATACAATGACATGAGAATAGAGACATGAGGAAAATTGTCCCGTGATCTGAGGGGGGGAGGGGCTCTGACTTCTGCTGCCAGATGACAGCTAAGCAGCAGGAAAGAGCCATTGCTGCCGTAGCTGCTCAAAAAAAGAACACATTCAAGAGACACCCTCAGCAGCACACAGTCCTCCTTATGTAGAATTTCCACCAAGCAAGATCCAGGCCCTCAGTCCTCACACTTCCCAAATAGAGATGGAGGAGTTACATGCCCTGCCTTGCCCAATAGAATGGAAGCCCCTGTAAGTCCTGAGATAGTCAATCCCTCGGTATTCTCCACAGAACATTCCCCCAGGGAACACCAATGAAACCAGCTCTTACCATCCAAAGCAAAAGAAAAATTTCCTCTTTCCCCTAGAAACACCTCAGCTACTATTCGGGACTACTGTCTGTAAACAGAGAGGTCATAATTGTGTCCTGACAATCCGAACCCCAGAAAATAGGGCATGGGCTCAACCAAAAAATTCCAAACCTTGGAAACCTTTCCAGCCAGCCATGCTGGAAAAGGGGAACCCATGAGGTCATCCTTCCCAGCCCCATAACTCCTGGAAAAGTATGGGAAAAGAGACAGAAATAGGAAGTGGCAGAATTTCAACAATCAAAAATTACTTGACTTAGAGGGATTTATCTGTGTTTCGGGTGGCACACATACCTCTGATATGGCAAAGAAAAGGTCCACAAAGAATTTGGCCACCATTTCATTCGCAAATCAATTCTAGGTACTTGGGGAAAAAATCAAACCTAAATTTTACCCGAAAATGCCAGGATGGGTCTCCCCTCAAGAAGCTTTATTAGGAAAAACTAAACTACAGGAAGGCTGGATTAGATACAGAGACCTGCTAGAAAAAAAATGCACAGGGACAATACACTATTAAACCCTTAAAAGAAATTCAAGGCTTTAAACTCGAGTAACACTGGTTAGTCTATAGACAATTAGCAGACAGATTTAAGAAGGACCAGTCAAATTCAGAATTCGAGCTGGAGAAGAACAATCTAGACAAAATCCTGGAGGGAAATGATCCAAAACCTGTGTCAAGAATTTACAAACTCTCCTTGAAAGAAGCCAAGAACAAGAAATCGTGAAAGACACAATGATCAACTGTGCTAGGGAGATAGGCAGACCAATCGACCTAGACTGCTGGATCACATCCAGAGAAAAATCATTCAAATTTACCAGATGCCAGAGTATAAGAGAGAATTACCTAAAAATGGCATTTAGATGGTAATTAACCCCATCTAAACTATCCGAAATATATAAAAATCAAGAGAACAAATGTTGAAGGTGCAAGCAAGCAATAGGCAACTGGTATCATATGTGGTGGACTTGTGTAAAACTACCAAAAAAATTGGATTAATATCTATAGAAAGATCAATCAAATACTAAATATAAAACTACAACTATCAGCAGAGCTTTTTCTCCTGAACATAACCAAGAGAATACAAGATACAATTTTTTTTTTTTTTTTTAAAAAAAAGAGGAAAACAATACTCTACATGGTTTCTTTTGCAAGGATCCTCACGGCCCAAAAATGGAAAATGAAAGCTGTGCCATCAATAGATGAATGGCTTTGGAAAATTTTGGATAATATGCAAATGGACAAGTTATCTGAACAAATAAATGAAAAATCATTGAAGGTTTTCAATACAGATTGGGATCTGATACTCAATTTCTGTAAAAACAGAGTGGTAATAAAAGGCTTACTTTTCACTCCTTTTCTCCATATCACCTGGTAATAACTTAACTGAGAACAGTTCAAAGCTATTCTTTTAAGAACAAAATGAGGATAAGGTAAACAAAGAAAGTAGGCATAATTTGGATATGTTAATAATATAATTTTTATTTTTCTGTTCTTATCTTCTTGTGATGGAGATTTCATTATGGAAGTCTGAAATTGCTGATTTCAACCAAACTCTGAATTTGCAGAAAATATAATTAGAAAGTAACACTTAGCATCTAAAATATTTTGTACTCATTATTCTTTTAGAAGGTGCAAATAGAGAGCTATACTAATTATACCGATATACCTGCAAAATGTAGATATTTTGTTGATTATACTAATCTACATGTAAAGTGTGTATATAAAGAAATTTAATAAAATTTAATTTTTTAAAAAAGACAAAAGACACTGTCTCAACCTCAATCTCTCCAGACTGGGAGTTGGGATACACTTTCTCTGCCTCCTCTTCCCCAGTCCTCTCTATCATGCAAAAGATAAAGACCCCAGGAGACAGCCTTCAGAAAGGAGTCTTAGGAGTTTATCAGACAGGAGGAATTTCTCTTTATTTCGAATGGGGCCAATTGGAGACAATTCAAATTAATGTGAATTCGCTAGTTTAGCGATTTACTGTACATGAATTACAATTGCATTTGGAATGTGTTCAGAATGACTTCCCATTACCTGAAAGTGACCCCCATTGCCCGAAATTGCATGAGATGCTTTAATACGAAATAACATAAAATCCGATTGCGTTCGGAATGACTTCCCTTTTGCCCCAAATTGCGTGAGATACTTTAATACGCAATAACGTGAAACTCCATGATTGCGCTCGGATTGCCATTAGATTATACCTCCAATTTCCGTCACCTGATAAACTCCTTAGAGACTGCCCTTCAAAGACACCCCAAAACCCCTGATCAAAATTGTTATAAGCAAATTGTCCTTGCTCCTTTGTTTGTTGGCTTGTATTCTCAGAGTTTTTACATTTTTATTCTTTTTCTTTTTCAGACACCAAAGCTCCATTTTGGTCCCTCATGCAGTTTCAACAGAGGTTTGTGAGTGTGGTAAAAAGCCCCATTCTGTTAAATTTGACTTCTGTTCCTTCCATTGACTACAATTGGCTTTAATCCCTTTACTTAAAGATCCTGTTTCCAGTTATCTTCGAGCCTGCTTTTCACCTGTTGATCTTCCATCCCACAAAGGAGCTTGTTCTTGTTTAAAGTTGTCTTCCTCCGCCTTTACTCTTACTACATTAGATTTTTTTTTATGTGTTTTGCCCCCATGACAGGCATGGCAGGGGGTTGGACTGGATGGCCCTTGTGGTCTCTTCCAACTCTGTGATTCTATGATTCTATGATTTGGGGTGGGTGGGAGCCCTCTTCCTAGTGAGGATAGTAGTTTAGAAGTGCTATTTTGTTCCTAGTCGGTTTTGTTGTTGTTGTTGTTGGATTCCCCCCCCCCCCCCACACACACAGATCAGACCACATTAGAGTGTATGGCCGGTTATAATATTGCCTGGATTAAAGAGAGCCTTTGTTTCCCCTTAGACGGAAAAAAATCCTGCAGAATGTTAGTTTTGTAGTTTGAAGCAGGAGTGTCTAATTTCCCTTTTTTTGGTCCAAATCCTGTTAATTTTTGTGATTTTGTTGTGTTGAAATATTAGTCTGCTTTCTTATAAGTGTACAAATCATAGAATCATCCAGCATCTGTTTAAAGACCTCCAAGGAAGGAGACTCCACCACTCTCCGAGGGAGTGTGTTCCACTGTCGAACAGTCCTTACTGTCAGAAAGTTTTTCCAAATGTTGAGGTGGAATCTTTTTTCCTGGAGCTTGCATCCATTGTTCGAGGTCCTGTTCTCTGGAGCAGCAGAAAAAAAGCTTGCTCCCTCCACAACGTGACATCCCTTCAAGTATTTAAACAGGGCTATCATATCACCTCTTAACCTTCTCCAGGCTAAACATACAGGTGAAACCTGTACTTTGTGGGACTGGGAAAAACTAAGTTTTCCAAAACAGGCAGATCTTTTTCATATGGCTGGTTGTCTCAGCCTGCCTGAATAGGAAAGGAGAGTCACTTTGGGGCAGTACAGACTGCCAAAGAAGCGGTGAGATGGGGCCAAGACTGCCTGACCGGCCGCCCCAGAGGCCCCATCCCAGGCTGCAGAGAAGCGGCAAACTGCTGATTCTCCACGGTCTGAAAGTGGGGTGCAGCAGGTGCCCTGAGCACCTGCTGCACCCCGCTCTCCCCGGCGCTGCCGAAGGAAGAAAGGGGCCACCGCTGTGGCTCCTTTTCCTTCGGGGTCCTTGGTGCTGCTGTCAAAAGGCAGCACCAAGGACCAGGCGCAAAAAAGGAGCTCCGTTTGGGAGCTCTTTTTGCCGCCTAGGTGCCCTCCCATGGTGCCATTACATCAGGTGCACACAGCATTATGTAAACAGACGCCCATACGGATGCTGGCATTTTAAAATGGCAGCGTCCATATTTGTTAGGGTTAGGGAGGGTGCAAACGCTGTGCCTTCCCTCGCCCTAATTGCACCAGAAAGGTGCCTCATCAAACCCGTCTGTATCGAGCCTTTGTCTTCCTTCATAAGGCTGATTTGCATAACATTGCTAGAAATAAATGAGGCTTGGCTGGAGAACCTCAATAACCAGAGGCCAGCATGTTAAAAGGATTGCATGTTCTATCTTCCTTCAGTGTTTTACATTCTCTAGAAATCTATAGTTGACCCTCCATTTCCGGACCCTCCCCCACAAAAAAAATGAATATTCAAGGTTGTGGGTCCCATATCCATGGGTTAGGAGGGGTGACTGTAAAGGGCTTTCGATCTGCTGTTGCTGCTTTCCAGTGTTGTTCCCTGTAGATGAGCCTCGCTGGCTAAGCACCATCTATCTGAATAGATTCCCTTATTCCTCTTTTCTATACATTTCTTGTCCTCCATAAAACTGAGGGGGGGGGAGTCCTTTCTTCCCCTCACTTTTTTCTTTTTCTTTTTCTTTTTTGCTTTGTCTCTTGTCAATAATCTTGTCTTCCCTGTTTGCTGCACTCTAAACATCTCAGGGGTTCTCTTCCTTTCCCATCCTAAATGTGGAAATTGAAGATAGTTTTCCATAGTTGCTTTGGTTCCTTGGCTGTGAGTATGTGCATGCCTCATAGCACCCTGTCTCAGTTTGTCGGTGGTTTGTTTGTGTGTGTTGGTTGCTGTTCCATTGTTTTGTTCATGTTTTTATGCCCATGAGACAGTGTAACTCAACACTGAAAGTCACACTCTCTCATCCTGAGCAAGTTGACCAGACAGTGTAACAAGTCACACTTTCCCGGCCCTAACGTAGATCTGGTTTTCCTCTTCCCAAATGGCTTGCTTCAAAGACAAAGAGAGTTCCCTTCAAATGCTACTTAGATTTCTCTCTTTCAATCACTCAGATGTGCTGAAAGATCTGCTCAGTTCAAATAATATTAATAGGTTTTCCCTTCAGCTGTTCCCCTCGAGTTACAAATGAGAAACTCTGACACCTCCAGAATCAGGTGCTTACAGGCAGGATGTTCTGCCCAACAAGCCAGATGAGATTAATTTACAACTCCATCCTCACTCCAGACATTGCCAGACCAAGTGATCCTTTACAATCTTGATTTAATTTCCTTTTATGTAGGACAAACACCTTTTCCCTTAGGCTAGTTTTGGCTTATAAAAGATCCTAAATTTTCTTTGTTAGTAGAAGAAAGAAGTAGCTAGTATGGAGTGCTGGGAACCACCACATCTCTCTGGATTTCATACTGGTTCTGACTCAGGCTGTCTTCCTGAAGCTTCAAGCAGCTGAATCCTGATTCCAGCCATGAGAGCACATCTTGAAAGCAGCAACAACACCTTTGGTAATTATCCCTTAGTAAAGCCTGTCATTTCCATAGCTCTTGTATGTGTGAGTGAGTGGTTGCTGTGTGATTTCCCTTTTTAATAAAATGCCATTCATTGGAACAATTCTGTCCCTGCATCACTCTAGCTTAGCAATCTCTGTATAAATTTGGTAAAGATCTCACTGGGCTATTGTGGCTGGCCCATTAATTAATTGAGCTAATTAAAATTCCCCTAGACAGACCCTTGATCACAAGGGATACTACCTAGCTAAAAACTGAAGTGCTTTGTGCTGAAACCACCTTTTTATGACATTTACTTACAGTGGGTACACTTATAATGGGTTCAAATATTCTGAAATTAGCCCCACAGCTTTTCCAAAGTAATGGCATGGCGAGCATCTTCAAAAGGTTGGGTGCAATAGAGATGAACTAGAAGGAAAAGTAGCCATGTTGTTCTCTCTGCTGGAGCAGAGGAAAGAGATGATCATGATTTCTTACCCACCTCTCCCTGTGGATCGAGGTGAGGAACAACAATAAATAAAATCAGTAGAAAAAGTATATAAAACCAATACATATTACATTCCATCAATAAATACTTGAAAACTATAAATGTAAATGAAGAACCCTTTGAGCAATGGGATAATGGATTACTCAGATTTATATGGCTTGCGGAAAAGCCAAGAATCAAATAGAACACACTGCAGGACAGGCAGGGAAAGGGCAGCCTCAGATTACTAAATATGAAGATATATTATCATGCATGTTGCATGACCTGGATGAAAAATCGGATAACCCTGGAGAATAAGAGAATTCTATAGAAAGAAGGATTATATTTGCATTTTGAATGGCACACATTCCTGCTCCAATATGAATATGGCTAAAATGTTTTTAAAAAACATTTTTGAAGTCATAAATGGAAACAGTTAGAAATGTTTTATTTTGCATACTAGATTACAAGGGAAGTGTAATGTAAAGAATAAATGTAATTAAGAAGGGAAAACAAGGACAACAATATATATACAAAATGAATTCAGTATATTGAGTAATACTGAGCAAGACATTGGAAATATTCTCATCTATGTTTGTATAAATGTTTTATTTGATGGATTGTGTATATAACAATAAAGTAAAAAAAAAACCACTTTTGTAAGGTGGTTATCAGATGAAAAATTATCAAATGAAAACAAAAGAGGAATTTAGGGCCAGAACAGACTAGCAGCTTCAGCTGGCTTCAAGCTGGCAAGGAGGTGTGGTGTCTACAAAAACACACACACACACACACAAATAGCCTGGAAGTTGTGCCGGCAATTACACACCAAGCAGCTTCAGGGCCGACCTGGGGGCATGCGTTTAGATGCCACATGCCTAGAGCCGGTGAAAAGCCAGCTCTAGAGGCAAAGGGGCAGCTTTTCTCCACCCCCCAAAAGAGCAAATTTTTCTGTTCCTATTTGGGGTAGAAGCTGGCAGGATTGGAAATGTGCATCTGTTTGCTATGGCCCCAATCTAGCTTTAAATGGACCGGCTCCTAGCCTCTTTTGCCCGTTAGTCAAGAAGGCATTATTTTTGCCCAGTCCTTCTATTACTTTCAATTTACATAAAGAATAACATATGTTTAAAACATAGAAAGCTGATTTCTTTCCTTTTGACAACAGCTAGACTCGAAGTGGCTAACTATTGGAAGACAGGTCTTGTGTCTATGGATAACTGGTGGAAAAAAGCGTGGGACCAATGGCTAATGGAGAAGCTACTAGATAAAATGAAATGTAATCTAAAACAACAAAACCAAGATTCTTTTTATGAAAGGTAGCTTCCCTTCATTGACTTTGTGAATACAAATGCTGTTCACCCTACAGCTTGTCAGGGGTCGCTGAGGTCTAACATATTCAAAACAAGCTACACTATATGGGACCTTATGTGAGGGATATTCTTGAATTCTTGAAAGGTTGAAGGTTTTGAAAGATTATTTGATATTTGTGTGATTTTATAGGGTTTTAGCTTTTAATTGTAAGGTTTTCGCCTTTTCTATGTATTTCTTTTTATTCTACTTTTTTAAAATAAAAATTAAAAAGGCATTATCTGTCATTGGTTGGTATACCATCAACTGACAGAAAACTTCAAGAAAGATATCAGGTTAAAAGAAATAGCAAATGTAAAAACAGAATTGGACACATTGCTTCAAACTGGAAACAAACAAATAACTACAAAATTTTTCAAGATGTTAATGACCTTTTAGGTGTATAAAGAAGTGAAGGATAAGATGATCAGATAGGTCCAAAATCTTGGCCATCCAATACTATTGGAATAACAGTCCAAATTATGGAATCAAAATCTAAAATCCACAAGAAACAATGATCTGAAGGAGTACTACAGATGGCACATAACACTGGTTAAACTTGCCAAGATGTACATAAATATTTTTTTAAAAACTGTTGGAAATGTAGGGAAGACAACAAAACATTCTATCACATGTAGTGGCAGTGAACCAAGGCAAAAAAAAGTCTGGAAAAATATTCATATTAAAAAAATCAGAGAAACTAAGGAATAACTACTCACTGGTGCTAGAATTCTATTTATTAAACATGCTAAATGGACTAGACAGACAAACAGAAGAAAACTGGAAAGTTTTTATCATATATGGCAACAGCTACTAGAATAAATTATGTTAGGAAAAGAAAAAATAATAAAAGAATGGCTTTTTAAAGTATTTGACATGTTGGAAATGGATTATCTACCGACCTTCCTTAACAATAAGATTTTGAAATTTTATAAAAACAACTGGAAATGTGTAATACCCCTATGGGAAGGAGATGGGGAGAAACTGATAACATTAAGTTTTAAATAATAGATTTTATGATCGATAATAACATGATTAGCTGTCTTAAGATGGGCTAAGAAATAATGCCAGAAAAGAAAAGAAATAAGATATATTAATAAGGACCGAAACAATTACACAGTTGATGATTTGTTTAGTAAATGAAACAGAACAGAGAGGCTAGGAGTATAAACTCTAGGGGTAGTATAGAAACAACCTTTATAGGGAAATATAGAAGGACTATGAACAATAAGCAAACTCATTTTTGATAGGAGAAGGAAATTAGAATATCATAGAATCATAGAATCATAGAGTTGGAATAGACCACAAGGGCCATCCAGTCCAACCCCCTGCCATGCAGGAACTCCAAATCAAAGCATCCCTGACAGATGGCCATCCAGCCTCTGCTTAAAGACCCCTAAGGAAGGAGACTCCACCACACTCCGAGGGAGTGTGTTCCACTGTCGAATAGCCCTTACTGTCAGGAAGTTCCTCCTAATGTTGAGGTGGAACCTCTTTTCCTGCAGTTTGCATCCATTGTTCCACGTTCTAGTCTCTGCAGCAGCAGAAAACAAGCTTGCTCCCTCCTCAATATGACATCCCTTCAAATATTTAAACAGGGCTATCATATCACCTCTTAACCTTCTCTTCTCCAGGCTAAACATCCTCAGCTCCCTAAGGCGTTCCTCATAGGGCATGGTTTCCAGACCCTTCACCATCTTAGTTGCCCTCCTTTGGACATGCTCCAGTTTCTCCACATCCTTTTTGAATTGTGGTGCCCAGAACTGGACACAGTATTCCAGGTGGGGCCTGACCAAAGCAGAATAGAGTGGCACTGTTACTTCCCTTGATCTAGAAACTATACTTCTGTTGATGCAGCCTAAAACTGCATTGGCTTTTTTAGCTGCCGCATCGCACTGTTGACTCATGATCAGCTTATGGTCTACTTGGACTCCTAGATCCCTTTCACATGTGGTCTCATTCACCCAGGTGTCCCCCATCCTATATCTGTGCATTTCATTTTTCCGCCCTAAGTGCAGAACCTTACATTTCTCTGCATTGAATTTCATCTTGTTAGCATTGGCCCAGCTTTCTAGTTTATTCAGGTCATTTTGAATTTTGATCCTGTCCTCTGGGGTATTAGCTACTCCTCCCAGTTTAGTGTCATCTGCAAATTTGATAAGTATGCCCCCAATTCTGTCATCCAAATCATTAATAAAGACATTGAATAGCACTGGGCCCAGGACAGAAACCTGTGGCACCCCACTGGTCACTTCTCTCCAGGATGAAAAGGAACCATTGTTGAGCACCCTTTGAGTTTGGCCAGTCAACCAATTACAAATCCATGTAACAGTTAACTTGTCTATCCTACATTTTCCAAGCTAGTTTGCAAGAATGTCATGGGGAACCTTGTCAAAGGCCTTACTGAAATCGAGGTATACTATATCCACAGCATTCCCCTCATCTACCAAGCTGGTAATTTTATCAAAAAAAAGAGATCAGGTTCGTTTGGCATGACTTGTTTCTCTGAAACCCATGTTGACTTTTTGTGATTATGGCATTGGCCTCTAAGTGTTCACAGACTCTCTGCTTAATGATCTGCTCTAGAACCTTTCCTGGAATTGATGTCAGACAAACTGGACGATAATTGTTGGGATCCTCTTTTTTCCCCTTTTTGAAGATGGGGACAATGTTTGCCCTCCTCCAGTCTGCTGGGACTTCTCCTGTTCTCCAGGAGTTCTCAAAGATTATTGCCAGTGGTTCCGATATTACATTTGCCAGTTCTTTTAATACTCTAGGATGTAGTTCATCTGGTCCTGGAGATTTATATTCATTTAGGTTAACCAGGTATTCCTGTACTACCTCTTTACTTATTCTGTGCTGAAATTCCTCTATTCTGTCTTCTGCTCCATTATCCTTAGGTTGAGCACCCTTTGCCTTTTCTGAGAAGACTGAAGCAAAGAAGGTGTTGAGTAATTCTGCCTTTTCTCTGTCCTGTTAGCATTTTGCCATCTTCTGCACGCAGTGGCCCTACCAATTCCTCCTTCTTCCTTTTGCTGCAGACATATCCAAAAAAGCCCTTTTTATTGTTCTTAACCTCTCTAGCCAGCCTGAGTTCATTCTGCGCTTTAGCTTTTCTGACTTTACCCCTACATGTGCTGGCTATTTGTTTGAATTCCTCTTTCGTGATTTCCCCATTTTTCCATTTCTTATACATGTTCCGTTTAAAACTTAGCTCAGTTGAAAGTTCCTTAGTCATCCATCCTGGCTTCTTGAGACATCTTCCATTTTTTTTCCTCATTGGAACTGTTTGAAATTGTGCCTTCAATATGTCCCTTTTGAGAAACTCCCATCCATCTTGAACTCCCTTCTCTTCTAGTATTCCTGACCATGGGATGACTCCCAGTATTTCTCTAAGTTTATTGAAATCAGCTCTCCACAAGAATATGTTGTGTACAATACATGTATGTAAAGTCTTTTCAATATATTTTTGTTGTTATTGTGATTTTGTCTTGTTTTGGTAATTAAAAAAAGCCCGCCATAATTTTAAAATAATCTAGATATGCCTGTCAGAAGAGAATGTCTTTCTCATTCTCTCTGTGTGACTTCAAGTCATTTCTGATTTAAGGCAACCCTTAAATGCATTTGCTTGGCATGCATTTGCTTGGCAAGATTTGTTCAGAATGGGTTTGCCTTTGCCTTCTTCTGAGGCTGAGAAAGTGTGATTTGTCCAAGGTCACCCAGTGGGTTTCCATGGATAACCACGGAATTGGATCCTAGTCTCCAGAGTCATAGTTCAATGTGCAAACCACTATACCATTCTGGCTCCTAATACAAAAACTTAAAAATTGTACTCATACAGGCAGGAAGCCCAGGAAAAGAGATGAAAATCCTACAGACCACAGCAATCCTCTTTCCTAACTCTCAAACCAAGTACGAAAGGAGGGTAACCACTGTTAATAATTCTCCCAAGCAATGTTACAGAAATAGAACTGTTTATGTAAATACATGTAATTTGTATCAGTTGATCACTCTCCTGAAGCACATGGTTCTGATCCAAATCTTCCTTCTCATATACTGGAGATCTTTATTGTTTATGTTCTGGAAGAAACAAGGTTTTTCCTGTTCCAATTTGTGGGGGACAAAACATGTAAAGCTCTTGTTTTGTTTGTTTCAGGACTCACTGCCATCTGTCAAAATTATACAGGGGAAATTCATATCCATACAAAATGAAGATGTTGCAAATACTAGATGTTTTAAAATAATTTTAATTTTAATTAAATCCCTTTAATAAATTACAACAGAAGTTGATTTTTGGTCCAACTCAAAGCACAATTTTCCCATGTCACTACATGTTGTTAGGTGCCCTCAGTCAACCCCAGTTCACACCCAGTGGGTGACACATCTTCAAGACCCCTTGTCCTCCACTGTTTTGTTCACATATTACAAATTTATGTCTGTGATCTCTCCATTTAGTCTATCCATCTAGCATGTAGTCTTCCTCTCTTTTTTCCTGCCCTCTACCCCTCTCAATATGCCTTCTCATGATATTGCCAAAGTATGACAACTTCAATTTAGTTATCTTGGCTTCTAGGGACAGGTCAGGCTTGATCTGTTCAAGGACCCATTTGTTTGTTTGTTTGGCTGTCTTTAGTATCCTCAGCAGTTTTCTCCAGCACCACATCGCAAATGCATCCCCAATGAGATGGGAAATGAAATGGGTAGTACAATTCTAACTTTTGTGTTTAGCTATATATCTTTACTCCTTAGGATCTTCTCTAATTTTTTTTTCATAGTTGCCCCCCCCCCCCCCATTCCTAGTTTTCTTCTGATTTCTTGGCTGCAATCCCTGCTGATCCAAAGTATAGGAACTCTTTTACTATTTCAGTTGTCTAGGTTAAATTTATATAGCTCCTTGATGTTCATTATTTTTGTTTTCTTTATGGTCGGCAGCAAGCCTGCTTTCACACTTTCTTCTTTAATCTTCCTCAATAGTTGTTTCAAGTCTATGATGTCTTCTGCCAGTAGGATAGTGCTGTCTGCATATCTTAGATTGTTGATTTTCCATCCTCCTGTCTTCACTTCTCTTTCTGTGTCCAAGCCTGCTCTTCATATGATTTAATTTGCATACAAATTGAATAAGAATAAGAATAAGAATTTTTTATTTCTAGCCTGCCCCTCTGAACGAGCAATCGAGGCAGGGTACAGAAAAAAAGTTAAAACAACAGCAGTTAAAATATCCAATCCCCGTTCCACCTCCCCCCCCCTAAAAAAGAATTAAATCAAGCAACAAGTTAAAACATGGTATAAAATGAAACAGTATTAGCATCATCAAGCTAAAAGTCCTTGAGCTATATGGGTGGGCAAAGACTGGAAAAGCTCTACGGCCAGAGTTTGGAGCTGGGAAGTATTAAGCATTTTCCAGGAAGAACTGCCGGAAGAGATGTGTCTTTAGGGCTTTTTGAAGGCATCAATGGATGAAATAAGATGCTTCTCATCCAGCAGGTCATTCCACAGCTTGGGGGCAACCGCTGAAAAGGCCCTCTGGGAGGTCTGCACCAGCCTGGTCTTCATGGGCTGTAGCAGATTCTTCCCAGAGGATCGTAGTGTGCGGGCGGGGGGGGGGTTTCATACGGGAAGAGGTGGTCCCTAAGATAAGATGGACCCAAGCCATGTAGGGCTTTAAAGAGTAAAACCAACACCTTGTACTGTGCCCAGAAACTAATCGGCAGCCAGTGGAGAGATTTAAGCACAGGTGTTATGTGCTCTCTCCTAGATGTTCCCGCAATAAGCCTGGCTGCCATATTTTGAACCAGTTCTAGTTTCCGAGTTAAGCACCCATGTAGAGTGCATTACAGTAGTCCAGACGTGAGGTTACCAGCGCGTGTACCTCAGTTTCCCGATCCTTCATATCCAGGAAAAGGCGCAGGTGGCGTATCAGCCAAAGCTGATAACAGGCACTCCTGACCGTCGCATTCACCTGACTAGTCATGTGAAGTGACAAGTCAAGATGCACCCCCAGACTGCGAACAGAGTTCTTTGAGTAGAGTGTGACTCCATCTAGGACTGGGGATTGTATTCCCAAACCAGGTTTCGGGCCTGTAACTGTAAGAACCTCCGTTTTGTCTGGATTGAGCCTCAATTTGTTTTTCCTCATCCAATCCATTACCGCCGCAAGGCAGTGATTGAGAGGAGAGACGCCATCTGAGGTCTGAGCAGACGATCGTGTCATGGAGAGGTATACTCAGATATATCTGAGTGTTATCAGCGTACTGAAGACACTGAGCTCCATGCCTCCAAATCATCTCACCAAGCGGTTTCATATAAATATTAAACAGCATCAGGAACAGGATGGTGCCCTGAGGGATGCCGCAATTAAGCTCGGTTTTTGAAGAGCAGCTGTCCCCGAGCCTCACCCTTTGGGATCTGCTGGAGACAAAGGACTGGAACCACTGAAGCGCGGTGACTAGTCAGGTGAATGCGACGGTCAGGAGTGCCTGTTATCCCCAGCTCTCTCAGCCGATGCAAAAGGATGGAATGGTCTATAGTGTCTAAGGCCACTGATAGATCCAAGAGCACGGGCAGGGTCACACTACTCCTGTCGATGCTCAAGCGGAGGTCATCTGTCAGAGCAACCATGGCAGTCTCAACTCCATATCCTGCCCTGAAGCCGGTTCGAAATGGATCGAGATAATCGGTTTCATCTAAAGACAGCTTGGAGTTGGGAGGCGACAGCTCTCTTGATCAGCTTGCTGAGAAAAGGCAGCAAGGACACTGATCTGTAGTTGTTCCTGTCCAGAGGATCAAGGGAAGGTTTCTTCAGGAGAGGTTTGACAACCGCCTCCTTCAGGCAGGATGGAACAATGCCTTCCCTGAGGGACGCATTGATCACATTCCAAAGGAACATGCAGGGGGATAGAATACTTGCCTGACCCCTGTGCCAACTGGGAACCACTTTGTTTCTCCATATTTTGTTCTGACAGTAGCCTCTTGTCTTCAGTATAGATTTTTTCATCAGTACTATAAGATATCGTGGCACTCCTATGTCTTCAACTGCATTTCGTAGCCTTTCATGACCTATGCAGTCAAAAGCTTTGCTACAGTCTACATGCTGATTTTCTTTTGGAATTCCCTGGTGTGCTCCATTTTCCATCATATGTTTGAAATGTGGTCTCTAATGCCTCTTCCTTTTCTGAACTCTGCCTGCACCTTTGAAATTTCTCTCTCGATATGTGGTTGGACTCTATGTTGTAGAATTTAGAGCATAATTTTGCTTACGTGGAAGATTAATGCTATGGTTCTTTAGCTGCTGCAGTCTTTTGCATCTCCTTTTTGGGGATGGGGATTTATATTTATTGTTTCCAATCTGTTGGCCACTGTTTTGTTTTTCTGTATTTGTTGACATATTTTGGTTAACACTAGATTGATTCTGTCTGTGCGGTCTGTAGCTGTTCAGTTGGAATATCACCTGTTCCTGATGACTTGTTTTTGACAATTTCTCTTACTGCACTTTCTACCTCACTATTTAGAATTTGGGGTCCATCTTCATATGGTTCTTCAATCCATGTAGTATTCATTTTTTCACCTCTTTTATATAAATCTTGTGTGCGTTGCATCCAGTCTCTTTTTTTTATTATTTTTTACATGATCTTGTAATATTATGTAACATAAGATGTTACTTGTATTTAGATGTTATAAAATGTTATAAGCCTATAGATGTTATAAGTAACTAGACATTACTTGCATCTTATCATGGTTAAAAAATAAACATGGTGACTTGCATGGGAGGCTTTGCATAAGGGTATTTTCAAAAGCTGTGTTAGAACAGGCCAGAAACTTCTACAAATCGAAGTAATATAAGCAGGCAATAGCCATTATGTCTCATAGTCAAACTATGCCCGATACAAATACAGGGCATTAAAAAATTGCATGAGTTGTCAAGACGTTTGCTGTCTAAGGCCAAAAACACTGGAAAAGGTGCTTGCCAGCATTTTTAAAGTTATCCTGATTTTATACATATTCTAGTCATTCCACCTGATGACCATTTGGACTATGATCTGGTTCTAAGCTTTAATTTTGTAAAAAAAAAAAAAAAAAAAAAAAAGCATCCTCCAGCCCTTGTTCAAGCAGAGCAAATTTTTCAACAAATGGGCCAATTTGGTTATAAGTGTGCTTAGCCATTCAGTGAAGTCTAACACAATGCTGATAGAAGCATATTATAGAGCTATATCAAATAGATAAGCATTTGGCAAGACCCCTTGTCTTGCACCAGTTTCCAGTTTCCTAGGTCAGTGAGAACAGAACAGAACACATTGTTACAGAAAACAACCCTCCAGTTTCCTGAGTCAATGTTACAAAACCACAGAAACCTCTATCATTTCATGGAATGTCCAGCTGAAATCTGTTCTGCACAATTTACTGCAAATATAGCAATATACTCAATTGAAAGCTATTGAGACATTGAAAGAGGAAGGAACAAACAGGGTAAAACTTGGAATATTTAAAGTTCCATGGATTCTGCTTTTTTAATTTATTTTTATTTTTATTTTGTTAAAATACATACAATCCCTTATTACAAAAAAAATTATGAAAAGACAATTGGCAGAGTTATTTTCTGCTCATACACAGTAACAGTGTGGCAGGAGTATTAAAGCTTATGTCATGAAAGAAAATCAAAAACATTTTCTAATATATAAACCAGTTATAAACAATACCTAAATATATATAAATGAGATTTTAATACCATAATTTCTTAATTTTTCCCCATTTCATAAGATATTGTTGATCAGATTTAACATTTACCATAATTGTTAGTTTGTCCATTATCATTAAGTCATTTACTTTTACTGTCCATTCTTCAAGTACATGCTCATTTTTGCTTTTCCAGTACTTTGCATAAGTTAGGTGGATTGCTTTGTGATTATATATAAAGTGATGCTTATCTCCTCTTTGCTCAGTTTCCCTTTCAATTCTTCTGTTATGTTTAGTAAAAATAGTTTGGGATTCATCTTGAAACTAATTTGGAAAATCTCTTGAATTTTTATACAAATTGCCTTCCAGAATGCGGCTGCATCCTTGCACTCCCACCACATATGGAAAAAGCTGGCATTGTTTTGTCCACATTTCCAACATGTGTCATTAATATTTTTAATCTTAGCCAATTTTGCAAGGGATAAATGCCACTTGTGGAGCTGTTTATAATAGTTTTCTATTAAATATGCACTTTTAGTAAATTTTAGATTTTTTCTCCATACTTTTTCCCAGATATTAAGTGGTATTTGTTCTCCAATGTCCTGCATCCATTTTAACATACATTCTTTGACTGACTCTTCTTTTAGCTCAGTATCTAATAGAATCTTATATACTCTCGAAATTGTGTGCTTTTCACCCCGTTTTTTTGGGGGGGGGAATTCTATTCTAGTAAGGTTATTTTCTTTTTAAAACCTTTCTTTTACAGTAATTGAAGATACAATAGCCATTGTATTTCTGCTCCTCCTTTTTAAAGTTCTTCTAATATTTGGAAGTTATCACCTTTTCCTGTTTTAGTTAGCATATCACTATAGGTGAACTAGATGAACCATTTTTCTTTATAAGTTTTTCTAATTTATGGAAAGCTTCCTAAATTGAGATCCATCTTGGAATTTTAGTATAAAAATCTCCTATACTTGTTCCAAGTTTGAGTAATGC
Source organism: Urosaurus nigricauda (assembly GCA_034509955.1). Lineage (NCBI taxonomy): Eukaryota > Metazoa > Chordata > Lepidosauria > Squamata > Phrynosomatidae > Urosaurus > Urosaurus nigricauda. Next base: position 53,202,682 of record JAOEGL010000006.1, read on the forward strand.
TTTTCTTATCATGTGATTGTTAAAAAAATTGTGTTATCTCGTTCTCATAGCATAAGTATATATGCCATCCTTTATCCAAATTCGCACCTTCCAGTGTCAACAGTCTTTCATTCTTTAGACCAATCCAGTCCTTTAACCATGTAAAAGCAGATGCATAGTAATAGATTTGGAAATTTGGCAAACCCAAACCTCCTCTCCTTTTACAATCTTGAAATATGGCTTTTTTTAATTCTGTTTTTTCCCCAAGCCAGGCAGACTTTCTAATATCACACGTCAATGTTTTAAAAAGATCATTTGTTGTGATAATTGATATAATTTGAAACAGGGATAACATTTTTGGAAGCACATACATTTGAATCAGTGCAAGTCTTCTGAGTAATGATAGTTGTAATGTCTTTCACTTTTTAAAATCCTCTTTGATTTTTTTCCAGGTCTTAATATAATTATTTTTTAAGAGATCTGTTTTCATTGCCAAGTCCTTCTCATCTGTTTTTGAAAGATTCTTTATCAAAATTCCACTTATTAATTTATTATTATTATTATTATTATTAGCTTTATTTAAGTGTACACAGCACTGTACAAAAACCAAATAAAATCAGGAATATGTAAAAAGCCTGCCTATGGCTTACAATCTAGACAGTAAAACAATAAGTTAAAAACATCATAAGAAACAAGTTAAAAAAGCAGATATAAAATATTTAATCAACGATCAAAACATCCAGGTCACAGTCACAAACTTCCTGGGAATGCTTCCCTAAACAATATGATCTTTAACTCGGTTTTAAAACTGGTTAGAGACATGTTGAGCCATGCTTGTAAGGAGAGGAGGTTCAAGGAGTGAGGGGCAGCAAGCGCTTATTAATTTTAAAACATGGCAAATAACAGACTTCTTCTAGGGTTGACCATAATTTTGTAATGCTGTTTTTTGGTTTATCTAGTATAATTGCGATGTCGTCAGTGAATGCTTTTATTTTGAATTGTTGATTTCTTATTTTAAGAGCTTTAATTTGTTTGTCTTTTCTTATTTTCCTCATTAGAATTTCTATCATCATTATAAATAAAAGTGGGGAAAGGGACAACCTTGCCATGTTCCTTTGTTGATTCTACATTTTTCTCATTTACTCCTGTTTATATCTATATGTGCATATTGCTGGCAGTAAATGTCATTGATCCATTTTTGAAATCTGCCTCCTATTTTGCTTTGTTTTAGTGCTTTTTTGTGAAAAACCAGCTAGCATTATCAAAAGCTTTCTCTAAATCAAGTAGGATAATACCCAGTTTTTTTCCTTTGTAAAATTCATAATATTCTATAACATCCACCAGCGATCTGATATTATTTTAGTTCATCATTTGGTGCCCAGGTAGAAAATCAGATTGGTCTTCATATATACATTGAGTTGACACTTTTTTCAGCCTTTCTTCCAAAATTGAGGCATATATTTTGACATGAAGGTTCAACAGAGACATGAGTCTGTAATTTCCAATTAAACTAAAATCTCTGTCTTCTTTAGGTATTAACATTATTGTCGCAGTGTACCAAGGTTATTACAGTGGTGCCCCGGGTTACGAAGGTAATCCGTTCCGGATTACCTTTCGTAACCCGGAAGCTTTCGTTTCCCAGGGGACCGCTATTTTGAACGGACCGCTCGGCCGATTTAAAGGGGCCGCGCGGGTTTTTTTTCCGTATCCTGGGGGATCTTTCGGATCCCAGGGGATATGTTAGCGGTCCCGCCGGTTTCGTACCCCGGGGGATTCGTAACCCGGGGGACCCGTAACCCGGGGGACCACTGTACTTTACTTTTCACTATTCCCTTAAGGGGTTGTGGGGATTCAGAAGAAGTGAATCAGGGACTTGCCTCTAGAAGGAGCTAGCAGCCAAGAGCTCTCTGGGTTACTATAGGCCCAGTTAATTGAGTTCACTAACAGAGTTTAGGGACAAAAGCCAAGTACACAGGGATTCTTTACACTGGTGTTTAACAGGAGAAGCCCACAGTCTTCTTTCAGCGCCTCCTTAAGACTTCACACTAAGGACACTGAGGGACCTGCTGCAGTCACCTGCAACAATTGTGGGATGTTTGTCTTCTTGCCCACAGATGTGGGGAACTTCACCTGCCCCAAGTGCAAATTGGTAGCCCTCTTAGAAGAAAAAGTACAGCAGTTGGAAGCTCAGGTGTCTACACTTCAGCATGACAGAGAGCAGGAGGTTCTTCTGAACAGAACGGACCAGATGGTCTTGGACAGGAAACACACGGAGAAAGTTGCTGGGGAGGAGGAGGTCACTTTACACACAACAGAAGTAGATGGTTGGAGCAATGTCACACACAGAAGTAGGGAAACCACGGTTCGTTCTGTGAGCTTGCAGCTACAGAATCACTTTGAATCTCTCTCTGTTATCAGAGATGATGAGGAAAAGCAGCAGGGACAGACATCAGGGACAGAGCAGGGGAACCTGAGAGTACCACGAAAGGGAACAGACACTGCTAAGCCTCAGAGGAGGCACGTGGTGGGGGTGGGGGGACTCCTTGCTGAGGGGTACCAATGCAGTGGTTTGTGGGCCTGACAAGATGTCTCAGGAGGTGTGTTGTCTGACCATTACCCCTTTCTTTGGGTTCATGTGGGAACCAATGATACTGCAAGGCACAGCCTTCAGAATAGTAAGGGATTATGAGGCTCTGAGTAGGAAGCTAAAAGAGATGGATGCACAGGTTGTCATCTCATCTCTTCTCCCAGTTGAAGGGCATGGTCCAGGAAGGCAGAGGTGAATAACTGGCTCCGTAGATGGTGCTGCCAAAAGCGGTTTGGATTCTTCGATCATGGACTGCAGTTCCATGAAGGGGGACTTCTGGCAAGGGATGGGCTACATCTCACACCAGTTGGCAACAACGTTTTTGCCAATAGTCTCAAAAATCTGACCAGGAGGGCTTTAAACTGAGTTATGTGAGGGAGGGAGACAGCATTCTGGAAGGAAAAAGGGATGGAGAAAATAGTCAAACTGACAGAGGAAAAAAGGCAAACAGGGCAAGGACGGAACAGTAGGAGGCAAAAAAACTTGCATAGGCAGCAAGTAAAGGGAACACGTGTTCTTAGATATCTCTACACTAATGCACAGAGTATGGAAAATAAACAGGATGAACTTGAACTCCTAGCACATCAAGGAAATTATGATATAATAGGCATCACTGAAACCTGGGGGGATGGTTCTCATGCTTGGAATGTAGAAATAGAGGGATATAACCTTTTTAAGAGAAACAGGCCAAACTAGAAAGGAGGAGGAATAGGATTACATGTCAGGGATATTTACACCAGTGAAGAGATCCAGGACATCAGTACTGGAGGCCAAGTGGAGAGCATCTGGATAAAAATTAAAGGAGAGGGAAACAAGGGATGTTACTGTGGGAGTCTACTACAGACCCCCAAGTCAGACGGAGGAATTGCATGATGCCTTTCTAGAACAGATAATCACACACTCAGAAAGGAGAGATGTAGTAGTGATGGGGGACTTCAACTATCCGGATATTTGCTGGAACTCACCCAAATCCTCAAAGTCTAGCAAATTCCTCACTTGCCTGGAAGACAATTTCATTGTCCAAAAGGTGGAAGAGGTAACAAGGGGATCAGCCATTCTAGATCTTATCTTAACCAACAGGGAAGACCTAGTTGATGGGGTGCAAGCATTGGGATCCTTAGGTGGGAGTGACCATAAGGAAGAAAAATGGGATGTGTCTCAAGAAGCCGAGATGGATGACTAAGGAACTTTCAACTGAGCTACATTTTAAAAAGAACATGTATAAGAAATGGAAAAATGGGGAGATTACCAAAGAAGAATTCAAACAAATAGCAGCACATGTAGGGATAAAGTCAGAAAAGCTAAAGCGCAGAATGAACTCAGGCTTGCTAGAGAGGTTAAGAACAGTAAAAAGGGCTTTTTTGGATATGTCCGCAGCAAAAGGAAGAAGAAGGAAACGGTAGGGCCACTGCGTGCAGAAGTTGGCAAAATGATAACAGGAGACAGAGTAAAGGCAGAATTGCTCAACAACTTCTTTGCTTCAGTCTTCTCAGAAAAGGCAAAGGGTGTTCAAGCTGAGGATAATGGAGCAGAGGACAGAATAGGGAAATTTCAGCACAGAATAAGTAAAGAGATAGTACAGGAATATCTGGTTAACCTAGATGAATATAAGTCTCCAGGACCAGATGAACTACAATTAAAAGAACTGGCAAATGTAATATCAGAACCATTGGCATTAATCTATGAGAACTTGAGAACAGGAGAAGTCCCAGCAGACTTCAGGAGGGCAAACATTGTCCCCCATCTTCAAAAAGGGAAAAAAAGAGGATCCAAACAATTATCGTCCAGTTTGTCAGACATCAATACCAGGAAAGATTCTGGAGCAGATCATTCAACAGAGAGTCTGTGAACATTTAGAAGGCAATGCCATAATCAAAATAAGTCAAAATGGGTTTCAGAGAAACAAGTCATGTTAGACAAACCTGATCTCTTTTTTTTGATAAAATTACCAGCTTGGTAGATGAAAGGAATGTTGTGGATATAGCATTTCAGTAAGGCCTTTGACAAGGTCCCCCATGACATTCTTGCAAACAAGCTTGTAAAATGTGGGATAGACAAGGTAACTGTTACATGGATTTGTAATTGGTTGACCGGCCCGAAACCAAAGGGTGCTCAACAATGGCTCCTTTTCAACCTGGAAAGAAGTGACCAGTGGGGTGCTACAGGGATCAGTCCTGGGCCCAGTCCTATTCAACATCTTTATTAATGACTTGGATGACAGAACTGGGTGCATACTTATCAAATTTGCAGTTGACATCAAATTAGGAGGAGTAGCTAATACTCCAGAGGAAAGGATCAAAATTCAAAGTGACCAGTACAGACAAGAAAGCTGGGCCAAGGCTAACAACATGAAATTCAATGCGGAGAAATGTAAGGTACTGCACTTAGGGCGCAAAAATGAAATGCACAGATGGGGGACACCTGGCTGAATGAGATTACATGTGAAAGGGATCTAGGATTCCAAGTAGACCACAAATTGAGCATAAGTCAACAGTGTGATGAGGCAGCTAAAAAGGTCAATGCGATTTTAGGCTGCATCAATAAAAGTATATTGTCCAGATCAAGGGAAGTAACAGTGCCCCTATATTCTGCTTTGGAATACTGTGTCCAGTTCTGGGCACCACAATTCAAAAAGGATGTGGAGAAACTGGAGTGTGTCCAAAAGAGGGTGACTAAAATGGTGAAGGGTCTGGAAACCATGCCCTATGAGGAACGACTAAGGGAGCTGGGGATATTTAGCCTGGAGATGAGAAGGTTAAGAGGTGATATGATAGCCCTGTTTAAATATTTGAAGAGATGTCATATTGAGGAGGGAGCAAGCTTGTTTTCGGCTGCTCCAGATAACAGCACCTGGAACAATGGATGCAAGCTACAGGAAAAGAGATTCCACCTGAACATTAGGAGTGTGGTGGAGTCTCCTTTCTAGGTGCTCTTGAAGCAGAGGCTGGATGGCCATCTGTCGGGGATGCTTTGATTGAGAGTTCCTACATGGCAGGTGGTTGGACTGGATGGCCCTTGTGGTCTCTTCCAACTCTTTATGATTCTATGATTCTATGACTCAACAGTGTGATGTGGCAATGCCATCTTAGGCTACATCAATAGAAGTATAGTGTCTAGATAGAGGGAAATAATTGTACCATTATATTATGCTTTGATCAGGCCTCACCTGGAATATTGTGTCCATTTCTGGGCACCACAATTCAAAAAGAATGATTAGAAGCTGGGGTTTTTCCAGAGGAAAGTGACCCAAATGGTGATGGGTCTGAAAACCATGCCCTGTTAAAAGAGATCTAGGGACCTGGGTATGTTTAGCCTGGAGAAGAGAATGTTTAGTGATGATATGGTTGCTTTGTTTAAATATTTGAAGAGGTGTAATATTGAGGATGGAACAACCTTGTTTTCTGCAGCTCCAGAGAACAGGACTTGGAGCAATGGATTCAAACTATAGGAAAATAAATTGCACTTTAATTAGGAAGAACTTCCTGACAGTACTAGTTGTTAATGGAATACTCTTCCTCATAGTGTGGTAGAGTCTGCTTTTTTGGAGGTTTTTGAACAGAGGCTGGATGGCCATTTGTTGGAGATACTTTGTTTGTTTGTTCCTGTATAGGAGGGGGGTTGAAATGGATGGCCCTTGTGGTGTCTTCCAACTCTAGGATTCTAGGATTCTATGAATGGGTCAGAAAGTGCCTCGGGGGGGGGGGGGTGAACTTGATGCCAAAAGGACTGGGATATGTTGAGTGTGCTTGAGAATGTTATTTTTTTAAAAAAAAAATTATTAATTTGAAATATCATAACACTTACAAAGAAACAAAACATAGATATTTGCATAAAAATACAGTCATCTTTATACATATTACAGTTGTTGGAATCCCGCCTCGATCCATGGGGAGAGGCGGGAAATATAAATAAATATTATTATTATTATGATTTACATATGCATATTCTCTTGTAGTTTTATAGGCAGATATCTCATGAGTTTTACATTTCCCTTGTTTAAATTAGGAATTTGGCTTCTTTCACCTTATCTATAGAAAGAGAGAGGAAAAAAAGACTCTGATTTCGATTTGTAACATTGCTATGGTTCTTACAAAGAGGACAAGCAGATAGCATCTGTCTTCTTCTGTGCAACCAGGTAGAGTACCTAATAAAGTATTTACATTATTTAGATTATACATCCCAGTGCTCTTTACAATATAACCAAAAACTATCCCAGATTTTCCCATCTGGATAAGCATCATCTATTGCCATTGAGATTTTATCCATGTCAATGGCCTCATATATTTTTTATCAACTATTCCTCAATGTTTGAGGCTTTCCATTTTTGAGCAATAAGCCCTCTCGCCAATGAGATCATATATAAGATGGTTTTCCAATGTTTATTTCTGTCTTGGATTTTGATTTTGTTTATCATGTTCAGTAAATAGATTTCAGTTTCCATGTCAAATTTTAACTTAAGGATCTTACACATGATTTCATGACTTTGGTTCCAAAATTTATGTATGTGTTTCCATGTTCCTAGTTCATCATGACACTTCCAACAGTTAGGTCATTGATTTTTGTGTATTTTACTCAGTTTAATTGGTGTAATATACCATCTTGTTTCCATCTTATGATAATTATTTCTGATGTTTTGATTTTGAAGAAATTTGTATGTGTATTTTCTTGCAAATGACTATTTCTATTTCTCTTTTGAGGTCTTTTGCCCACTTTATCATGTGTTCTTTGACCATTTCAGTTTTCAATTTCCTTTTAATTAGTACTTTGTAAAGTCTTGAGATTTGTTTGAGTTTTCCATCTGTCAAGATTTTATCTATGTCATTATCCTCTAATGTGAGTCCAGTTTGTTCCCTATCAGATTTAAAGATTTCTTTTAGCTGCCAATATATTAGTCAGTGTTTCCCTCTTTGAAGGGATGGTATTTCTTTAATGTATTTGATTTCAAAATTCCCAGTGTATTTGTTTTGTTTTAATATGTCTTTATATCTAGCTGTAGATTGATATCCTCCCAATAAGGACTCTTGTGGTGAAGCCCAGCCTGGGATATTTCTATAAAAATCCTTTTTAGTTTTTGTCCAGAGTTTATATAATGATTTTCTCAAGAAATGATGTTCAAAATCATGGTCTGTTTTGTTTTTTCCTTGCCACATATATGCATGCTAACCTGATCGTAAATTATATCCTTCTAATTTCAGGAATTTCAGGTCTTTCAGGTTCACCCAATCTGATATCATTGATAGCTCATTTGCTTGATAGTAAATCTCAAGGTCTGGTAAATTTAGACCACTATTTTCTCTTAAGTCAGTTAATATATTCTAATTTGTTCTACGTTTTTTATCCTACCATAAGAATGAATATTTATTATTACGGCACTTGGCCAGCACAAAAATAAATAACACACATTACAGAGAATCTGATATGTAACACAAGGATATTACATTATATTCTTACTAAAGTGTATTTACCAATAGAAAATAAGAATACCCAAAGTCTCACTTCATAGCCTACTCATGGGTACCAAGCATTACATTATGTTATCATACTAATAGCACAGTGAATAAAAGCAATAAAATGGTTACCCAAAGTATCCAGATTTACTAGCAATATTGCTACAACTGTTTTTAAAAAAATTTACGGCAGATGATTGCAGCTGCAAGGAACTCGGCAACTGAAACAGTTATCTGTTCCTTGTGGTCAGAAAGGAGATAATTAACATAAAATCGCTCTTGTCTGCCGGGGAAATGTTGCAAAAAATGAGGTTATGTATAAATAACGAAATTCTTTATAATGGGAGCAGCAGAAGAAAACGTGTCCAATTGACTCAATTTCATCAGAGCCACAAGGGCATAATCTACACTGATAGGGTATTTTTTTATATCTGCCTTCAACTACAGCTGATGGAATAATATTAAATGCTCTTCTGTACTTGGGAATATTCAGTTTATCAAGATATTTAGCATGAGTGAATGCTCTCTCAATTTCTCCAATTATGGGATAAAGGGATGATTTACTTTTATGGTTTTGTAGGTCGATATCTTTAATTCTCTGTGTACTATAAGAATTTTTAAAATTTCTTTATTCCATCTTACAAAGTGGTTTCTGTTTAATATTATAGGAAGGTTCACGAAAAGGAAGTTGAACTTAGCTGCTATGAAGATGGGTATATTTCCTATCTTGCTTGTCGTTGAGAGTTTTAACTTAGACCATCCTATCAAGTCTGTTTTAATTTCGTTCCATAATTGGTTATAATTATTCTCGAAGAGATCTGTGTTCTTTTTTGTAATCCACACTCCTAAATATTTAACTTTTTTAGTGATGTTACACTGGGAAATTTCAGGGGTTTTTTTCTCTTCAACTTGAGATATATTCTTGGTTATAATGGTGGACTTACCTTTGTTCATTTTGAAGCCAGATATGGCTCCAAATTAATCTATTATTGAAATTTTTGTGTGATATTGGCTAAAGAGTTTTCTAGAAACAATACCTGGTCATTGGCATATAGTTTGAATTTATATTCATACTCTTTTATTTTAGTTCCTTTTATATTGTTATCTTGTCTAATTTTGTTGGCTAAGATTTCTAACACCATAATGTAGAGTATGGGAGATAGAGGACAGCCTTGTCTGACTGCACATTGAATTTTAATTTCTGTAGATTTAAAAATATTTATTATTAAATGTGCTTTTTGATCTTTATATATATGACATATCCAAGTTATAAATTTATCACCCGTACCTAAATAATTTAATACTTCAAACATACCGAACCAATTAAGATAGTCAAATGCTTTTCAGCATCTATGAAAAGCATTGCTAACTTTTTATCTCTATTCTTCTCATAATATTCCATCATATATATTACAGATCTGATATTGCATTTCATATTTCTGTTTGGGAAAAACCCAACCTGGTCATCATCGATGTAGTTTTTTATTATGTTCTTTAATCTAGCTGTTAATACCGAAGCGAAGATTTTATAGTCTGTATTTAAGAGTGCTATCATTATGTAATTACTAACCAATGTTTTTTTTTCGTTTCCCTCTTTAGTTATCACCACTATATTTGCTGTTTTCCAGGTTTCAGGTATGCCATGGGTCAGTATCTCATTAAGGGTGTCTTTTAATGCGGTCGTTAATTGTTCTACAAATTCTTTATAGCAGTCATTCACAAAGCCATCAGGACCAGGGGATTTCCCTGTTTTTAAAATTTTTAATTGCTCTGTATACTTCTGCTGTTGTTATGTCCTGATTAAGGGCTTGAGAGTCTTCAGAGATTTTGCTAGTTTTTAACTCCTTCAAATAGTTCTGGCTCTAAGTCTTGTTTCTTTTAAACAGGTTAGTGTAGAATTTTTGAAATTCTTTTTGGATACCTTCTTGTGTTGATATATAATTATCTCTGACTTTCAATTTTTTCTTTTTCTTTTTTCTCTTACTTTTTAAAACCTGTTAGCAAGCCATTTATCAACTTTGTTTGCATATTGAAAATTTATTTGTCTGGCTTTTTAAACTTTCCATGTTATTTCTTTGGTTAATTTTACATCTAGTTTTTTCTGTAACATTTTTAATTGTGTTTGTAATTTCTTTTCTGTTTGGTTATGTCTAATTTCTTTTCCTTTCGGCATGATTTTTGCTTCTAGTTGTTTAGTGTCTGCTTGTCTCTTTTTAAAAAATTTCTACTCCTCTTTTTATAAAAAGTCCTCTGCTTACTGCTTTGTGTTAATTTCAAACAGACTTCATTTTCATATCTTGTGTTTTGTTTTCTTTAAAGAAGTTATCTATATTTGTTTTCATATTTTCATTAAATTCTGAATCTGAAAGTAGTTTAGTGTTTAGTTTCCAGAGATATTGTCTTTTACTGTCTTCAAATTCTAGTTAGATTGGATTATGATCCAAGTCTATCATGGGTAAGATTGTCATGTCTGTCACCCTAGATGATAATGAGGCAGACAGTAATGCCATATCTAGCCTTGAGTAGGACTTGTATTGTTGAGAGTGGAATGTAAATCCCTTTACAACTTTATATAAAAAAGTCAACATATCTTTTAGGTCCAGTTCATCTTTTAAATTAAATAAGGAGTTAGGTAGTTTTCCTTGATTCTTTTTTATATGTTTATCTGACTTTCTATCATTCGGGTGATCAATGATTCCATTCCATTTGCCAATTATCAGGACTGTCATTATTGCATTTATCAATCTGTCTCTGCAATTTTTTAAAGAACTTTTGTTTATTTTCTAGAGGTGCATATAAACCAATCACTAACATTTTATAGTCAAAAAGTTGAATTTCTACTCCAATATAGTTCCCATTTTAATATAATAATAATAATAATAATAATAATAATAAAATAAAAAAAATCTTTATTTATATACCACCCTTCCAAAGATCAGGGCGGTTTCATCTTTAAATTTCTCTTTACTTGTTATTTTGGGGTTGATATATAGAACAACCCCTTGTTTCCTCTTGTCATTTAGGGAATAAAATATTTCCCCTAATTTGGGGTTTTAAGGTAAATTGCATTGTCTTTTTTGATCTTAACCGCTTGTAAACAGAGTATGTCACTTTGTTTCTTTTCAAAGAAATTGTGAATTTTTTTCTTTTATATACAGAGTTTATACCTTTGACATTCCAAGAAAAAAAATTTAATACATTTTTCATTTCTCCCTTCAATTACTTTACAACCTTACAGTTTTGCAAAGATTTGAGAGTCATCTTTCTCGTCAAGAATCTTCTTCTAAATTTAAACTGCCCTGACTTTCACTCTACCGACTTCTCGTGTTTCCTTTTTCTCTTTCTGGTTGTTCTTTCTTTCTTTTGTTCTTGGGGTCTTTGTCTTCAGTTTTTGAGCCAATCTCTTTTATTAATTGTTTAAGAAAGTCTTCTGCTTTTATCTTGGTGTTCATTCTATATCTTTTTTGTTTATATGTAAATATAATTCCATCCAATCTATCCCAGGAGAATCTGATGTTATATTTGATTAGTTGCTGAGTTAGCTGTCTATAATCTAGTCTTCTCCTCAAAATAGTTGGGGGAATATCTTTAAAGATTTTTATTACTTTCCCATCTATTTGCAATTGCTGACTATATATATTTTTGTATAATTTCATCTCTTATTTTTATCTAATCAGGCAAATAATGGTATCTCTTGTTAATTTTTTTTCTTTAACTGTCCTTGGGTTTATTCGAAATATTTTATCTATTTTAAATTCTATTAGATCTTCAGAGGTCTCTATTAAAAGTCTGGTATTACTTTTTCTTTTCTTTTTTTATTTTCCACAATAAAAACAAACATTCCAAAATAGGTCTTTCAATAATAACTCTTCCCATTGTACATATTTTCTAACATTCTTCCATTATGTTTTCTTCAATCTTCAAAGTCAGCAACATGCTACAATCATATATATCACCTAAATTTATACTTTTTCCTCACTACCTCCCTTACCAGTGTCATATATATATCCTAATATACTGTATGTGCAAGTACAAAGAGTCTTTCAATAACATAGATGCTTCCCAGTAGGGTTATACTTATATCTTCTATTTTCAGACACTGTTGTAGTATGTTTATATATACAGAAAATAAAAGAAGGAAAAAACTTTTAAATTATAAAGACTCTAAATTCTTATACCTAAATATTCAGCCACACATTTCCATTCTTGTTTCCACGGCTTTATCTTGCATCAGGTAAGTTAACTTATCCATTTCTAAACAATCTAGCACTTTAAGCTCCCAAACCTCTAACCCAGGAGTATTTGGGTTCCTCCAGTTTTTCGCATAAACTACTCTTGCCGTCGTAATCAGATATAATATAATTTTACATTGTTTTCTCAGTTCAGTACCTTCTACCATGTTCAGAAGGAAAAGCTCTGGTTCTAATTTAATTTTTATGTTCAAGATAAATTGTTTCTAATTTATTATGAATTTGAAGCCAATATTGCCTTGCCAATGGACATGACCACCACATATGGAAAAAGGTACCTGTGGAATTTTTACATTTCCAACATAAAGGACTGTTTGCTTTACCACGTTTCCCCAACCTTTCTGGTGTGAAATACCATCTGTGTGCAAGTTTGTAAAAATTCTCTCTTAAGTCCACACAGAGCATGAACTTTAGATCTGGGCCCCATGCCTTTTCCCATTTTTCCAGTGGGATTGTGTGTCCTGTGTTCTGAGCCCAACTAATCATATTCGGTTTTATAATTTCCATTTCCTGTTCTATTTCCAACAAAATCTTATATGTTCTGGCGATAAAACCTTTATCTGGTCCAAACAATGTTTTGTCCAATTCATTTTCCTTATTAGTTATGCATGTTAACTTTAAATCCATTTTAGCTCTCTCAGATAATTGTCTATATTGAAACCAGTTACAACTAATACCTCTTTCTATTAGTTTTTCTCTGTCCCGTATAGTGGGGTTACCACTTTCCCAGTTCAGAATGTTTCTATAGTTAATCTACTCTGTCTCGGATGTCATTTCTTTTCTATGAAAGGCTTCATGAGAAGATAACCAGTAAGGCAACATGTTATATATTTTCCTTTTATATTTGAGCCAAATTTTAATTAGTGAGTTTCGTATGGTCCTTAAACTGTTTATTGGCCTCAATTTTGTCATACCATAAGTATATTTGCCAACCAAAAATTATATTGAAGCCTTCTAAATTAAGCAATTTGGGGTTTTTCAGAGTAACCCACTCTCTTAAGCAATCTAACGCACAGGCATGATGGTAATGTTTAAGATCAGGCAGCCCCAAACCTCCTCTCTCTTTTACATCTATCGTTTTCTTCCATCTGATTTGGGGTCTTCTACCTGACCAAACAAATTTAGAAATTTCCTCAGACCAATTGGTGAATATTTGTTCTGTTGTTATAATAGGAAGATTTTGGAAAAGAAACATCAGTTTAGACAAGACATTCATTTTAATTGAGGTGATTTTCCCCAGCAACTACAGGTTCAACCTTGCCCATCTCTTCATGTCATTCTTTACCTCAGACCAGACCTTCTTATATTTATTTTCAAATAGTTCAGAATTTCTCTTCATTATCTCGATACCTAGGTATCTGATTTTTTTTCCCACTGAAAAACCAGATCTTTCCTGAAGGTCCTTGTTTTGCTGTTTAGTCATTGAAAGTTAACATCATTGTCTTCTGTTTATTAACATTCAGTCCAGAGATCTTACCAAATTCTTCTAGAATTTGCTGTAGTGCTTCTATATTGTCTTCTGGTTCTTCCACAAAAATGACAATATCATCAGCGTATCATCATAATTTGTATTCATGTTCTTTGATAACAGCTCCTTTAATTTTAGCGTCTTCTCTTATAGCATCATTCAATATTTCCAAACATAATATAAATATCAGAGGTGACAGGGGGCATCCTTGCCTTGTTCCTTTAAGTATCTCAAAACTTTGAGTTTTCTTTCCATTCACCCAAATCTGGGCATATTGTTCCTTGTAAATAGCTTGAATCCATCCCAGGAATTTTTCACCCAATTCTAGTACCTTCATAGTAGCGAACATATAATTCCATTTCAAGATAGCAAAAGCTTTCTCCATGTCAAGAAAGATCATACCAGCCTTTTTTCCAGGGTTCTTGTCGTAGTATTCAATTAGATTTAATACTGTTCTTACATTATGCTTTATTTGTCATTTCGGAAGGAATCCAGCTTGATCTTCATTTATTCTTTTTGACAAGATGTTGGAGAAAATCTTATAGTCCAGATTTAAAAGAGAAATTGGGCAATAATTTTGGAGATCCCGTAAGTCTTTACCTTCTTTAGAGATAACAGTTATATATGCCGTTGACCAGGATTCTGGAATGCCCTCGATCAATATCTGATTGAAGGTGCTATACAGCACTCCATGAGAGCTTGAATTTGCATTGTATCCTGCTGCTGCTTTACTGACATATGTATTGAGCCTCCTTTATTTGTGTTTTGTCCTTGTGCTTTAGATACCTGTGCTCTTGTGCCTAAGGCCATTTCAATTGACAACTCTTAAAGAATCATTTCTGATCCTTCTTATGGTATTACCTCATTGCCTGTTGTAGTTAGAGACTGTGTTTTGTCTATTTATCTTAACTAAAATTCAAATTTGCTTATGAGTGGATTTTTTTTCTTTCCTTAAGGGAATAAGCTTTACCTTAGAGAAGACTAGTTCGAGTTTCAATAAAGGTTTTTGATATTTGAACAAGGGGAGAAGGATTCAACTTTTAGCGTTGTCTATATTAAGTTCGACCCACCCTCTAATAAACCAGGTTAAATAAACAACTTAAATATACAAAATTTTGTGAGCATCAAAAGAAGTTGCTTCTAAAAAAAGGTTTCTTTTTATCTCAGAGCATATGATTAAAGACAGAGTATTCCTACTTACAATATCATACACATGTAAGACAGTCTCTGGAATCCCCCTCCCCCATTTTTGTTTGTTTGTTGTTTTAGTATTGATAAGGTTGTTTTTTTCCCACAGTTAGTGAATAGTTCTCACAGTTCCTCACTGAACATAGAACACCAGTTTGAAGGGGGAGAGGTTGCTCTACAACTTGAAAGCCTAGTATTCAAACTTTGACTCTCATTGTCTCCTTTGAGCTCCACCCAGAATCTTCCTACCCAGGAAGTTTCTACAGAAAGATGTTGTGATGTTATCAGCACATAACTGTTATCAGGAAATAACTTTCTAATTTCTCTTGGAGATAATGCAAATTTAAATTTGTGTTACCTTTCACCTACCACTGTGGTGGAGCCAAAATTCTTCAATGATTATCTGTTAAGGCAGCTGGCACTGCTTTTCAAGCTCTCAGTCCCACTGCAAACAGAACCTTTGTTGAAATAAGGGACCTATAAATTATTTGATTCCTATGGCTTCAAGGGCTCATAGGAGTCTGACATTAATAAAAGTAATATTACAGATAGGTTCCCACACATCAACAGTTTATCACTCTACTGTCCAATCAGGCAGCCAATGCTGCTATGTGAGATAGGGCCCAGGGAGCAGAGAGCTGTTCCGGGGCCTTTTTATGGGCCTCTGTATTGCTGTTCTGCCCAGCCGCTACCAAAGCGCCGCCGTCCAGGGACTTGAGAATGTTATTTTGAATAGTAATTCTTCAAATACTTTTATGCTTTTATACTTAAATGCTATGTTATACCCCTTAGTCCCCAGAAACCATCTGGAACAGAATAAAACAACCTAGAATGCCACCTTCTGATTAGGCCATGCTTGTAAAAATTCACCATCTGCACCATACTATCTGGGACACATGTGAAAAGCCACAAAATTCCACAGAACTATTTTCTGGTATTCATTATATACAAAATATCTTTATTTTGTTAAATAATCCAGAGAGCCTACTTTTCAGATATCCATGCCCACCATATCCAGTAGCTGCACTAGACTAGATGGGAGTAATGCCACATGTCACAAGAATTTCATTTTCTCTTCTTATTTCTGGCAAAACAGAAGTGGCCCAGAATACCAACTTTCCAGATAGCCATGGCAAAACCTGATCAGTGGTAGAAGATTAGATAGGACTGTTATAAAAAGTCTGAAAAATTCCAGAACAACCACTTTTTAGCAGCTGAAAAAAATGTATATTCTGGAAAATGGCCTGGAATGCCAACCTCTTACAAAAATGGCCTATGCTGGGTCATTCATTTCAGCCAGATCCACTTGCAGGCCCACCCCTATTGCTGCCATGCCTCCTTCCTCACTTCTGCTACTTTATTTATTTATTTTCCTCTGCTCTTCACACTGCCTTGCCCTTGTGTTCTCTTCCAACTCTATGATTCTGTTATTCTATGAAAATCTCCTGGGCCACATGGATTTAATGGTGAATTTTATAAACTCTGCTATGAAGGCTTAGCTCCTCACATGATAGATCTGTTTAATGAATTTTTGAATGAAAGAATATGACCACACACCCGGTTTACATCCAGGATTATCGCAATTTTAAGAGGACATGAAAGTCACCCTCTGCCATCATCATTTAGACCTACAGCACTTATAAATCAGAATGTTTTTTTACTTCCCCTGCACCAAGAAAAACAGAAAACCTCATACCAGCATGACTCTAACATGCTTTAGTGACAGAGCATTTGTGGCACTATATTTTAGAAGCTCCATCTGAGGGAATATTTGTGGGTTACTCCTGGCCAGATTCTATCACTAGGTTGTTTTGGCATGTGAATGTTCACTGCATAACTGTACCATTGAGATGTGGCTTGAACATGTGAATGAAACTTCCCAGAAAAAGTATCACATTCACAACTTCCACATTACCTCAAGAACAATGTTATTTTGAATGGAAATTCTTCTAATACTTTTATGTATTTAGCTGGATGTACATATATCCAGCTGAGAGCCATTAAATGCTGGGCAATGAAATTATGAGAAAAAATACTGTTAAAATAGTAATATTTCAACTGTTTGTTATTATTCTTATGTGCATGCTTCAAGTTGTTTTGATGTTGTTAATAGTTGAATTCTGTTTTAATGCTGATCTTTTGTATGTTTTAATTATATTGTACTCACACAGAGAGAAAGTTGGCCTTCCATATTTGCAGATTTCAGATTTGAGGTTTTGACTATTTATGACTTTGTTGCTGCTGCTTAACAAGGCTTCACACACACCTTCCTCACCCTTCCTCCCAGCTAGTCAAAGCCAACACCATAAATTCCCCAGCTTTGCCAAACTTTGCATTCTCCTCCAAAGAACTTCCCTTTGAATCTGATGTTTGCAGACATGTTTCTCTCCCCTCCTCCTGCTCCCCATCTCTCCCCAGCAGACAAAAGCAACACCATACCTTCCCTTTGTTGTGATGGCTGCAGACATCAGATTCAGAATGCAAAGACTTTGGAAATGAGAAGAACACATAGTTTGTCAAAGTGAGAAAGATATAGTGTTGTTTTGTCTGGCTGGAAGGGGGAGGAGGAGGAGGAAGAGAAAAGGTGGATCCTTTGCAGCTGTGGCTGCTAACATTAGATTGAAAGTGGAAGTACTTTGAAATGTGGGGGAGGCTATGGGTTTCAAGGTTGCAAAGAGAGTTATGGATGGTGCTCTTGGAGGGAGAGGACTCTTTTATCGTTCATGTTGGAGGTGCTAACATATCTTTGTTTTTTTTCCATTTTTGTAAGGTCTTTGGCCCCTAACCCACACAAATGTGGAGGAGTGAATCTGTGTGTGTGTGTGTGTGAGAGAGAGAGAGAGAGAGAGAATAATAATAATAATAATAAATAATAATAATAATTTAATAATTAGGACTTCTGGTTGGAAATGGTGTCGGACAGAGCAGATCTGCACTAAGAGTTTACTTGCTCAGCATGCCCACCATATCCAGTAGCTGCATGGTCAGGAGCTGAAGACAGATCTAAAGAAGCATGGTCAGGAGCTGAAGACAGATCTAAAGAAGCTCCAAAAATAATCCCTAAGTAATAGGGATTACGGATGGATTCTACAAGTGTCCAGATCCCACCCCTCAGACAAAGAGATCAGTCGAGGAGTGGAGGGGACCAAAGAAGAGACACTGCCATGCTTGAGCCACCATTATATGGCCCACAGACACAACCAACTAAATCCTGATACGACAATATACAGGAATCAGTAAGACTCCTGAGCTAATCAGAGATATAAGACAAAGAAAATAAATGTTGTAAGACAATCACCTTAAATATATTCCTATTTATTGAATTAAATTGGTGACTGACAAGATACAGATCAAAAAGGACTGAGGCAGATGAAATGTAAATTTTGGAGAAAGAGAAAGAAAAGAGAAAGAAAGCCAGTGTTGGAGACCAGAACCGATTGGTGTGAGAAGTCAGAGACAGAGTGGATAGCAGATGGGTGAGGAGAAAGGTGGAGAAGGCCAAGAAGGAGACAGAGTGGAAAGCAGAGGGGAAAGTGGAGGAAAAGACTGAGATGGAGAGGGAGCCAGAGAAGGAATGTGAGACAGGCAAATGAAGCGAAGAGCAGGGCCAGAGTGAGAAGGGTGGAGGAGAAGGACCGGAAGGAGACAGAGAGGAAAGCTGAAGGGAGAGCAGAGGAGAGGGCCTGAGATGGAGAGGGAGCTGGAGAAGGCAAGCACACGAGGTGAGTGAAGCAGAGAGTGGGGCCAGAGCGAGAAGAAAGGCAGAGGAGAAGGCCAGAAAGGAAACAGTGGTGGAGAGAGGATGGGAAAGTGGAGGATAATGCTGAAATGGAGAGGGAGCCGGAGAAGGGAAGCGCACAAGGCGAGTGAAGCAGAGAACAGGGCCGGAGTGAGGAGAAAGGTGGAGGAGAAGGCTGAGAAAGAGACAGTTGCTGAGAGCAGAGGGGAAAGCGGACGAGAAGGCCAAAAACAGAAAGGGAGCTGGAGAAGGGAAGCACGCCAGCAGAGAGCAGGGCCAGAGTGAGCACAAAGGTGGGGGAGAAGATCATGAAGGAGATGGAGAGGAAAGCCAAAGGGAGAGCAGAAGAGAAGGCCTGAGATGGAGAGGGAGCTGGAGAAGGGAAGCACACGAGGCAAGTGAAGCAGAGAGTGGGACTGGAGTGAGGAGAACGGTGGGGAGAAGACCGAGAAGGAGATGGAGAGGAAAGCTGATGGAAGAGCGGAGGAGAAGGCCTGAGATGGAGAGGGAGCCGGAGAAGGGAAGCGCACCAGGCGAGTGAAGCAGAGAGCAGGGCTGGAGTGGGGAGAAAGGCGGGGGAGAAAACCGAGAAGGAGACGGAGAGGAAAACCAAAGGGAGAGCGGAGGAGATGGAGAGAGAAACGGAGAAGACAAACGCACCAGGCAAGTAAAACAGAATTAAAAAGAAGAAAATAAAGTGAAATTAAGGACTGGACTAAAAGAAACCAGATTAACAAAACAGAACTAAAAGAAAGTTAATTACAGAAAAGAAGACAATCAGACTAGAGAAGTCATAAAAAATAAAATTGCAGCATCTAGTGGCTCACAGCATGACTGCAATCAATAGAAGAAAAGAAAAGGAAAATAATTTCAATCAGGATCAGACAACAAACTATCAGATTACAACAACAACACTTTCAAATGCATAGAAGAGCATCTTTAGAAAATGTAAGAACACAAGATATTAATTCTATCTTATTAGAAGAGATAAGACAACTGAGACAAGATATGAAACAAGATAAGGAAGACTTGAGAGCGGACATGAAAAACGATAAAGAAGATTTAAGACAAGATATGGAAAGAATAAAAAGTGACATTAAACAAGGAATCAAGACCGATCTCAATAAGATTAATTAATCAATAAAAACAATATCAGCAGATGTGAGACAAGGAAAAACAAAAATGAAAATGCTAGAAAAGAAGAACCATGAATTAGAAGAAAAACTAAAAGAAGAAATCGACAAGAGAAACAAAATTCAAGCGGAAAGAATAATTTGGGACCAAAAATCAAGAGAAAGATGCTTGAAAATTAGAGGACTTCCAGAGGTAAATAATGAGAATATTTTTGAAAGTATGAGAATTATCTTGGCAGAATTTCTGAATAAAGAGAAAACAACTATGGAAATGGAAATAGACAAAGTATTACGAGTGAACTCTTGGGTGACAAAACAGAAAAAGTTGCCAAGGGATATTGTTATTTCCTTTGTTCAAACACACATGAAAGAAATAGTGCTCCAAAGACATTTTGAGGCAAATTAATCGTGGACGATGTGAAACTACAGTTACTGAAAGATGTCCCTGAATCTGTCTTGAGGAAAAGAAAAGAATACTCTTTTCTAATGAGAACTTTGAGAGACGCTGGTATTCACTATAGATGGGAATTACCAGAATGTATAATGTTTAGATACAGACATAAAAATAACATCGATTCCAATGGCCAGAGAATTTTTGGAGGACTACCTGAAAGACTTAGAACAAGAAGAGGAAGACCAAAGAGAAAAAAGAGAATGAAGACCAAGACATTTTTCACCTGTGCCAAATAACAATGGTAAGACAAACACCAAAGACAACCATTGGAAGCAGAAGATCTTAAAGACTCCAATGAGGAGTTTCAAGTTTTTGGTGAAAATGGACTGGTAAATGAATAGTTTAATCAAGACAATCACATGGAATGTAAAAGGGTTGAACAGTCCCCAAAAAAGAAAGAAAGTTTACCATTATCTAACTAAATTAAAATATGATATAATTTGTCTTCAGAAGACTCATATTAAAACTGGGGAAAAAATACTTGCAAAATAAAAAAAATTAGGCAGAGAATTCATTGCAGCAGGGGAAAAGAGGGAAAAGGAGTGGTACTATAAATAAATGAAAAAAATCAAGCTAGAGAAATATTTAATGATCCTAAAGGCCATTACATTGGGGTGAAAATAGATATGATACCAGACAAAACATTAATTGTCAGCATATATGCATCCACAGATAACAAAGATAAATTTTTTCAAAACTTAAAAAATTGTTGCAATTAGATTATACAAATATCATAATGTTAGGGGATTGGAATGGGGTAATAGACCCAGTAAATGACAGGAAATTAAAAAAAAAACCAAATAAAGAAAAAGCAAGGTAAATTACCACACTCATTCTTTCATATGAAAACTTTGCTGGCACTAATGGACATATGGAGGGTTAAATTTGGGAATATAAAAGATTACACCTACTATTCAGACTGTCATAACTCCTGGTCATGAATAGATATGTTTTTAATTACCTCATCATTAGAATTTTTTGTTTTTTTTAGCCCCAAAAATCAATAAAATGGATATACTACCTAAAATAACCTCCGATCACAACCCTATAACTAGGGAGATAAAAATAAGAACTAAAGAATTCAACTGGAGATTGAATGAGAACTTATTAAAAGATGAAAACATCTTAAACCAGGCGCAAAAGAACTTAGACTGTTTTTTTAAAGGAAAATCTGGATAAAGAAGTGAATATAAATGTGGTTTGGGACACATCAAAGGCGGTAATTAGGGGATTCTTTATTCAAAACATGCAGAAAAAAGGAAAAAATAAAATAAAAATAAAATAAAGTACTGCAAGAAATAAGACAAAATTAAAAAGAAGCACAACAGATAATAACAAATTGATAGAAGAAATACAACTACTTCAAAACAAACCTGTCACTTTTACTGGGTGAGGATATGGAAAAAAAAAGTTAGATTCACAAGACAAAGATATTTTGAATTAGGTAACAAGCCTGGAAAATGGTTAGCCTGGAAAATAAAGAAAAGTCCATAATCTGGAAAATAAAAGAAGGGGACAAATTAATCACAGAACAGAATCAAATTAAGGAGCTATTCCATACATATTACAAAGAATTGTTTGCAGGAAACAAAGTAAATGAAGCAGAGATTGAAAAGTTTCTTAGTAAAGAAGCGATACAAAAAATAAGTGATGAACAAAGAACGGAATTAAATAAGAAAATCTCTGAAGCAGTTAAAAATCTAAAAATAGGCCTTTGCCTAACAGCCCTATATTATAAAAAGCTATTACAAAACATCTTAATACCACTCCAGGCAACAATGAACAGCATCCTTAAGGGAAAACTACCAGATACAGTAGAGTCTCGATTATCCAACATAAACTGTACCAGCTGATAGTTGGATAACTGAAAATGTTGGATAATCCAGAAGATCGAAGAAAAGCCTTGAAATAAATTGCAAATGGATTGAAGTTTTATTGCAATAAAAGTAAATGTAAAGAAATCACTGATCAACATTGTGATGTACAGTATAAACAATGTATATACTGAAAATTTAAAGAAATCACAGAAAATTTAAAGAAATCACAAAAAATTAAAGAAATCACAGCAGCCACGATGTTGAATAATCCGGGATGTCGGATAACCAAAGGATGGATAATCGAGACTCTACTGTACATGGAAAACGTTTTATATTACTTTAATACCCAAAGAGGAGAATGAAAGGGAAAATCTTAAAAATTACAGACCCATTGCACTATTAAACTTGGACTACAAAATTTTCACAGCTATATTGGCCATAAGACCAAGATATTAAAAAATTGGATTAACCAAGATCAATGCAGATTTCTACCAAAAAGACATATAAAAGAAAATATTAGAATTATTATTAATATAATTGAATATCTGAATAAAAACCTGAAGGAGCAGACAGCATTAATATTTTTAGACGCTGAAAAGGCGTTTGACAACTTAAATTGGAATTTTCTGATTCAAGTATTGAAAAAAACGGACCTAGGTAAAAACTTTATAAATTAGATAGCAGCTATATATAATCAACAAGAGGCAAAAATATTAGTTAACGGGTCAAAAACCAAAAGCATTCAAATTAAGAAGGGTACTAGACTGGGATGCCCACTATCCCCTTTATTATTTATAACTGCTTTAGAAATATTAAATAATAAGGTCAGAAGGGAAACAAAGATTACAGGGATAAAAGTAAAAAAAAAATGGAATACAAAATCAAGGCTTACACTGATGATGTTGTAATAACACTTTCAAATCCAATAGATGCAACCCCACAATTGAGTAAAGTCATTAAAGAATATGGGAACTTAGCGGGATTAAAAATTAATAACAAGAAAACAACAATTTTATCCCTAAATTTGACAGAACAAGAAAAAGAAAAACTAACTGAAATATCGAGTTTTGAAAGAAAAGAAAAAAATTAAATACCTCGGCATATATATAACAAAGGAAAACTCAGATCTTTTTTAAAACAATTATGTATAGGTGTGGAAAGAAGTTAAAAAAGATCTTTAGAAGTAGGCCAAATTGAGTCTATCTTGGTTGGGTAGGATTGCATCAATAAAGATGAATGTAACATCAAAATTACTCTTCCTTTTTCAAGCCCTGTCAATTTCTATAAAGGATAAAACCTTTAGAGAATGGGACAAAGATCTTACCGCATTTATCTGGGAAGGGAAAAAACCAAGAGTGAAACTTAAATACTGCAGGATAGAAAGGAAAGTCAAGGTTTAGGGATGCCAAACTTCAAACATAGTATAGTTTGAAGTTTGTTGCCTGGAGTGGATAAAAGAATTGGTACAACTGAAAAATGAGAAATTATTATACTTAGAGGTAACGAATTTGGGTGGCACACATACTTAATTTACGACAAAGCAAAAACACACAAAAACTTTAACAACCATACATTAAGAAAATCCTTTCTTAGGGTCTGGCTAAAATATAGGACAATTTTAATACATAAAATACCAAAACAGATATCCATTAATGAAGCCTTCTATAGGAAAGTGAAAATAAAAACAACAACTTGGGCAACATATGGGAAGATGAATTAGGATATAACATTTGTGAAAATGACTTACTGGTAAAAAAAACATGGTAAATATGAAATAAAGAAAATAGAGGAATTAGATAAAGAAAACATGACGTGTAACTGGTTTTTATACAGACAACTTATAGAAAAGGATAAAACCTTTAGAGAATGGGACAAAGATCTTACCGCAATTATCTGGGAAGGGAAAAAACCAAGAGTGAAACTTAAATACTGCAGGATAGAAAGGAAAATCACCACAAACAGAAAGGGAGAAACAGATTTTGACAAAATAATGTTTTATAAATGCAGAACAGCCAATTTAAAAATCATATAAATTCCTGTTAAGTTTAGAGATGGAAAATGAAACAATAAAACATTTTATGGTAAGTTGGGCACAGGATGTGGGGGAAACACTTGTATTAGATAACTGGGAAAAAATTGGGAAAAAAGAATTAAATATACTTTAAGCTCTGATATTCAAGAGAACTATTATAAAATACAATACAAATGGTATCTTGCCCCCCTAAAATTAAGTAAAATATACAAAAACAGTAAGAAAGATTGTTGGAACTGTAATGGAAAATTGGGCACATCAATAGACATGTGGTGGGAGTGTAACAGATCAAAAAAGTTCTGGAAACAAATACACAAAAAAATGGAAGAGATGTTAAAAATTAGGATAAAATATGACCCAATATTATTCTTACTAGGTATGAATGAAGACAATGAGGCGAAGCTAAATATGGTAAGGTCATCTCCTACATGACTATAGCTTCCACAATGATATTAGCGAAAAAATGGAAAAGCAAGGAAGTTCCGGAAATAAATGAACGGTTATCTAAAATATATGATATGATAGTTATAGACAGATTAACATGTTTACTAAGAAACCAGATGGACAACAGTTATGGTAAGGTTTGGGACCCAGTTATGAATTATTTTGATTCTAAACAATGATGTCTGATACTTATCATTTAAGCTAGAGTATTTGTATAAATGCATATTACAAAGTCTTACTATAAACTTTTATAGTAATAGGAATAATTGTAGATTATAGTAATATATGAAATATAAATAATATAATATTCTATGTGAAAACAAATGATAACACAACAGTGGAAAGAAGAGCAAGTTTAATGAATTTCAAGAGTTAAACAACACAGTTTGAATCTATAGTAACATGAAGAAAATATGATGTTAAATATGATGCATATGAATTATGTCAATTATCAAGAAGAAATCACGTGTAAATCCTAGGAAAGAGCTTGTCTATTGCTTATCATTAGGAAAATGGAACCCTTATAAGGGAAAATAAGTCATGAATAGATACTATAGAAGTATATAGGAGTATATATAGGAGAACAATATATATAATTATATTTAAGATGTAGAATCGTTTTGAAGCTCTTTCCCTTATCAAGGAGAATGAGGAAGACCAGCATGGACAGATTCATGGACAGGGCAAGGGAGCCTAGGAGTTCCATCGCAGGGAACAGTCACTGCTAAGCCTTGGAGGAGGCATGTGGTCTTGGTGGGGGACTCCTTGCTGAGGGGTACAGAAGCAGTGATTTGTGGGCCCGACAAGATGTCTCGGGAGGTGTGTTGTCTTCCTGAGGGAAAGATCTGTGATGTGACAGAGGGGCTGACAAGACTGGTCAAGCCTACCGACCGATACCGCAAGAAACAGCCTTCAGAATACTGTATCAGAAGGGATTATGAGGCTCTGGGTAAGAAGCTGAAAGAAATGGATGCACAGATTGTCATCTCGTCTGTTCTGCCAGTTGAAGGGCATGGTTCACTGGAGGTTGGACACTAAACTATTGAATTATAAGGATATTGTTGATAAGATTAGCAGAATAAAAATGTCTTGGTTTCACTATATGCAAATAGAACAATGGTTTAAAAATTGGGAAAAAATATAAGAAAGGAAAAATATGCACAATTTGAACAAATAATTCATCAAGATAAGAAAGGGGAGAAAATGAAAATATGAAAGGAACAACAAGTAAAATGTATAAAATGTAAAAGGGAAAAATTAAATCAAAATATTCTGAAAGAAATATAGGAAGATGAATTAGGATATAACATTTGTGAAAATGAATGGAATAGAATTTGGGAGCAAAGACATTTGAAAAACTTATTGATACGAATTAAAGAAAATTATTATAAACTGGTTTGGAAATGGTATTTAACACCAATAAGATTACATAATATAAGAATAACTCAAAATATTGTTGGAGAGGTTGTAATAAGGTAGGATCGTATATACATATGTGGTGGCAAGGTAAATATGTTCAAAATTTTTGGGAAATAGTAATATTAGAAATAGAAAATATTTTGAATATAAAAATAGATAGAAAACCAAATATAGTATTATTATCATTATATAATGAAGTAGAATGGAAAAAAGAAGAGAAAAAACAAATTTATTTATGGCTCCAAGATTAATTATAGCAAGAAACTGGAAAACAAAAATAAATGTAGAATTGGAAGATTGGTATAAAGAAGTTTGGAAATTAGCAATTAATGATAAATTGACATGTAAATTGAGAGTAAAGAAGGGATTATGGAAAAGAAATTATTTTGATGAAATTTGGAGAAAAAATATTGAAAATGTCCTAGCAAAAGAAGATGGGAAATTACCTCCATGGGATGAATCAGGAATATAAAGATGGGAATGACTCCGGGGGAGGAGTACACTGAGGTGATATTCAGTAAAAAAAAAAAAAAAAAAGAGCAAGCAAAATGTTAAAGAATATATATAGGTATGAAAGAATGTTATAATTTGTTTTTATGTTATTTTTTGTAAAATTTCAAAATACTTAATTTTAAAAAAGGTCATGGTCCATGAAGAGAGAGAAAATAGTAGATGTCAACAATTGGCTCCATAGATGGTGTCGCCGAGAACGATTTGGATTCTTAGATCATGGGCTGTGGTCCATGAGGAGGGATTTCTGGCAAGGGATGGGGCTGCATCTCACGCCAGTTGGCAGAAACGTTTTTGCCAACAGTCTGAAGAATCTGATCAGGAGGGCTTTAAACTGAGTTATGTGGGGAAGGGAGACAGCATTCTGGAAGGCAAAAGGGCTGGAGAGAATAGCCACACTGGCATAGAGGGAACAAGGCAAACAGTGCAAGGACCCAACAGTAGGAGGCAAAAAAACATGCAAAAGCAGCAAGTAAACAGGACACATGGTCTTAGATGTCTCTACACTAATGCACAGAGCATGGGAAATAAGCAAGATGAACTTGAACTCCTAGCACACTGATATAATAGGCATCACTGAAATCTGGTGTGATGAGTCTCATGATTGCAATGTAGAAACAGAGGGGTATAGCCTTCTTAAGAGAAACAAGCCAAACAAGAAAGAAGGAGGAATAGCATTATATGTGAGGGATATTTACACCAGTGAAGAGATTCAGGACATCAATACTGGAAGCCAGGTGGACAGCGTCTGGATAAAAATTAAAGGAGAGGAAATCAACAGTAATGTTACTGTCGGAATCTACTACAGGCCCCCAACTCAGGCAGAGGAATTGTATAATGCCTTTCTAAAACAGATGACCATACAGTCAGATAGGAGAAATATAGTAGTAATGGGTGACTTCAACTATCCTGATATTTGCTGGAATTCTAATTCTGCCAAACCCTCTAGGTCTAGAAAATTCCTCACTTGCCTTGAAGACAATTCCATTGTCCAAAAGGTGGAGGATGCAACAAGGGAGTCTGCTATTTTGGATCTGATCTTAACCAACAGGGATGACCTAATTAATGGGGTACAAGTGGTTGGAATGTTAGGTGGGAGTGACCATGTTCTCCTGGTGTTTGTTATACAGTGGAAAGGAGAAGCCAGGCATAGTCAGAAACACATTCTAGACTTTAGGAGAGCTGATTTCAATAAACTTAGAGAAATAATGGGGATGATCCCATGGTCAGGTATACTAAAAGAGAAGGGAGTTCAAGACGGATGGGAGTTCCTCAAAAGGGAGATACTGAAAGCACAATTTCAAACAGTTCCAGTGAGGAAGAAAAATGGGAGATATCTCAAGAAACCAGTATGGATGACTAAGGAATTTACTACTGAGCTAAGTTTTAAACGGAACATGTATAAGAAATGGAAAAATTGGGAAATCACCAAAGAGGAATTCAAACAAATAGCCAACACATGTAGGGATAAAGTCAGAAAAGCTAAATGTAGAATGAACTCAGGCTTGCTAGAGATGTTAAGAACAATAAAAAGGGCTTCTATGGGTATGTCCGCAGCAAAAGGAAGAAGGAAATGATAGGGCCACTGTGTGGAGAAGATGGCAAACTGCTAACAGGGGACAGAGAAAAGGCAGAATTACTCAAAACCTTCTGGTTCTGATATTACATTTGCCAGTTCTTTTAATACCCTTGGATGTAGTGCTTCTGGTCCTGGAGACTTGTATTCATTCAGATTAACCAGGTATTCCTGTACTATCTCTTTATTTATTCTTTGCTGAAATTCTCCTATTCTGTCCCCTGGTCCACTAACCCTTTGCCTTTTCTGAGAAGATCAAAACAAAGAAGGTTTAGAGTAATTCTGCCTTTTCTCTGTCCCTGTGGCCCTATCATTTCCTTCTTCTTCCTTTTTTATTACAGTTTGAGCTACAATGTCCTCAACTGCAAACAAGCTTGTAAACAAGCTTATAAAATGTGGGCTAGACAAAGTAACCATTACATGGATATGTAATCGATTGACTGGCTGCACCCAAAGGGTGCTCAACAATGGTTCCTTTTTAACCTGGAAAGAAGTGACCAGTGCTACAGGGTTCTGTCCTGGGTCCAGTGCTATTCAATATCTTTATTAATGACTTGGATTACAGTATTGGGGGACTATTTATCAAATTTTCAAATCACACCAAATTTGGAGGAGTAGCTAATGCCCCAGAGGACAGGATCCAAATTCAATATGACCTGAATAGCCTAGAAAACTGGGCCAAAGCTAACAAAATGAAATTCAATACGGAGAAATTTAAGGCTCTGCACTTAGGGCAGAAAAATGAAATGCACAGATATAGGATGAGGGACACCTGGCTGAAAGAAACTACATGTGAAAGGGATCTAGCAGTCCATTGGCCTTTTTAGCTGCTGCGCTGCACTGCTGACTCATGTTCAACTTGGGGTCTGTTTTAAAGTGTCCGGGTTGCGAAGTTTTTTCACAACCCGGGGTTTTTTTTCGTTGGCCGGGGCCGTTTTTCCGGCCCCGGTGGTTTCGGGTCCCGGGGATTTCGGATCCTGAGGGATTCGTATCCTGGGGGACCACTGTAGCAGCACACTGCCTCTGGCATAGACACCTGTTACTGATGCAACTTATAAAGTCTCAGAAGTTCACTCTGCACATGATAAAGTGCAAAATAAGAATTTTAAGGTACACAGAGTCAGGCAAATCATTCTTTCCCCATGAAACCTCAATGTGAGTTTACCTGATTTCTATTTTCTGTTTCAAATATATATTACTCACAAATCCCTTCATAACCAGCCATTTTTGTGTATAGAAATCTCTTTGGGGCCCATTCCCACTTCCCATATGAGATGCAATTTAAACTATTCACCATCTTCTCTCAATTTCTCTTAGGTCTCTTCTCCCACCTGGCTCATTGTGCTTACCCCATCTCTCTCATTCTTGCTTTTCTTCTCAACTTGTTCTTCCTCAGACTTTCATCAGGAAGAATCATAGAATCAAAGAATGACAGAGTTGGAAGAGACCACAAGGATCATCCAGTCCAACCCCATCATGCAGGAACTCTGGAACATGAGAAGTATACAAAAGAAAAATGTGCTGGAAATTAAAACACCAACAAAGCACAAGTAGCCTGAATCTATAGAGGAAGGGGCCAATAGGCAGCTAATATACCTTCTACTGTTGTCCTCTCTTGTCCTCTGTAGATGTACTTGTGCTGAAACATCATCATCATCATCATCATCCCATCTTTTCGCCAAGACTGGGGCTCAAACCAGCTTATACATTAAAGGAAAATTATGAACATACAAAAATGAAAAAAAGAGTATTGGAGCAAAGCGGTATTTTAGTAACCGATATGGCGAAACAGATGGGCAGGAAAAAGTGGCTTGAAGTTGCCGCACCACTGGCTCCCAAGGCAGCCGGAGTGCTCATGTCGGGACCACATGACATGGCTTCAAGCCAGGAAGAAGCAGAAAAAAAGATGCTTCCTTTTGAAATTGCTTTTCTCTGCATTAGGCGCCTAGAGGGCACTTTCCCGCTGGCTCCAAGGCATGTGTCATCTAAATGCCACACTTTCAAGCCAGCCTGAAAGCACTCTTTTTGCCTGTCTGTTTAGCCCCATTGAGACTAACAAAGAAGTTGGTAGCATGAGCTTTCGCAGACTTCAGTCTACTTCCTCAGATGCACAGAGTGAAGTGTCCAGGAACAGGCTCTTATAAGCATCCTGTCCACATAGAGATTCCATAGAGATTAACCCATCTCTGTGATACAGGCAAGGTCAGCATGCTAGTCCAGAATGCTGGATCACTGTTGTTTTACAATTCACCAATGTGACTTTAAATAACTTTAATTTATCCTTGTTTCCCTGAGGTCATGTCCCCCCTCTATTCCCAGGCAACACATGGAGTTGAATAACAGCCACCAGCCACATGCACAGGAGCCAATTTTAAGAGCCATGCCTTATGAGGAATGACTTAGGGAGCTGGGAATGTTTAGCCTGGAAAAGAGAAGGTTAAGAGATACTGTAATATGATAGCCCTGTTTAAATACTTGAAGGGATGTCACACTGAGGAGGGAGCAAGCTTGTTTTCTGCTGCTCCAGAGACTAGAACACGGAACAATGGATACAAACTGCAGGAAAAGAGAATCCAGCTCAACATTAGGAGGAACTTCCTGACAGTAAAGGCTGTTCAACAGTGGAACACACTTCCTCAGAGAGTGGTGGAGTCTCCCTCCTTGGAAGTCTTTAAACAGAGGCTGGATGGCCATCTGTTCAGTATGCTTTGATTGAGAGTTCCTGCATGGCAGAGGGTTAGACTGGCTGGCCCTTGTCGTCTCTTCCAACTCTATCATTCTATGATCCAAAATTCCTGAGGCAAATATATTATGAATAGGTGGCCTATTCAAAATGGCCACCACAATCTGTCTGCAGAGAGATTTATGCAGTAAGTCTATTAAAAATGCAAACTGTAGTGTCTCTTCAGGCTTCCACATTGCTACTGAATTCCACTCCCACTGAAAAATTAGGTGGGCATACCAAGAGGGTTTCTTGCCTCTGTCTCTTGTTACTGCTTTTGTGCTGGGTTCCTATTCCAGCATTGATCTGGGTATAAATCAACCTAATTTTTTGGGTTCATTTTTCTCTCTTCCCTCCCCCCCCCACCCTTTACTCATACAGTAGTGTAGCAGGATTTTTTACTTATACGGTAACCTATTACATAAAGTTGTGTAATAGGAGCACGCAAAACAAAATAAAAACAAATCAAAAATAGTAAAACAAAGAAAAATATTTTGTCCCCTATGGTTCTCCATAGTGTCAAACAGACATAAACACTCATTCTCGTAAAGAGAAGTGACAAAAGGAAACCAATAAATGCGATTCTGTGGAGTAATTATATGAACACCTTAATTTAAAACATTTTATTCTTTATTGTAAAAGGGTATTATATGGATATTCCATAATCTAATTTTTATTTCTGCTCTCCAGAAAAAAGAAACAGGAAAAAAGCGTTTTAATTTTCCAAACAAAAATCTGTGTTTTTTTCCAGATCTTCACATCTCTTGCTAAATCAAATTCTATAATTAATAAGAAAGGATAATTGTAATAAATGTGCATACTTAGAAACCAAAGATAAAGCAGCTGTTGAAAAGACTTTATTGTTCTCCTACACTACCTCAACAGTACCCAAGGAAATTAAAAATTCCTTCCTCAAAACCTCGCTTACACTGTGGGGTAAACTGAGATTTTTGTTGGCCTTGATCTCTCTCCGATCATTTTCTTTTACATTCACAGTTTAGACACAGGAGATTATCAGATGTAGAGAAATCAGGGAAGAAAAAGGTATACTCCTGGCAAAGTTGCACGACTGCCTGAGGATTTTGAGATGATGTCGTGCTTATCCAGGACTTTAACCCATGAAAATTCAAGAATGCTCCAGCAACAAACCATTCCTGGATCTTCATGGGTTAAGTCCTAGATAAGCGTGATGTGTCTGAAAATCTTCAGTATGATTGCCCGACTTTGCTGGTAGTAAGCCTTTTAGTCTCGGCTCCCCACTCCCCCCCACCAAGTCTGATATTAATCTCCACAGTGATAAATTCTCCCAGTTCTCCAAAGAAAGAAATACAATGGAAAATTGAAAACTACAGTTGATTTAACTAAAAAGTAGCGCCTATTCAACCCTCCAGCAAATGGTTTCTTTCTTATTGTACCTGACTGAATTAGGGGAAATCCCATACTCATTAACATTAGTGCAAGTCTGTTGTCATGTGCCTTCACTAGTTGAAAATTCTATCATAGTGTTTTCTTGGCAAGATTTGTTCAGGGAAGGTTTGTCACTGCCTTCCTCTAAGGCTGAGAGAGTGTGACTTTCTGAAGGCCACCCAGCAGGATTTGCATGGTGGGGAAGAAATTGAACCCTGGTCTTCCAGCATCTTAGTCCAGCACCCAGGCCATTGTTCCTGGGTCCCTCATAACATTCTGTAAATAGAGCAGTGTAATCATTTTATTTTTATTTTATTTTTTAAAAAAAACCTCATCTGAAAGTTCCAACTCACACATTTCATGTGTTTACTTCTTCATAAAACCATTTCGGCTCGGAAGGGTGTGTGACCATTAAGACAAAAAAAGCAGCAAAGCAATGTTTCTGTCATAAGTGAAGACAGATCACAGACTTTCAAATATCTTTCATATATTTCAGAAGCACCTTATGAATGTATGTTAGCAGAACTATCCATATCAGTATTCTTACCCAAAATTCTCTCATTCCTAGAATTCTGCTGTCCACCTGTGCTGGCTGAAAGATCTTCAGGTATAGGCATGGACTCTTCAGCATCATCTGGGACATCACTAACTGGAGGACTTTCTTTTTCTAATAATAAAAAAGTAGTCCCAATAAGTTAAAAGAAAACCTCTTTTGTGTTCATTAATCTTTTGAAACAACATGTGGATAACCTCATTATTCCCCAACAATAGTAACATGATGTATTGTGACATTAGCTTGCTAGACAAAAATCTTTTGAAACATAAAGGCTGCATTCTACTTAACGTTTAAACCAGTTCACAATGAAGTTTTGATCCAGATCATTGATTCGATTCTACCATGGTGTTATTCCCACTATGAAACAGTATCTTTTAGATTTCGGTTGTTTTGTTTTGCTTTGCTTTGTTTTGTTTTCTGCACCCCACTCTCATCTCTACTTGTATTTGTGCCACAACATTGCCTCCCCCCCCCCATTTTTTTTAAAACCAATCAAGCTGATTGTATTACCACATCCTTGGAGACATGGCCAGGCATAATTTCGGCAACATGGCTAGCCGTAATTTCAGCTGCATGAGGATCCTTTCTAGTGCTCGTCCCCATCAACTTTCTTTATTTCCATTCACTTTTTAGCCTCATAGACACATGGTCATGATAGGAAAGCCCTTGCTCATTATAGGAAAGCTGGCTAATTTTGGTACTTCTATGGGATGTTGAAAAATCACATTTCCAACTTAAAAAATTATTTAAAACACACACACACACACACAACATACCCCTCCAAGAGAAAAGCCCCCTAGTCTTGCAGGACTTTGAGGACATGGGGAGTTAGAAACATACAGTTGGAAGAGATTACAAGGGCCATCCAGTCCAACCCCCTGCCATGCAGGAACACTTAATCATAGAATCATAGAATCACAGAATTGAAAGAGACCACAAGGGCCATCCAGTCCAACCCCCTGCCATGCAGGAACTCCAAATCAAAGCATCCCCGACAGACGGCCATCGAGCCTCTGTTTAAAGACCTCTAAGGAAGGAGACTCCACCACACTCCAAGGGAGTGTGTTCCACTGTCGAACAGCCCTTACTGTCAGGAAATTCCTTCTAATGTTGAGGTGGAATCTCTTTTCCTGCAATTTGTATCCATTGTTCTGCGTCCTAGTCTCTGGAGCAGCAGAAAACAAGCTTGCTCCCTCCTCAATATGACATCCCTTCAAATATTTAAAGAGGGCTACCATATCACCTCTTAACCTTCTCTTCTCCAGGCTAAACATCCCCAGTTCCCTAAGGCGTTCCTCATAGGGCATGGTTTCCAGACCCTTCACCATCTTAGTTGCCCTCCTTTGGACACGCTACAGTTTCTCCACATCCTTTTTGAATTGTGGTGCCCAGAACTGGACAAATTATTCCAGGTGGGGCCTGACCAAAGCAGAATAGAGTGGCACTATTACTTCCCTTGATCTAGACACTATACTTCTATTGATGCAGCCGAAAATTGCATTGGCCTTTTTAGCTGCCGCATCGCACTGTTGACTCATGTTCAGCTTATGGTCTACTTGGACTCCTAGATCCCTTTCACATGTGGTCTCATTCACCCAGGTGTCCCCCATTTTATATCTGTGCATTTCATTTTACCTCCCTAAGTGCAGAACCTTACATTTCTCTGCGTTGAATTTCATCTTGTTAGCATCGGCCCAGCTTTCTAGTCTATTTAGGTCATTTTGAATTTTGATCCTGTCCTCTGGGGTATTAGCTACTCCTCCCAGTTTAGTGTCATCTGCAAATTTGATAAGTATGCCCCCAATTCTGTCATCCAAATCATTAATAAAGATGTTGAATAGCACTGGACCCAGGACAGAACCCTTTGGCACCACTAGTCACTTCTCTCCAGGATGAAAAGGAACCATTGTTGAGCACCCTTTCAGTTCGGTGAATCAACCAATTACAAATCCATGTAACAGTTACATTGTCTATCCCACATTTTATAAGCTTATTGGCAAGAATGTCATGGGGAACCTTGTCAAAGGCCTTACTGAAATGGAGGTATACTATATCCACAGCATTCCCTTCATCTACCAAGCTGGTAATTTTACCAAAAAAAAGAGATCAGATTTGTCTGGCGTGACTTGTTTCTCTGAAACCTATGTTGACTTTTTGTGATTACGGCATTGGTCTCTAAATGTTCACAGACTCTCTCCTTAATGATCTGCTCTAGAATCTTTCCTGGAATTGATGTCAGACTAACTGGACGATAATTGTTGGGATCCTCTTTTTTTCCCTTTTTGAAGATGGGAACAACGTTTGCCCTCCTCCAGTCTGCTGGGACTTCTCCTGTTCTCCAGGAGTTCTCAAAGATTATTGCCAGTGGTTCCGATATTACATTTGCCAGTTCTTTTAATACTCTAGGATGTAGTTCATCTGGTCCTGGAGATTTATATTCATTTAGGTTAACCAGGTATTCCTGTACCATCTCTTTACTTATTCTGTGCTGAAATTCCCCTATTCTGTCTTCTTCTCCATTATCCTTAGGTTGAGCACCCTTTGCCTTTTTTGAGAAGACTGAAGTAAAGAAGGTGTTGAGTAATTCTGCCTTTTCTCTGTCCCCTGTTAGCATTTTGCCATCTTCTGCATGCAGTGGCCCAACCGTTTCCTTCTTCTTCCTTTTGCTGCGGACATACAATTAGAAGCCCTTTTTATTGTTCTTAACCTCTCTAGCAAGCCTGAGTTCATTCTGCGCTTTAGCTTTTCTGACTTTATCCCTACATATGCTTGCTATTTGTTTGAATTCATCTTTGGTGATTTCCCCATTTTTCCATTTCTTATACATGTTCCGTTTAAAACTTAGCTCAGTTGAAAGTTCCTTAGTCATCCATCCTGGCTTCTTGAGACATCTTCCATTTTTCTTCCTCATTGGAACTGTTTGAAATTGTGCCTTCAGTATCTCCTTTTTGAGAAACTCCCATCCGTCTTGAACTCCCTTCTCTTTTAGTATTCCTGACCCCCAGTATTTCTCTAAGTTTATTGAAATCAGCTCTCCTAAAGTCTAGAGTGTGTGTCTGACTATGCCTGGCTTCGATATTACATTTGCCAGTTCTTTTAGTACCCTTGGATGTAGTTCATCTGGTCCTGGAGACTTATATTCATGTAGATTAACCAGGTATTCCTGTACTATCTCTTTACTTATTCTGTGCTGAAATTTCCCTATTCTGTCGTCTGCTCCATTATCCTCAGCTTGAGCACCCTTTGCCTTTTCTGAGAAGACTGAAGCAAAGACGTTGTTGAGTAATTCTGCCTTTTCTCTGTCCCCTGTTTGCATTTTGCCATCTTCTTCCTTTTGCTGCGTAAATAACCAAAAAAGCCCTTTTTTATTGTTCTTAACCTCTCTTTATACAGGTGGATCAACAGATACTTAGAATACAGCTGTGGACATACTGCATGTAATGAAGTCTTGTTGAATATAATAGGATTAGTAAAGAGACAAATAATGAGAAAAGAAAGTGGTAACTTGACCTTTCTATGACTCAAGGTAGATGAACAGCAAGTATGGACTCAGGCATGAAAAAGGAAAAGTGTGTTTGTGTTTGGGTATATGTTTGTGGAAGCAGCCACACTGCTGGATGCAATGCACATTGTCAGGGGTCAAGAAGATGAGGAAACAGAAATGGATAGCTATGGACAGTCTCTTCGAGAGACAGCGTAGTGATTAAAGCTAGGATGGGGCTGATGGGAGTGAAGAGCCTACCAGGGACAACAGAATAACAGTTGGCTCTTACATATTGGCCAGTCTGAGTCACACTACTTCATAAGCAGTTACAGGCTAGTTGTGTATGTCCAAGCACATGCACACGCATGTGTGTGTTTGAGAGAGATTTCAAATACAGTATCACATGAATAACCATTCCTTTTCCCAATTAGACTCAATTCAGATATTAAAAAACACAGAAAGAAAGAGAAGAGGGAAATCATGTTGCCCAGGCCGTGTAATACTATCTCTGTTTTCTGGAAGCAATGGTAGTTCTTCAATGGTTCAGTCATGTCAATTGGTCTGCATCTCCAGTTTAGTATAATAATGGCTTGCTTCATAAAATATTGCTTTCAGGAAGGGAAAAGAAGTGTGAATTCTGAGCTGATCTTGCAGGCCTAGGGATTTCCTTGATGAGCTAGCAATGGCCATATTCCAAGAAGTAGGAACAGATGTGCCATTCTGATCTTATTTATATTTCTTGTGTTGTTTATCTCCTGTAAGCCTAAGTATAAGCCTGCCTTGAGACTCTGCATTTGCATTGTGTTAGATTCCTCCCCCCTCCTCAACACACACACACACACACACACACACTATCTAAATGTTATAATGCATTGCAAGAACTATACAAACACAGTTGCATGGGAGTCACTACCTTGTTACATAGGGGTGAAACAAATTGGCCAAATAAAGTAGTTCAAACCACTTTGAAGGTGGGGTGTATAGATGATGCATGACTCCAAAGCAGGCAGAAACTGGGCTGAAGCCACACTCCAAGGATAAAAACCAAAGCAAAAAGAATCTGGGATATTCCGACTTAACCTGAAAAATGTGTAGTTTTAATCCTGCATATAAATGCCCCAACACAAGAGCTGTTCTAAATGAGTGATTCATCCTAAGACCTAACCCTAACCCTAACCCTAAAGCTGCATATAAACACACTGCTGCTGGTGAATATTTAAAAAGGACGGAGCTGCCATACCCATGTGGTCAGGTGATAATGCAAAAAAGTGAAAGTGTGACACCTTCAATGGACGCAATTACAACATACACAAACCAGAGAGTCCAAGAGGGGGCATGGGGTGAAAGGGAGGGTGAAGGGGGCATGGAGGGGGTCTCCATGATTGTGCTTTGCTTATGTTTTACTGGGTACACTGATGCTCCAATGCCTTGTACCAGTGGAGTGTCACAGGTGCGACTGTGTGGCCAATCAAAGCGGCAGCCATCCAATGGGATTGCATCTAGGCAGCAGGCAGTCACTGGCAGTGTGTTTGTGTAATGATGCTCATGGATGGTGAGGAGGCAACAAAAACAATTACCCAGCAGTACAGCTTGATGCTGTACCATGCAGTTGGTATAATAGAGCTGTCTTGGGGAGTGGCTGGTGTGGACAGCGGAGCTTCAAGCAACTTCTGGAAAGGCAGGTTTGAGCTCTTTTTCCTACCTGCCTCTTCAACCCCATAATCTCTTATCATTATACAGTATTTGAATCACTTTAATAGATCAAAATAGATCAGATATTTTTAAGCACATGCTTTTATTTTTAATTCTAATTCTATATTATTACATGCCTTGAGCATTATTTTGGGTAGAAAGGTAGGATATCCAAAGTGCATGTGTATGTGTGTACAAATGTTAGTAAAAAGTGAGTTAAATAGATATTGTATAAGACAATTGGCTATCACAAATACTCATTAATATGTGAATTTATTGTCCATGAACAGAGAAATGTTCACATTTCCTGGTCAAATAAAAATTTTCAACAGGCCTTGGGTGAATGTGCTACTTTTTAAAAATTATCTGGGTAATTTGGGCATTCACTTGTCAAGGTGCATACTCTTGCTAGGTGCATACTCTTGTGGCAACATGGTGGCCTCCTGTCCACACAGGGCCGCCATGACACCACTGATGCTGCCAAGAGCCCAAACATGGTGCACAAAAAGTGGCATCATAACACTTTCTGGTTGTGACACTGCAACAAAGGAGCTGCTCTAGGCGACTCCATTCTGTTGTGGCACTGCAAGCTTTGTTCCCGCACAGCAACCAAATGGCTGTGGGGATGAAGCCATGGGAGAAAGGGGCCAGGAGGCCCCTTTCTCCCATCGCTGTGGCTGTCGGGGTGTCCAGGGACATGAAACCCCAAGGACACCCCTTTCCAGGCCACAGAGAAGCGACATTTTGCTGCTTCTCTATGGCATGGCCTGGAAAAGCACCAATCAGGTGGAAAAGAGCTACAAAACTGGTTCCACATGGCAGTAATATAGGCATGGTGAATATGCACCACATGGTGCATATTAATAATGTCTTATTGAAAATGTGCACATCATGTCTCCATGAAGAGGGCCCTGTGCACACTTCCCAGGTAGTTTGGAGCATCCAGTAGGTTTGGGGAATGTGTGATCTGTGATCAAAATAGTCTATATTTGAATTAGAGATAGAAACAAAGAGCAAGAGAAAACTAGAGAGAAACAAAGAGATTTTATTCAATTGAGATTATGGAACCTACATCCTATTTCCTACTAGCCACAGTGCAGATCTTAGAAATAATTAGTTATAACTAGCTATTTGCAATTAATTCAGTTTCTAATAATGAAAGTATATTTAAAGCCTGATACAGATGGGCAAAATGGGGCATGGGGGCAGCGATACTAGGCTTATTGAGTGTGCACCATCCACACACTCCCTAACCCTAGTCCACAAAAGGGTGCCTTATCTGTAGTATTGACATTATAAAAGGGAAATGCTGACATTTTAAATTCATAGTTGTGTTTTTTCTAATTTTTATATTACTACTGATTTATCATTAGTCTGGTGTTTTTCACCTTTTTAAACTGGTGTTTTAATAGTGTAATTGGTTTAATTTTTATTTTTATATTTATAATTAATTGTGTTTTTACTGCCATCTTTCAAATTATATCATGAGCAACTTTCCATCTCAACTATGGAAAAAAGGTGAGGTACCAGTTAATCAGTTGTGACATCTGCTCTTTGGACAGTCTCTCACATGAGATCCTGAAGGTAGGAAATGTGAGCTTAAAACACATTCTCAAAAAAAACTTGCTCATTTTCACTAGTTTACCCTGCCTTATAAAACTGACTATGGTATTTCTTTTTTCTAATGTTATATTTTATACTGCGCTACATACATATTCTAGCTTTGGCTTTTTTGAGTATTTTGTGTGCAAACTGCTTAGAGATTTTATTACATTTAAGCAGTGTATAAGTGTTATAAACAGGGTCTGCTAAATGAGGAAAGAATCACATGAGTCCTTTTTAAAACAAAACAAAACATAAATAATTGTAGATGTTTCTGTGCACAAACCAACACTTCAAATCCAACTTGAAGTGAATTGGCCTTTGAATAAATTGATAGTAACATTTGGTTAGTAGAACTATATTTGCAGCCTGAAAATGGGAAGGTTAGTAAGTCTCATGGAAACTCTAGGATGGAAAAATTAGAGTGTGATATTCTTGTTTTGGGAGGCTCCTAGTGCTTCAGCTGGAACCCACATCATGTAAAAAGTTTCAAGGAATGGCCACGATTTTGGTTGCTCCACAGCCACTGCTACCCTGTACCATATTCTGCTTCACCCCATAGAAATCCATATTCTCAAGCATCCACACTTGCATTTCTTCTCACGATTACTTCCAGGAAATTGGAAGCCCTGAGTCT
This sequence comes from Urosaurus nigricauda, assembly GCA_034509955.1. Classification (NCBI taxonomy): domain Eukaryota; kingdom Metazoa; phylum Chordata; class Lepidosauria; order Squamata; family Phrynosomatidae; genus Urosaurus; species Urosaurus nigricauda. The sequence continues at coordinate 53,242,825 of JAOEGL010000006.1, forward strand.
GTACATAATCAGCGAAATGGAAACTGAAGTTAACACAACTTAATTTTCTACCCTATTATGAAAGGAAGAGGAGCCTTAGACAAATACTAACAATTACACAGGTAGGATATGTTAAAATCAGAATAAAACCTTGTTCACACCCTAGTTTATATTTGCTGTGGTTCTCAATGTTGGAAGATGTTATAGATTTAAATCTAGCAATGAATCCAGAATGTGCCCCACAGATGGAAGTGTTGATAAAACAAAATAAAAGGACTCTTCATATATTATTATTATTATTATTATTATTAAAGGTCCTTTTTAAAAAAAAAAACCATGCAGTACTAGGCTTGATACTGAGAGATAAACTTTAATTATATCTTGATTTACAATCTGTCAATACAAAAAGACCAAAAACAATTATGTTAATGGATAAGAACAAATGTATTGCATCCTGATAGAAAACGAAATGGATTCCAGGTTGCAGGGGCTTTCCCCCCTCCCTTCTAAGAGATGTTTTTAGTGAACTTACCTGAAACTTGGGACATTTCTTGTGCCCCATCTTTTTCCATTTTCCTCAGGTTATCTAAAAGAAGGAGAAATAGAATAGCCTTAGATTTAATGAGAAGTACAAATTCACAAGAGAGAGGAGAGAGATGGATAGATATGGAAAGAAGAGTGGGAGAGGGGGGGAAAACTTTGCTATTTAACTATGAGATTATCTAGCAAGACTGATGCATTTTTCTTTCTTTCGCATCCTGCATGCTTGAGGGGGTATCAGGCTGGCACAGACCTTGATCCTTTTAAAAAGAGCATTACGAAGATTTATAAAAATATCATTACAACCACAGGAGGACCAAATTTGTTATTTATTGTTAATTTCCTACTGCATAATAACCCAAAATGCAAACTGACTGCAACAAAATTAAGCAGAAAATTAAATGGCCCTGGGTCATTGTAGGCAAAGAATTCATTCTCTTGGCTGATCCATAGTTATGTTCTTTCTAATTTACTGAGCATGCATCGATGAACCTTGAGTCAGCTTGGTGACACGCGTACAATCAGCAATCAAAAAACGAAGCAATTTGCTGAAGAATGTCTCATTTACCCAGGCAGGCCTGCATATCTGAACAGCAACCGCCACTACCTCCATTAATAATGAATACACCTCAAGCAGTGGCAGATGGGCAAAACAGCAGTTTCAGTCTTTTGGCTCTATCTTGCTTGGCAGTCCTTTGCTTCAAACCACATCGGTTTTCTTGTACATGGGGAGACGAGGTACTCCCCAAAATAGCAAACCAAGCCCTGGAGAACAAGGGAACCCAGGCCTTCCTGTTTCGCTGACAGATGGCTTGGCTCCACAGATCTGTAACAAATAGTGGGAAGCTGTTTGCCCTTCTGTTGTGACACATAATGTTCCAAAGAATAAAGTTGCAAAGTGACCACAAACACCAGAGAGAAGTATGCCATGCTTAGTGAGGCAGAAAGTAAAGTCAAAAAATTTTGCTTGGAGGTTTGAGGCCACAAACCAACAGGTTTGAGGTCTCAAGAGTCTGGGGTGGACATCTGCTGTCTCTTTAGATAATAAATGTGCTAAGGTATTCTCAGCACACCTCCAGCATTTAACTCTGTAAGTACAATAATAAGTACAATGGTGACAACTTGGGTAACATTTCTTTGGGAAAGATAGCTCAGCTCATGTTCTCTAACCTGTATACCGGTATCTATCTATAAAAGCTTTTTGCTGTCTTGACACTTAAAAGCATCTCTTTCAACAGTGTAACTTTCTGGAATTCTAGAAGCTGCCACAGAATCACAATAGGAGAAAGTGAGCTTCCCCCCCCCCACCCCAGAACTCCATCCAACCTGGGAGGGACTGAAAGAAACAGCAGGCCAACCCCATCCAAGCAGCAGGCCTGGCCTCGATTAAGTATAGCCCTCCCTCCAATCCATCTGCCTTGGTCCAGGCCTCAGAGGGAGAGAAGAAATACTGGACCTGATCCCCTTCCACCATTCCCCACCACCAATCCCTTCTCCTTTTATGTCGTGTCTTTTAGATTGTAAGGTGAGGGCAGGGAACCTTCTAATCCGAATGATTGTATGTACAGTGCTGTGTAAATTTACAGCGCTATATAAATAAAGCTTAATAATAATAATAATAATAATAGGAATCACCATTCATGACCAGCAAGAACCAACATACAAAATCTTGGTACAATCTTATTTTCTTGGACTATTTGACACATAATGGTGGATAATAGCAGGCTTTCACAACTATGTAACATACCAAGCTGAATATGTGACATAGAACCAGCTACATATGACATCCCACTAGAGCTCCACAAAACTCCTGTGTTTCTTGCTTTGCTAAGAGCTTTGACATTTTATTGTGTCAATCATCTGAGAGGCCACAAAGCATGGCTGTGAGGCTGTTCGGGCTTGTAAGTCAGGCCTAATCTACAATATTTGGCTATGATGTATACAACACATATTCATTTCCTGCTGAAGCTATATACTGCTTAGGGTAACTCATTGCTTGGCCTAAATTCACAGACTTGTTATGAGGCCGAAATGCAGAACCAAAGTCTTTTGAAAAAGAGCTGATATAAGAAACAAAGAGTTCACTAAATTTAGGCCCAAGACAGAAGAAAAAGAAACTACAAGATTCTACGATGCAGTCCAGGAAGAAATTGACACACATCAACACAGAATTTCAAGTTAATCATAAGTGATTGGAATACTAAAGTCAGCAGCAAAGAAGAATTAAAAACAGTAGGGAAATTTGAACTAGGTAAAAGAAATAGAGCAGGGGTGTGTCTAATATAATTTTATGAGGCTAATGACCTCATAAAATTGCAAATACCTGCTTCATACAACCAGATAGGATATTATACACATGGACATCACCAGATGGTCAACACAAAAATCAGATAGACTATATAATTGGAATCAGAAGATGGAGAAGCTCTATACTTCAGGCCAATACCAGACCAGGCACTTACTGTAGCACAGACTATGAATTGCTTATAGCAAAAATTAGAGTAAAAATGAAGAAGAAGGAGAAACCCGTCATTATACCAAAATGTGATCTCAAAAGAATCCACTGACAGTTTCTCCATGTTTTTGAATTGTGGTACCCAGAACAGCGCACAGTATTCCAGGTGGGGCCTGACCAAAGCATAATAGAGTGGCACTGTTACTTCCCTTGGTCTAGACACTATACTTCTATTGATGCAGCCTAAAATCGCATTGGCCATTTTAGCTGCCACATTGCACTTTTGCCTCATGTTCAACTTGTGGTCTATTTGGACTCCCAGACACGTAGTCTTGTTCAGCCAAGTGTCACCCATCCTATGTCTGTGCATTTCATTTTTCCACCCTAACTGCAGTACCTTACATTTCTTCCTTTTCCTGTAGCTTGCATCTGTTATTTCAGGTCCTGTTTCTCTGGAGCAGTAGAAAACAAGCTTGTTCCATCCTCAATATGACATCCTTTCAAATGGCTATCATTTCCCCATGGCTCCCATGATTACATGGGATCTCCCATGTAATCTCCCATGATTACATGCCTCTGATGTATGGCAACTTTACGTTGAGGTCTTTATGGCAAGGCTTGTTCAAAGGAATGGGGGGGGGGGGGCAGGTGGCCATTGCTTTCCTCTGAGGCTGAGAGACTGTGACTTCCCAAAGTTGCCCAGTGAGTTTTGATCAGGATTCAAACCTTGGTCCCCCAGTCCAGTCCTCAAACCAATCCACTGTGCTGCCATCCAGGGAAGAGGTTGGCCAGCTTTGCCCTCCTCTGAGGCTGAGAGAGTGTGATTGTCCCAATGGATTCCATGGCTGCTGAGGGATTTGAACCCTGGTCTCCCCAGAGTGTTTTGTCCAGTGCTCCAATCTCGACACCACATGGACTTCCAAGGTTTATTCGGAGAAGGTTTTCCACCCTTCACATGACGTCATTGTTAAACTAATGTTAGCCTGAACAGAAAGTGGAGGGAAAGTAGACAAAACTTGCTCCTTTTTACTTTCAAAAAATCTCAAAAGTAAAAAGGAGCTGCTTTTTCTTTTTTAAACATTCAGGTTAACACAAGTTTAACAATGACATATGTGAAAATCAACCTTCTTTTGCAGTTTTTTCTACCTTTTAAATCCTGATTTTGCACAGGATTTCTCCCGTGTGATAAATTCCTATGACTCCTCTGACATTGAAGGGGGGAATATAACAGAAACATAAATCCCATACATTAGCAAATATAAACAAAGGAAAGATACATAACTGATTTCTAATGTCTCTACATTTGTTTTCTGCACAGCTTTCACTTAACAAGATATCATTTTTGCAGCTCATCAATATATGTGGGGTTAGGGGAATTAGCTCCCTATTCTATCCCAAATCTATAACATGAGCCCTGACCACTGGATTTCATGCGATCTAGCTCCCATGTGTGTGTTTTGCTGATCCAGATCAAAACTTCAACCCAGGGCCAAAGCTGTAAAGGCCTTTATCCCCACAAACATGGGTTCTGAAACTGCACTTCCCCACACCAGACACTGGTTATTTATTTTGATAAAAGTTTGTATTTGATGTATGATGCAATTTTCTGGACCACAAAAAACCATTGTGAATTCATATATTAAGGTTTGACAAGTGAATGACACTTGTGTAATTAAAAAGAAAATACTAATTTCAAGATGAAGCAAGTAGGTATTTGCAAGCATGTTCTTGAGAGAGGGTTCTGAAACTGCACTCCAGAAATGGATTCCTTCAAGATTGGCTGCTGCACATGTCTCATCTAAGAAATTATGCATTCATCAACAAAATTTTCATTTTATTTCTTGATATATTTAAAAATTGGTATGGCAGGATTGGGATAAAGTAAAACCATCCAGAGCCATGGATTTCAGTGGAAAAGATTTAAGCACATTGCACCTAAGTCATTAGGAACCTTCAGTTCCAAAGCTTGATTTTAAACAACAGCTAAACTGTTAAAGTGCTATGCCATATTTATTCTGATCTGTCTTAGAAACGACAATTCAGAAAGAACCACAACTTGAAAACATCACCCAAGAAGACTTTCTGCTGTGCTTTCTGTAACCGGACTTGTTTATCTCGGATGGGCCTTTTTAGTCATCAATGCGCTTGTAGAAAGCGTGGGATGAGTCCTTCCTAAATCTTTGTCAGAAAAGAAAAGCCAGAGAGAATCATAGAATCATAGAGTTGGAAGAGACCACATGGGCCATCCAGTCCAACCCCCTGCCATGCAGGAACTCCAAATCAAAGCATCCCTGACAGGTGGCCATCCAGCCTCTGCTTAAAGACCTCTAAGGAAGGAGACACCACCACACTCTGGGGGAGTGTGTTCCACTGTCGAACAGCCCTTACTGTCAGGAAGTTCCTCCTAATGTTGAGGTAGAATCTCTTTTCCTGCAATTTGTATCCATTGTTCCACATCCTAGTCTCTGAAGCAGCAGAAAACAAGCTTGATCCCTCCTCAATATGACATCCCTTCAAATATTTAAACAGGGCTATCATATCACCTCTTAACCTTCTCTTCTCCAGGCCAAACATCCCCAGTTCCCTAAGGCGTTCCTCTTAGGGCATGGTTTGCAGACCCTTCACCATCTTAGTTGCCCTCCTTTGGACATGCTCCAGCTTCTCCACATCTTTTTTGAATTGTGGTGAGAGAGAGAGACCTGTGCACAGGACTGGGAGCAACCTCCTGAAGATTCCTGTGCAGGTTGCTCTGGAAGTAGATTTGCACATATTGCACAGCATCATTGGACTGTAAGGCCTGCTTCACAGTGATGCTTGGGAATGGTAAATGTTTGCCTTCTAGAAACTGTGCGGACATGAGCTATACATGGTACAGAGTGCACATAACACAGAATACAATATGATTTTAGAATGTGTAAAAGAAAGAGTGGCCCCATGCATCACATAATGTGGAATATGCATAAAATGTATTGATGAAAACTAGATTCAACTATTTTAAGTGAGAGTAAGAAGGAAATTAGTATACCAATGTTTATTTACCATATTATTTAAATGGAACGTTCATTTCCAGTGGTTAGATACCCTAAATACAACATGCTGGGACAGGGGGAAACAATGTAACGGTGCTGTTGACTTCATTCATTGCTAAGGAGTTTCAGAAAGCATCTGGATGCCCATTGGTAGATTTAGGGTGCTAGACTAGGTCAATAGTTCCTAAAATATTTCCAGATGTTTTGAACTTCAGCTCTCAGAAAGCCTTGTGCATCATGGTCAATTGCTGAGGATTCTGCAAGTTTAAGTACCAAACACCTGGAAGTGGCATAACAATGGACTGAATGCATCTTTGACTTGATTCAGTAGGGTTATTTTCATGTTTTTCTTTATTTGAAACAAGATTGAAAGATTGGTCCTTGTTCAGACTACCGTCTAACTGGAGATCTCTATACTGGAGCTTTTTTTTTTTAAACTGAAAATGTGTGTGTGTCCCGAATGGATGTATTGGACACAAAACTGAAAACTGACTTTAATTAAAAGTGTTCAATATCTTTACCAGCAGCTGATAATATTAATAAAGTAAGCCTCTCAATGTTTATGAAAGATTCTACTTTAAAATTATTTTAGTTCTATTTTTAATTTCCTTTCCAGCACACTACAAATAATAACTAAGAAAATGCATTCTAGAGAAAAACTGAGAAATATACCAAATTCTTTCATTTCCATTAAGAAAGTTTCCTTCCCCTAGGACTATCAAGTTGTGTAAGAAACTAAGGCCCGGTACAGACTGGCACTTTGCCAATATTAGGGCCAATATTAGAATCATAGAATCATAGAATCATAGCATTGGAAGAGACAACAAGGGCCATCCAGTCCAACCCCCTGCCATGCAGGAACTCCCAGTCAAAGCATCCCAGACAGATGGCCATCCAGCCTCTGCTTAAAGACCTCCAAGGATGGAGACTCCACTACAATCTGAGGGAGTGTGTTCCACTGTCGAAAAGCCCTTACTGTCAGGAAGTTCGTCCTAATGTTGAGGTGGAATCTCTTTTCCTGGAGCTTGCATCCATTGTTCCGCGTTCTAGTCTCTGCAGCAGCAGAAAACAAGCTTGCTCCCTCCTCAATATGACATCCCTTCAAATATTTGAACAGGGCTATCATATCACCTCTTAACCTTCTCTTCTCCAGGCTAAACATCCCCAGCTCCCTAAGGCGTTCCTCATAGGGCATGGTTTCCAGACTCTTCACCATCTTAGTTACCCTCCTTTGGACCCGCTCCAGTTTCTTCACATCCTTTTTGAATTGTGGTGCCCAGAACTGGACACAGTATTCCAGGTGGGGCCTGACCAAAGAGGAACAGAGCGGCACTATTACTTCCCTTGATCTAAACCCTACACTTCTATTGATGCAGCCTAAAATAGCATTGGCCTTTTTAGCTGCTGCATCGCACTGTTGACTCATGTTCAACTTATGGTCTACTTGGACTCCTAGATCCCTTTCACACATAGTTTCATTCAGCCAGATGTCCCCCGTCCTATATCTGTGCATTTCATTTTTCCGCCCTAAGTGCAGTACCTTACATTTCTCCGCATTGAATTTCATTTTGTTAGCATTGGCCCAGCTTTCTAGTCTATTCAGGTCATTTTGAATTTTGATCCTGTCTTCTGGAGTATTGGCTACTCCTCCTAATTTGGTGTCAACTGCAAATTTGATAAGTATGTCCCCAATTCTGTCATCCAAGTCATTAATAAAGATATTGAATAGCACTGGGCCCAGGACAGAACCCTGTGGGACCCCGCTGGTCACTTCTTTCCAGGTTGAAAAGGAAACATTGTTGAGCAACCTTTGAGTTCGGCCAATCAACCAGTTACAAATCCATGTAACAGTTACATTGTCTATCCCACATTTTACAAGCTTGTTTGCAAGAATGTCATGGGGAACCTTGTCAAAGGCCTTACTGAAATCAAGATATACTATATCTACAGCATTCCCTTCATCTACCAAGCTAGTAATTTTATCCAAAAAAAAAAGAGAGAGATCAGATTTGTCTGGCATGGCTTGTTTCTCTGAAACCCATGTTGACTTTTTGTGGTTATGGCATTGGCCTCTAAATGTTCACAGACTCTCTCCTTAATGATCTGCTCTAGAATCTTTCCTGGTATTGATGTCAGACTAACTGGACAATAATTGTTGGGATCCTCTTTTTACCCCTTTTTGAAGATGGGAACAACGTTTGCCCTCCTCCAGTCTGCTGGGACTTCTCCTGTTCTCCAGGAGTTCTCAAAGATTATTGCCAATGGTTCCGATATTACATTTGCCAGTTCTTTTAATACCCTTGGATGTAGTTCGTCTGGTCCTGGAGACTTATATTCATTTAGTTTAACCAAGAATTCCTGTACTATCTCTTTACTTATTCTGTGCTGAAATTCCCCTATTCTGTCTTCTTCCCCATTATCCTTAGGTTGAGCACCCTTTGCCTTTTCTGAGAAGACTGAAGCAAAGAAGGTGTTGAGTAATTCTGCCTTTTCTCTGTCCCCTGTTAGCAGTTTGCCATCTTCTCCAGACAGTGGCCCAACCATTTCCTTCTTCTTCCTTTTGCTTCGCACATACCCAAAAAAGCCCTTTTTATTGTTCTTAACCTCTTTAGCCAGCCTGAGTTCATTCTGCACTTTAGCTTTTCTGACTGTACCCCTACATGTGCTGGCTATTTGTTTGAATTCCTCTTTCATGATTTCCCCATTTTTCCATGTTCTGTTTAAGGCTTATCTCAGTTGAAAGTTCCTTAGTCATCCATCCTGGCTTCTTGAGACACCTCCCAGTTTTCTTCCTCATTTGAACTGTTTGAAATTGTGCTTTCGGTATCTCCCTTTTGAGAAACTCCCATCCGTCTTGAACTCCCTTCTCTTTTAGTTTTCCTGATTAGGGCTCCGTAGGGCTGGGCATCCATACACACCCAGCCCTACAATTAGCACCCATGTGCCATCAGCCCTATCCACATGCCACGGCCCTGTCCCATAGGGCTGGGCATCCATACACACCCACCTCTACAACTGGCACCCATGCGCCATCAGCCCTGTCCACCTGCCACGGCCCCGTCCACATGGAGCACAGCATTGTGACGCACAGGTGTCCGAGCACTCAAATGATATTCACCAGAAAAAGCATCATGGCACCATGTTGCAGCGCTTATAACATCTCTAAAAAGAAGCCGCTCTAGCCGCCTAGAGTGGCTTCGTTTTACAGTGCACATTTGTGCCGCACTGTGTGGCTGGTGCAACACTGACGAATGGCAAAGATGGGCGGCATGGAGCCACCCATCTGTATCCTCACATCGTTTATTATTAAGATAGATTCATTTCCTCCTCTCCTGTGTTAGCAATTATATGGAACTTCTCTAAGGAAAAAAAGAAAAGAAAAGAAAAGAAAGATGCTTAAGCATTGCTTTAATCATAGCTAGCTATGGAAATTAAGTTACAATTAAAAGTATACAAAAATACTAGGTAGAGGAATCCATTTATTCCTCTTCCCCACATATTAACCTTTATCACCATCCAATACACTAACATCATAATCCTATGGTATTCACTGGGACTCAGACCAAACTTTTAAGAAAATCTAGGTAGGATTGGGTTACATACTTGCAATATTTTGATGTTTGGCAATAATTGGGGGGGGGGCTGATCTCCAAGATCTATTGTAAACCGACACAAATATTTACTGAAAATACTATGGAGTTATCTGCTCCACAATCATCTGTTGTCACTACACTGTTAATGCTTGTGAGATTATGTATTAAGAACTTCATTCAGTTTAAATTGATTTATTACAACATATGCGATAACAAATATATAACCCTTATTTGTAGTAATTTCTAATCTTTCCTTCCTTGTTTTTGTATCACTTCATTCAAAATAGCTGGTGAGGCAAGTCACTTCCATTTTCTCCCACCTCAACATTAGGAAGAACTTCCTGACAGTAAGGGCTGTTCGACAGTGGAACAAACTCCTTCGGAGTGTGGTGGAATCTCCATCCTTGGAGGTCTTTAAGCAGAGGCTGGATGGCCATCTGTCGGGGATGCTTTGATTGGGAGTTCCTCCATGGCAGGGGGTTGGACTGGATGGCCCTTGTGGTCTCTTCCAACTCTATGATTCTATGATTCTATGAAATATATATATAAAAAATGCTGTTGCAATCCTATCCTATAGAGAATCTGGCATCCTGCTGCCACACTGCAGAATTAATGCAGTTTGAAGGTTTTAACTGTCATGGCTCTATCCTAAGGAATCCTGAATTTGTAGTTTGTTTTTATACCGGAACTCTCTGACAGAGAAGGCTAAATATCTCACAAAACTACAAATCCCAGAATTCCATACATTGAGCCATGATAGTTAAAGCAGTATCAAATTGCATTAATTCTGCAATGCATGTGTATCCTAAAGACTATATTCACCTAACATTCTAGCCCTGAGATTCTACTTTATATTCACTATGTAGTTCAAATCATAAAAAATATCCACTGAACCAGTGACCAAAACATTTCTTATTAAGAATGAGATTACCTTAGTTTATTTTAACTTAACAGATAAAAATGAATATCACATAAAACTTAGTGACTTAGAGGGAATCAAGATCAGGGATCTTATCTTCTGAATAGTTGACCAATCAATGAAATTTTGTCAGATGCACCCTTTCTCATCACATATGACAAACGTAATCTATGAAATTTCCCCCTTAACCGCAATGAATGTAGGTGCAGGAATCCTGTACTGCTTTGCATCTGCTTACTCTGGACAAATATCATCAGCAAGAAATGTAAAATATTAAGTAGCTTAGGACACTAGATCAATTTGAACAAAATTGCAAATATTTTTTTTTAAAATTGCACTACAAAAGGCAGCATTAAGGGGCAGGAGAAAGAACATCAATATTATACCCAAGGGGGGGGGGAGACTGTGGTAAGAATCCTTACGCTGTTGTATCTGTTCGGTTCCAAGACATTTTAGGAAATATACCTAGTAATTCTCATATTGTTTACTAATTTTTAAGACTCTTCAAGGCATTTAAAATGAAAAAGATTGTAGTAATAGAGGGGTATAACCTATTTCAGAAAAAAATAAACCAAACAATAAAGGAGATGGAGTAGCATTATAAATTAAGGATGCATACACTTGTGAACAAATCCATGACCTAAATCCTGGATGCCAAGGTGAGAGTATCTAGGTAAAAATTAAAGGTGATAGAAACAGGGATGGGGGGGGGGGGTTCCTACAGACTGCCAAACCAAATTAAGGACTTGGATGATGCCTTCCTCGAATAGATGACAACACATACAGAAAGGAGAGATGTAGTAGTAATATTTATCCTGATATTTATTGGTTGTGAAACTCTGCCAGAAATTTTAAATCCAACAAATTCTTCACTTGTCTTTAGACAATTTCATTGTGCAGAGGGTAAAAGAGGCAGCTAGGGGACCAGCTATTTTAGATCTGCTCCTAACCAACAGTGATGATTTGGTTAATGGGGTGGAAGTGGCAGGATTTTTAGGAGAGAGTGACCATGTTCTCCTGGAGTTTGTTGTATGGTGCAAAAGGGAAGCCAAGCATAGTTAGACATGCATTCTAGACTTTAAGAAAGCTGATTTCAGTAAACTTAGAGAAATACTGGCAGTGATACCATGGTCAGGAATACTACCGGTAATAGTGAAGAGGGTTCATGAGGTATGGGAGCTTCTTAAAAGTGAAATATAGAAGGGAAATTTCAAACGGTTCCAATGAGAAATGGGAGGTTTCTAAAGAAACCAGGATGTATGTCTAAAGAACTTTCAACTGAGCTAAGGGACATGTATAAGAAATGAAAAAAGGGGGAAATCACCATAGAAATGTACTCATGTAGGGAGAAAGTCAGAAAAGCAAAGGCACAGAATTTGCTAAAGAGGTTAAGAATAATAAAAGGGGCTTTTTAGTTATATCTGTGGCAAAAGAAAAAAACAAGGAAATTAAAGGGCCCTTTCATGGAGAAGATTATGAAATTCTTCTCTAAAAACAGTGCTCAACCTGGGGAAAGTAGAGCAGATGATGCAATGGGGAAATGCAGCACACGTGGCCACTCTAAACAAATTCAAAATCTTCAGAGCCACATGAACTACATCCAAGAGAACTGGCAGAAGTAAAAGAACTGGCAGAAGTAATCTCAGAACCACTGTCAATAATTTGAAGAATTCCTGTAGAAAAGGACAGGTCCCAACAGACTGGAGAAGGTCAAATGTTGTCCCCATGTTCAAAAAAAAAAATAAAAAATAGGACCCAGATAATTATTGCCTAGCTAACCTGACATCAATACCAGGAAAGATTCTAAAGCAGATCATGAAACAGTCTGTAAGCATTTAGAGAGGAATGATGTGATCACTAAAAGTCAGCATGGGTGTCTCAAAAGAAAGTCATGCCAGACAAATCTTGGTAGATGAATGGAATGCTTTGACTGTACCGTACCTTGATTCCAGTAAGGCATTTGACAAGATCCCCGATGATATCCTTGCAAACAAGTTAATAAAATGTGGGTGATACAATCTTACTGAATTTGTAATTGCTTGACTGACCAAACCCAAAGGACAGTGAACAATGGCTCCTCCTCATCATGGAGAGAAGTGATTAGCAGGATGCCACAGGGCTCTGTCCTGGGCTACTGCTGTTCAACATCTTTATCAGTTACTTGGATGATGGAATAGAGGGCATACTTCTTCAATTTGCAGATGACACTAAATTACGATGGGTATAAATCTTACCATAATCCAAGTATATGCTTGAAACTATGAGATTCTGTGATGCAGTCCAGGAAGAAATTCAACACAGAATTTCAAATTAATCATAAGTGACTGGAATGCTAAAGTCAGCAGCAAAGAAGAATTAAAAACAGTAGAGAAATTTGAACTGGGTATAAGAAATAAAGCAGGGGAGTGGGCTAATGACCTCATAAAATTGCAAATACCTGCTTCATACAACCAGATAGGTATTATACACATGGGGCTGTACAGACTGCAACCAAATGGTGCGGAACCACTGCGCAGCAGTGGATTGGGCACTGGATGGGGACCAGGGCAGCTGTGGCCCCAATCCAGCTTTTTCCAGCAAAAAGTGAAGCGGCAAATTGCCGCTTCTCTTTTGGCCGGAAAGGGAATGTTCATGGGGCTGCATGCCCCATGGACACTCTGGGAGCCCTGGGGGAGCCCTGGGGGGGGGGAGGGACTGCCCCTTTCCCCTCAGGATTGTTCCTGTGGCACTTTGGGTGCCACGGGAACGAGCTGCTCCCCCAAAAGAACTCCCTTTCAGGGCTCTGTCTGGGGAGATTTCCCCTTAGAGCCCTGAAAGGGAGTTCTCCCAGACCTCCCCTCCGGGGCTCCATGGGGAAATCTCCCCAGACAGAGCCCAGAAAGGGAGCTCCAGGGAAGCCTGGAAGACCTCCTTTCGGGACTCCTTGGAGCCCTGAAAGGGACCTTCCCCATGCCTCCCTGGAGCTATGTTTCTGGGCTCCTTCTGGGGAGATTTCCCCATGGAGCCCCAAAAGGGAGGCCTCCCAGGCCTCCTTGGTTTTCCCAGACCATTTTCCTTGGTCTGGGAAAGGGGAGTCCTTGGGGCTGCACTCCGACAGCTGCAGCCATGGGAGGAAGGGGATGCTTGGCCCCTTCCTCCCATGGCTTCGTTCTCACTGCAGTCTAACCACAGTCTAACCTAGAGCAGCTCCTTTTCTGCTTCACCGCTTCAAGGAAGCGGTTCCTTTAAGGCGCCACTTACTGGGTTTCCTGTTTGGACACCCAGCAATGGCGCCACCATCATGGCGGTCCCCATGTAAACGGGAGGCAGCCATGAGGCATGTTAGGGTTAGGGAGTGTGTGGTTGCTGCACGCTCCCTAACCCTAGAAATGGCCCCAGGACATCCCTTTGTGGACGTCTGTATCAGGCCATGGACATCACCAAATGGTCAACAGAAAACTCAGATAAACTATATAACTGGAATCAGAACATGGAGAAGCTCTATACTTCAGGCCAATACCAGACCAGGCACTTACCGTACCACACACTATGAATTGCTTTTAGCAAAAATTAGAGTAAAACTGAAGAAGAAGGGGAAAACAGTCATCATACCAAAATGTGTCCTGAACAACATCTCAAAATAATTCACTTACAATATAAGAAATAGATTCACCCTATTAGGTATAATCGACCGAGAACCTGATGAATTGTGGGCAGAAGCCAAGGAAGAAAGCAAGAACACACTTACAGTGGTCAAAATGTAAGAGAAGAAACAATGAAAGGCAGATAAAACACATCATGCACTATAAGAAAGAAGAGAGGCAAAAGCAAAGGGTGATCGGAACAAAACCAGAAACATTAATGCAACTGTCCAACATCTGGTGCACAGGGGTAAGGAGAATTAATACAGTGATGTACAGAAATATAAAACAATAACAAAAGGGAAAGAACGAGAGACCTATTTTTAAAAAATCTGGGAAATCAAACAGAAATTCAAATTGAGGGCTGGGATGCTTTATGGAGAAAACAAGGACATAATACAGAAACAAGAAGAAATAAAAAACATTGGAGGCACAAAAGAGTTATATAAAAGAGATTAGGAAATGAATGACACAAGGAATGAAGAACAGTATGAAGATGAACCCCAAATCCTAAAAAGTGAAGTGAATCTACAGTAAGAGAAATTGAGAAAAATAAATCCCTAGGAACAGAAAATAACACAACAATAATAATAATAATAATAATAAATATTTATTTATATCCCTCCCCTCTGGGTGAGCAATCATGGCTGGGTACAACATATAAAATACAAATACAATTAAAATATAGCAACCCAATCCCTCCTCTCACCCCTTAAGATTGAATTAAACTGAGATAAGATTAAAAAAACAGTAGAATAAAACCATAAACCATGAATGTGACACTCGTTAAAAATGAATAGGAGGCCTTGAATGACTAATGTCTCTATGGGTAAGGTTGGGTGGACAATAGCGGTCATAAATTTAATCATTGTCTGGGAAGGCCTGCCAGAAGAGATGCGTCTTGACGGATCTCTTGAAACCATCCAAAGTTGTAATAAGGCGCATCTCATCCAGCAGGCCATTCCACAGCCTGGGAGCAACAGCAGAAAAAGCCCTCTGGGAGGTCTGGGCCATCCTAGTTTTCTTAAGCTGTAGCAGGTTCCTCCCAGAGGATCGAAGTGTGCGAGGGGGCTCATACAGGAAGAGGCGGTCCCTTAGATAGGATGGACCTGAGCCATGTAGGGCTACTTCAGTGCACATAGACAGAAAAAACACTAGCATTAACTAAAATATGCCAACCAATATGAACAACAAAAGGCACCAAGGATCACATCACATGAACTGAATTCAGAGAAATAGAGTGGTTCCCAACTGGTAAAGGGTTCAGGTGAGCCTGCATACCATCACCCTGTTTTTTTCAACTTATGGGCTGAAAACATTATAAGAAAAGCAGAGTTAGACTCAGAAAAAGGATGAGTGAAGACAGGAGGAAGCAACACCAACAAATTAAGGTATGTGGATGACAAAATAATACTGGCAGAAGATATCACAGATTAGGAACACTTACTGTGGAAGGTCAAAGATGAACGTGCAAAGGCAGGGTTAATGCTGAACATAAAGGGAAAAAATGACCACAGAAGAAATACAGTCGTCCCCCGGGTTACGAAGGTAATCCGTTCCGGGATTACCTTCGTAACCCGGAAGCTTTCGTTTCCCGGGGGACCGCTATTGCGAACGGACCGCGCGGCCGATTTAAAGGGGCCGTGCGGTTTTTTTCTTTCGTATCCCGGGGGATCTTTCGGATCCCGGGGGATACTGTAGCGGTCCCGCCGATTTCGGATCCCGGGGTTTCGTAACCCGGGGGATTCGTAAGCCGGGGGACCACTGTACATGAACTCAGTCTGGACAATGAGGAAACTGAATGAATCAAAGAATTCCTGTACCTAGGATCAAACATTAATCAGAGTAGGCACTTCAGCCAATAAATAGGAAGAAGACTAGGAATGGGTGGGGTAGCTATGAAAGGACTATAAAAGATTCTGAAGAGCAAAAATATACAACAAAGCATTAAAGTCAGAATTGTCCAGGCAATAGTATTCTCCATTGCCATGTACGGACATGAGAGCTGGGCAGTGAAGGAAGAAGACATAAAGAAAAAATCAAGGCATTCAAGATGTGGTGTTGGAGAAGAGTGCTTAGGGCCCAAAACAGATGGGCTTAAAAAGCTGGCATCTGTGTGGCTTGGGGGCATGGCAATTAGATGGTGCACATCCCCAACCCATGTGGAAGCCACGCCAGGGATGCGCTTGGGCCGCCTAATGCAGCCCAAAAAGAAGCAGATATTGGAAGATGCATCACAATGTGAACAAGCTGGTGTGTGAACAAGCTGGTGAGTGATGCGTGTTCACAAGAGAGACCAAAATTGTGAAAGTTCTGGAAACCATGCCCTATGAGAAGCAGCTTAGGGATCTGGATATGTTTAGCCTGGAGAAGGTTAAGAGGTGACATGATAGCCAGCATCAAAAATTTGAATGGATACCTTATGGAGGCTCAAGCAAGCTTGTTTTCTGCTGCTCAAGAGAAAAGGACATGGACCAATGTGTTCAAACTAGAGAAAAGAGATTCCACTTCAACATTAGGAATATCTTCCTGACAGTAAGAGCTTTCCAACAGAGGAACATAGAATCATAGAGTTGGGCCATCCAGTCCAACCCCCTGCCATGCAGGAAGTCTCAATCAATGCATACCTGAAAGTTGGCCATCCACCCTCTGTTAAAAGACTTTCAAGGAGGTAGACTCCACCACATTTCAAGGGAGTGTGTTCCATTGATGAACAGCCCTTACTGTCAGAAAGTTCCTCCTAATGTTGAGGTGGAATCTCTCTTCCTGTGGAGTCTCCTTTGGAGGTTTTTCAAGAGAGGCAGATTTTTGAACAGAAGCTGGATGGCCATGTCTCAGGAGTGTTTTGGGTGTGTGTTCCTCCCTGGCAGGGAGTTGGACTGGATGGCCCTTGTGGTTTCTTCCAGCGCTAGGATTCTATGATCCTATAAAATTCAGGACATGTGTTTGTACCTCGAATAGGCAAAAGGATTCTTACTTTTAATTTTTTTTTTCAGTTTCCCCACTCAAACCTTGGATGGTGGTGAAACCCAAAAGGAAGCCATCTCTTGATGATCTAAGGGCTTTAACTGGTTTGTATGGGAAGATGCAGTCTCTCAAGTAGTCTGGACCTAAGCTGTGGAGGGCTCATTAATAATTTTTGCCATTGTGACCATACACTGATGTTGTTTGACCACATGACTCCCAGTTTTCATCTGTGAAATGTTGATAGGTATGCCATTTGATTAAAGTTAACAAAGCAGTTTATCAGGATTAGCACTGAAACCAGACACGTAAATAGCTGATCAACTGTGGCAATTAAGAATCTTCTCTAGATGACCAGGAGGGGAAAATGTTAAAGCAGCAAAATCAAAAGTCCACCAGTATGCGGACCACAAAGATATTGCCTGACTTTGGATTTTAGCATTTTTCTTACGGCCTAAACCAGTTTATTTTGTTTTATATGTATTCTTTCAAAACCAAAAGAGCAAAGGTCGCCATTTTGAGAGTAAAAAAATATCTTAAATACATATTAGATAAAAATTATACCATGTCACCTCAGTATTCACACAATAACAAAAACTGTTAACAAAATGGGCTATGGGGTAGTGGGTTATGCTGAAATGTGGAGGCAGCTTGTCTACTTGTGGCTATTTCTGGTGAGGAGCCATATTTCTCTGCCCTTAATCCATTTTGGCTCCAAACTAAGGGAAGTCAGGGAAAATCCTGGTGTGTCCCAGAAACTTGGGAGTGACCTTAGGTTCTTTTGGTGTGTGAACAGCTGGATTAATATCTTTATTAATGACTTGGATGACAGTATTGGGGGCATAGCTATCAAATTTGCAGATGACACCAAATTAGGAGGAGTAACTAATACCCCAGAGAACAGGGTCAAAATTCAAAATGACCTAAATAGACTAGAATGCTGAGCCAAAGTTAACAAAATGAAATTTAACACAGGTTCTGCACTTACAGCGGAAAAATGAAATGCACAAGACCACATGTGAAAGGGATCTAGGAGTCCAAGTAGACCATAAATTGAATATGAGTCAACAATGTGATGCAGCAGCTAAAAAGGCCAGTGCAATTTTAGACTGCATCAATAGAGGTATTGTGTCTAGATCCAGGAAAGTAACAGTGCCACTCTATTCTGCTTTGGTCAAGCCCCACCTGGAATACTGTGTCCAGTTCTGGGCACCACAATTCAAAAGGGATGTGGAGAAACTGGAGCAGGTCCAAAGGAGGGCGACTAAAATGGTCAAGGGTCTGGAAACCATGCCCTATAAGGAACGACTTAGGGAGCTGGGGATGTTTAGCCTGGAGAAGAGAAGGTTAAGAGGTGATATGATAACCCTGTTTAAATATTTGAAGGGATGTCATATTGAAGAGGGAGCAAGCTTGTTTTCTGCTGCTCCAGAGACTAGAACGCGGAACAATGGATGCAAGCTGCAGGAAAAGAGATTCCACCTCAACATTAGGAGGAACTTCCTGACAATAAGGGCTGTTCAACAGTGGAACACACTCCCTCAGAGTGTAGTGGAGTCTCCTTTCTTAGAGGTCTTTAAGCCATCTTTCAGAGATTGGGGGTTCCTGCATGGCAGGGGGTTGGACTGGATGGCCCTTGTGGTCTCTTCCAACTCTATGATTCCATGATTCTATGATTGGGTTCAATTTGGCCCAATCTAGTAATTCATATACCAAGAAACATGCAATTCTCTTCTCCATTCTGAGCAGCAGCAGGAAAAAGGATGACCTGTTTTCTGAGTCATCACTCACACTGCCTCCTCACAGGCAGGAGCTCAATGAAAAGTCTACCCAGCATACGTCCACTTCTGCTGTGAACAGAAATGTGTGCCTGGGGTCCCTATTGATCACATGTCAAAGCAGCTATTTCTGTTTTTAGTAAACTTGGTGGTGCACTGGGCAGGCTTTACACGGAGCTCCTACTTGTGAGGAAGTAATGAGAGCAGCTCCAAAAACAGAATGGGTTAGATGGACCATTACATCATGTGCTGTCACACTGGATTCAGGCATGTGGCTATCATGACTGTTCTGTGTCAAGTCCAGCAGGATACCAAGTTCAGACAATCCAGATTTGAGCAGTAAAAACTGAGAAAACCTTTATTAAGAAAAAATGAATCCAATTCAGTGACATTTATTGTGAGAAATGACCAGCAAGTGTTAAAATTGCCTAATTAAACTACACACAATTTCAAATTTCAAGAAGGCTTAATTTTTATTTTGTATAATTAATAAACAGATTTATCATCATATCAATCCTTTGCTAGGGAAGGAGGGCCACCACAAGAATGCCACAGCACATGCTGATTGGAAGGAAAGGGCATAACTTTATTGTTAATAGTTAATAGAGTAGGGTTGGTCTACCAAAGCATGAGGTCTGGATCTGTCATCAACCAGTCCCTGATTGATCTATGAAGCCATTTGCTTTGAGATGACAAAGGAGTTACCAGTTAATTGCCCATGCATCTCTTCAGTAACTGGTTGATCGCTTAATTACATCATCACTCCTAGTCACTGGGGAACACTGGCTTGGTGCTGCCCTCACAATGGCAACACCGGGACACGCCCAGCACCCCCAGGTCCCCACTGGACTCCCAATCCAGTGCTAAGCAATGTTGGAAACCATGCCCAGCAGATCCAAGGCCTATGCTAGCGTGTAGTGATAGCATGAACCCCCCCTTACACCACTCAAGGGAGGGAAGGTAGGAAGAGCCAAGCTGCAATGGTGCCAGCCTCCTGCACCACATAGCCTTATATAGGCCACTCAACTAAACAGAAGCCAAGAGGGGCAGAAGCTTTACTCCTCCCAGCCTCTTCATCAATCCTGGGCGTCGGCTGCCCATGAGGCACACCAATGAGGAGCACTTCCACCACCACCATCCCGGCACCTGATATGGCCAAAATATGCCTCTCTCAGTTTAGTCATCTTCACTTCTAAAAAGAGTTCAGCCTCTTTGGAAGTACCCATATATTTGTCTTTTTAGTAGGCCATGTACCCACAGAATTCTTTTCCAGCATTGTATTTCACATTGGTTGTCTTTCTTCCTACCTGCTTTTTTACTGTCCAATTTTAACAACCATACATAGAAATGAGAAATTTGATGGCCTAGACAATCCTAACTTTAATATTTAATGGCATATCTTTACATGTCAAGATCTTGTCTAGTTTCTTCATAGCTGACCTTCCAAGTCTTAGTTTTTTTCTGATTTCCTGACTACAGTCTCCATTCTGATTAATGACTGAGCCATAGTATGAAAAATCTTATACTATTTCAGCATCTTCATTGTCTACTAAATATGTAAATCATTGGTAGTGCTTATTTTTGTTTTCTTAATTTTCAACTGTAAACAATAAACCTATACTTTCTTGCTTGCTTCTCCTTAGTAATTGTTCCGTGTCTTTGCTATTTTCAGTTAGTAGTATGGTATCATCTGCATATCTTAAACTGTTGGTATTCCTTCCTCTAATTTTCACACCTCCTTCCTCTGTGTCTAATCCTGCTTTACATAAGATATGTTCAACATACAAGTGATAAGATGCAGCCTTGCCTGGCACCCTTGCCAACTGGAAAACATTCCATTTCTCCCTTTTCTGTCCTAGCAATAGATTCTTGTCCCATCAGGACAATCAAATGTTGTGCTACTGTCAGAGCCACTCTTCATGTCTCCCTTTGTTATGTTAAAGTAAGGCCTGCTTAGCCATGCTGTGGGCATGTTGGAAACATATTTGGTGTACAGACCGACACTTTGTGCCAGCCTGGACCTGAACTAGGGTTCAGCGAGGGCTGAGCATTTACACGCTCAAAGCCTTGTACCAACACCTGGGCACCATCTTGGTGTGCATCCGACCAGACAGTGGCACACATCATGATATCGCTCATGCGCAGCACCCAAACAGCACTGCACACAAGGGGCATCATAAAGCCATTCCACAGCGCTAATGTTGCCCCTGTAGAGACACAGATAGGAGCCATGTTTTAGGGGTGTAGCGTGCAGTTGCCGTATCCCCAACCCAGCACTTAGAGGGACAGTATAGAGTCGTCCCTCACAGGCTATTTTTACAGTCCCTTAGATATAAAGGGAGGAAGTTAAGCAACAGTGGGCAACTGTTTTGTGTTCCTGATTTTTCATGGTAATGGAATGTGAAGGGAAAAGGGAAGTGAATCTGGAGTGGGTATAGAAGTGAAATTTAACATATTAACTCAGATCTGGCAAACAGTGTGTTACTGTGCTGATCTCTCCAATAAAGATTTTCAGGTTTCTTCCATGAAGTCTCTTCCTTGAGTTAGCACTGGAGAAGCTGCAAATGCGTAGTGGAGTATTTTCTCTAGGAATCTCTAGGTCTTTCAGTGCAACATTTAGTTAAAGTTGACCATAAAGTTGCACTGAAAGACCTAGATATTCCTAGAGAACATATTAATCAAATCCATGAATAATCAAAGCTGCAAATATCAAAGCCACAAATATGGAGGGATTATTGTATTTGCATATTTTGTATAGGATCGGCAAGGTATATTACCATATCGTCCACATACATTTTTAGTTTCAATTCTTGACCTTTAATTTTAACTTCACTGATATGTTTATCATCTCTGATACTGTTAGCTAATATCTCTACAACATTTCACTCACTATTAACTGTCATTTAGGTCTACATGATTCAGGGCAAAGTGAAACTGGTGCTTCATAACTGGGTAACCCCATTAATGTCAATGAATGCTGAATAAACACATTTAATTTGAGGTGAGCCAAGGTATGTAAATATTGCTGACCCACAGTGGCATGTCAACACTACTTTTTCCTGTTTATACAGATGCCATAGCAATCATGTTGTGTGTTGAGCATAGTCAAGTTAAGGAAGATGCAGGGCGTATTCACAGTACAAACAGATCATTTGTAAAATAGGTGCATCTTTAGAACTGTGTTTAAATAGAAAAGTGTTGTACAGATCCACCAGCAGCACTGCTGGTGTGTGGATTGTGTGTTTCTGGGATACAAGAGGCAGCACTGCTGCTGGTAGGGTCTCTCATGGTTTTTTAATTAGAATCATAGAACCATAAAGTTGGAAGAGACCACAAGGGCCATCCAGTCCAACCCCTTGCCATGTAGGAAATCTCAATCACAGTATGCCTGACAGCTGGCCATCCATCCTCTGTTTTAAGACCTCCAGAGAAAGAGACTCTACCACTCTCTGAGGGAGTATGCTCCACTGTCAAACAGCCTTTACTGTTAGGAAGTTCCTCCTAATGTTGAGATGGAATCTCTTTTCCTGTAGCTTGCATCCATTGTTCTGGGTCCTATTCTCTAGAGAAGAAAACAAGCTTACTTCCTCCTCAAGAAGACATTCCTTCAAATATTTAAACAGGACTATCATATCACCTCTTAACCTTCTCTTCTCCAGGCTAAACATCTCCAGTTCCCTAAGTCATTCCTCATAAGGCATCGTTTCCAGACCCTTTACCATTTTAGTCACTCTCCTTTGGACACGCTCCAGTTTCTCAACCACCTTTTTAAATTGTGGTGCCCAGAACTGGACACAGTATTCCAGGTGAGGCCTGACCAAAGCAGAATAGAGTGGCATAGGGCTTTTGCTGTCGTAAGGCTTTTGTTGAAGAGTCAGACTAAGTGTGCCAGACAAGTACTGAGTAGCAGCAGTAGTGGACAGTGACACTGATGAAAGGTTTCTCATAAGACAACAGCAGCGGCACCATAGCGAACACTTGTTGGTACTGCACAGCGGAAAGCACTGGTAAACCTTTTGACACTTTTGATGCTGTTTTACCACAAAAACCTTATGATGAGACAATCCAAAATGGATTGGGTGGCCTGGGAGCAATCCTAGCATGACTTCTGCATGGGTTGGGGGCATGCATCATTTAAATGCCACACCTGCAAGCAGTGCAGAAGCCAGCTTTTATGCCCCTTCTGCTTCGGGCTTAAAATGGACAGTAATGGGACATTTTGAGTCAGATAATTATGCAGTGTTTTACTCAGGAATTGAAAATCTAAGAAGAAATAGGGTAGCATTTATAGTGAGGACAGGGGTAGGCAAAAGCAGTGAGAGGATATGATGCAAAGTCTGACTGAATCATATCAATACAGGGAAAACCCATCAATATTACCATAATCCAAGTTTGTGCTCTAACTACAGAGGCAGAAGAAGAAGACTCCTGCTAGAGTCCAGGAGGAAATTGATCACACACACATATAGGATAAATGTCAGTCCTACCAAAGTTTCTTTCCAAAATATTCCAACTTGATGAACGAAAAGCCATTTCGTGAATGGGAAAAAGATTCATCACATTTTGTATGGGTGGGCAAAAAGCCATGAATTATAATGAAATTATTGCAAGATGACATTTCTAGAGGAGGTTTAGGCCTACTGAATCTAACATTATATTACAATGCATGATGCCTAGAGTGGCTCAGGGAATGGATGACCCTGAAAAACAGAAGGTTGCTAAAATTAGAGTCAATTAATAATAGATTCGGTTGGCATGCTTATTTATTCTGTGGTAAGACGAAGATCAACCAAGAATTTAACAACCATGTCACAAGATAATCATTATACAGAGTTTGGGTTAAGTATAAAGGACATATCAGCAGAAATATTCCTATGTGGGCCTTGCCAGTGGAAGCATTTTACAGAACTGAAATGAAAATGGAAGAAGAGTGGCTAAAGTATGATTATATATTAAGAAAAACAGGAAACAGCTTTAATCTGAAAACCATGGATGAGTTGTACAATTAAGGATATAAGGTAAATTGGTTTCAATGTTGTCAAATCAAAGAAAAATATATAATGGCTAATAAACTGCATGAATTTACATTAGGTCTATCAGATCGGAATTAGAAAAAGTATTGATATTTGAAGAGAATAAGCTGATATCAAAGATTTATAAAATAATATGTCACTTGGTAATGGAAGTAGAAACAATAAAAGATCCCATGGTTAAATGGGACCAAGATTTAGGAGAAAACATCCCACTGAAGAACTGGGAGTTAAATTGGAACAGGAGCAAAGATATACCCTTTCAGCTGACCTAAAGGGAAATTACTACAACGTTCAGTACCCTTGGTACTTAACACCTAGAGATAAAATAAAATCTACGAAAATACATCTGACAGATGTTGGAAATGCAATAAAGAAAGAGGTCCAAATATGCAAAGTAATTGTCAGTATTTTACACATTAACTTGGAATTGAAACTGAAAATCTTCATATTAAATATGTTTTCTGACATTATAGAAAAATGTTTGGGAAGATCCTGTTCTACATTATCACAGTAGCAAGGGTGGTCTGTGCCAAACACTGGAAGAAAGAGGGAACCCCCTAATATAGTGGAATGGGAACTAAAGATGTTTGAATGTATGCAAAATGATAAGCTAACGCTATTACTTAGAAATGTCCTGTGCAAAGGTTTGAAAAAGATGGGGAAAAGATTAAAAATACCTTGCAACTTCATGAATATAACTCAGGTAGTAAAATAGTAAGATAACACCACCAAATTAACCACCAACTCAGCCTCAATAGCAACAATAATTATTAAGAACGTGGAGCTATGTCAGAATAACAAGACATTACAAAATATAAGATAAAGGACTATAAAGTACTAAGATTCCATACATATACAAAAAGATATGTATAGGGAAAAGATTATTTGAGCAGATGAAGGTGAGTTACAATACCTAAGAATGGAAGAAAGGAAGGAACTTTCTTATATGTTATTTTCTGTTTTTAATAACCTGGTAAATGTCCACGTTTGTGCAGCTGGACTGAACAAGCTACGGAAATAGCTGTTTCATATACTGTAATCATTTTTCCTAGTACCAGTAGCTAATAACTTGCTATATAGTCTGTGTATTCATTTATTTACTTATAAAATGTATCCATCTATTCCACCAGTGCCTCCAAATCAATGTACAATGTACAATGGATAGAGATTTTAAAGCATCTCCTCTTAACAAGGGAAATTGAGGCTATTTACCTGCTTCAAGTAAGACTCGCGTTTCAATTTGGAGTGTGTCATACTGTTGCTCATATATACACAAACAAAAAGCTAGGTATGTTGTTGGCTTGGGACAGATGGGAACAAATGGTACACATCCATGTTTCCTAAAACTGAATATTTCCAGCATTACATAAAAGTGTTTATAGTGCTTCATATTTCAAATGCCACAATCTAATGGGGATTTTCTCAAAACCTCCATAAAACATTTATTAAGCACTGGATTCCACTGGGAATTTGTAAGATGATGTTGTTAAATTCTAAATTACTTGGATCATAATTATGTTGTTTTGGGGTTCTTTCCTTACTGGTGGGGATTCAAAAGGTTAAGCAGAAGGTTGTCTAATACCCCTTATTCAAATTTACCCATGCCCAATGGAACATAATAGATTGTTGATAATGGTCAGATACTAGCATCATGAATAAATAATATGCCAGTACTGGGAAGTTAATTGCTTGTATTTCACATAGAAATAGGAAATAAACTTCTTTCCTACTCTTCATCATTCATAGATGACAAAATTGGCAATCCATGACTATGACTTAGTACAAATAACTGATATCTGTTTGAATACCTATATCCATACACACACACACACACACACACATCTGAGGCTTTTGTTTTGTTTCTCTGATGAATCCAGGACCTTTCAAACAATGATTTGCTGTTAAAATAGATTTCATGGCAGCCACTGTACAGTAAGTCAGGCAGAGAGAGAGAAAGAGTGAGGGTGTTTTGAGGCTCAGATCTCCCAGTTTCTGGGACAACATGCTCTAACCACTATACAGCTTAGGTTCATGCTATTTGAAGGACCATATGTTTATGAGTCCAATAGAGCTCTAAGATTTTCTGGAGAGGCCCTTCTCTCTGTCTCACCACCTCCTTAGGTTTGTTTTGTCGGAACAAGAGAGACTTTGGAACTCCCTCTTTAGGCAGGCCAGGATCGCTCCCTCCTTCCTCTCCTTCTGTTAACAAGCTGAAACATTTTTATGCTATCAGGCCTTTAAACACGGATTGAGGTGGGTTTGTAATGCTGTGTGGAGCTGTTTTTAAGGTTTGTATGTAGTCTTTTAATACATTTTAATGTTTTAAATGTTTTGTGTTTTTAAGTTTATAAATTGTTCAACTGCTTATTGAATATTTATATTTTTACTTAAGGGTTTGCATAGTTTTAATCTGTATTCTTTTAAAATGTGTTGCTAGCTGCCTTGAGTTTCATTATTGGGAGAAAAGCAGGAAAGAAATGAATATAACAAATAAAAATACAGAATTACAAAGAGTTTCAGCTAAATTATTTCTGTGTAATGTGTAAATAAAATGTAATTCATAATTTTTATTATGAAGTCCCAAAATGGGACTTCATAATAACACACCCCTCTGCCATCAAAATCAACAATCAGTAGTAGCTGTCATGTGGCATGTTCAATATTGTCTCTGCTCCATTGAAATTTCAGTTCAATGCCATTGGTTCTAAACATTTTCTTGTGGGGGAAAGCCCCCCTCTGATTGCAAACAGAGCTAACATCTAAGCAATCAGGCTTATATATTTAAATCTTTGGCCTGCTGTATTCAAATTATACACACACACAAAAAGGCTTCTACTTTATATGTTTAATAATGATGGTGATTATGATAATCATAATAGTAATGGTGTTTCACAAATATCTGTATAACATTAAGAAGACTTTTTTTATCAGAATCTCCCAGAACCTAGGCTAAAACTGAAATGTTTCAACAGGTTGTCCCTAGTGTGAATTTGCATTTCTAGTTCTTTTTTTAAAGGTCTTTAACCAATAAGAAATTTAAGTGATAGATCACACAAATATGGGCAAAGATTTCAATTGTTTTGATTTTAATTGTCAAAGGCTTCCTTGCTTGTTTTCTTAATATGTTTTACAGCAATAAGGGATTAGATAATGTTAAAGATCACCTTTCTTTCTAACTATGAATGACAACTTTTATTTATAAGCTCTTAGAGGTGTTTTTTTTAATTAAAATCCCTGACTGTTTTTAATTGTACTGTGCTTTTAAACTGTAAGACACTTTGAGTCCCAATTTTTTTTTGGGGGGGGGGGAATAGGATACAAATAATCATAATGAAGAAGAAGAAGAAGAAGAAGAAGAAGAAGAAGAAGAAGAAGAAGAAACAACATCAAGGAAATTTGGACAATATGCAGTTTTATTTAAAATATTTGATTTCTTAAGGTTAACTTGGTTCCAACTTATTCAACTAGTTGACAGTAGTAAAAATATTAAACTGTCCCAGTGAAAGATCAGCGCAATATCGGTACAGTAGCCATAAAAAAAATACAAGATAAAGTGATATGAGGACCTTTATATGGCCTGCCTAGTATACCTAGAGGTTGTTGTTTGCTTCATTCTTACACATTGTTTCAGTTGCTTAAGCCTTTTAATTTGCATAACATGTTCCCAAAAATAACCATAAACATGATATACCTTCCTAATTTTGGACTTAATAATGTCAATTAAAATCTAATATTAGATTTAATTTAATTTAATTTTCATGTATAAGTTAATATTTCATTAAAATTTAAAATAACCAAGGTTTCAGTCATCACAAGAAGATAATATTTAGATTATTTGGAGTTGGCAATGTATCTAAAAATATGCATTATTTAATTATCCGTAAAGAAAGCAGAAATGTCTCCCAGAATGCTTATGCCTTTGATTAATAAAAGAAAATCTAAAATCCACAAAAAAGTGATCCCACACAGAGCAGCTTTTCTAACCCACCCACATCAATCCATTTCCAGGTTTCATTTAGGTATTATCAAACAAACTACCTGTATTTTGGAAGGGTGGCATCTAAACTTTGGACTCTGAAAGCTATTTATATACCTAGGAGTTTTATTTAGCATAGCTTAGATTTAAAAAGGTTTTCTCTTTTTGAGATACATGCCCAATATAATGAGACTATGAAAGACCTGTGAAACTTTTAACAGATACCTATGCCAGAACATTCTTCTTTATGAAACAAAGCATTCTGAGTCCCAGGGCAGAAATAAGTGACTTTTAAGTTTCCAGCACTATTATATATAAAAATAATAATTGAACAAATTTCCATCTGAGGTAATAAGACCGGTCACTTCAATTTGATTTTAGCACTTTGCATAAGAAATTTTTCACTCAGAAAAAGGCAGCTCAAACACCTGCAGCTGATAAACCTAAACTGAACTTAGGGTACAATTGGTTTCCTTCCAGCAAATGCTTTCCGACCACTTATGAGACTTACTTTAAATTACCTTACCATCTGATCCCATACATACAGTATATATCAGAACTAATTGCATTCATTTCCAGCCATGTTTGGTCAAGATTGCAGCTCTATAGCTAATTTTAGGTAAGAGTTAAGCACCTGTTTTAACACTTGATTCTTTATGATGAGCAGCTTGACTATGGCTAGATAAATTCTTTAAAAAAGAATTTTAAAAAATTGTATATATTCCAGAGATACAGAAGACCTGATAGTCTTAAGAATTGTAATCATCAATGAGACTGTTCAAACTCCTAATTGTGCTGCCAGATCTAACACATTTTTGCTTGACTACATTCCCAACATATGTGTATAAAACTGCAATTTCCTTAATATAATTTAATTTTGACAATGTATATTGAATTAATTAAATGGTATAGAATAGATCACATTTTCCTCTTCACAGAGAAAAATGCATAGTCCTATAAAGAGGAACAATTCTAGATAATGACATACATTTCCAGACATGATCCAGCTTCCAACCCTCCAAGTAAAAATGGTTTGTGCTCTTGATCTTCTGCTCAGTTTTTAACTAACAGTACAATCCTGCAAAACTTGTTGCAGAAATAAATCCCATTACTCCACTGTGAGTGAATTTAGGGTTGCATTATTTCCCTGTTTTTGATGCTCTTAAGTCAATTTTACTTCGTATGTGAAACCATTTCATACGCAAAACACATATTACTACCTTTCTTGTTAGTACCATAGATTTCTTCATTCATTTTTTCCATGTCTGCATGTGTAGTTATCAGAAAAGATCTGTGTATTGTGTAGCAATATGGCAAGCAATGGTTTGATACAAGAATTTTACTTTGAAAAAAGTGGGACTGTGTTTTAGATTCAAAATCAACTTTCTGTTTGTTAGTAGTTTATACAACATACACTTATTTCATAGTCACAGGGTTTTGCTCCAAGCAGCTAATATGGCTACCTGTTGAAATATTTTTTGTTTCAAGAAGGTTACTCAAGAAAAGCCATCATTTAGATTTTTTTTCTTTGCATCTTTCCATGAAAAAAACACCTTGCAGTTTCCCAGCTGTTTTTAGGCATTTATAAATATTTGTAAAATAATGATAGCCTTTAAGGCTGAAGGGCAGGGTATACATAAATAATAATAATTATTATTTATGCCAGATTGTTTTTGTGTGTAGTCCAGCATTTGAAAAGAACAATTTTTCAAAACTAATAATGAAATTCTTATGAAATGTACATGTATTCACAAAATATATATTTTCCTTAATAGCTTTCTAAAGCTGAACATAGTGTCTTTGGGTTAAAAGTTTAACTTTAACTTTGGGGAAAAGGTTATTGTCATTTTTCCTCTCCTCCCCCTGCCCTTATGTATACTGAAGAATCCATCCTTTTGCCCAAATTATCACTTTCAGGAAAAAAAAAAACTGACTTGTAGGAACTATGAGAAAAATCCCACCATCTCCTTTTGGCAGACCATTTTGAGCAATTTCCGCTCCCTTCGAAACAGAAAACAAATTTAGCGAATAAGTAAGAATTTAATTTAGAGTCAGTCTCTCCTTTTATATACCCTTTTTTCCTATAAATATTTGGTAATTCCAGTTGTCAACTACACCAAATTCAAGGCCATATTTATGGGCGAGGAAGTCTGATAAGCATAAAACCCTGGGCAGGAGGAACTCTCTGATACTATACTTGCTTTAAACATACGCAGCAATTCACTTCTCCCAACTTGCCCAAACTTCCTCTCTCTACCAGAAGTTTGCTGCAGAAGACAAGGCTGAGAGCTCAAACAGGTGTTAGCAAGGAGGAAGAATGGGGGCCGGTCAGAAATGCCAACAGAAGTGAGAAAAACATTTGATACGCGCCCTTTGGCATGGAAAAAACAGTACCTGTTCGAGCCGGAGCTGGACGCAGACCACTCGCCCAAATGTCTCTAGCTCCATGCGCGTCTCTTGTCGCTGCTCTTCGCCCGAGCCAAGCGGCGGGAGGCAGCCTCGCTTTCAGTCCCTCCTCCCCTGGCCACTCCACTTCCTCATTCCAGTGCAACATCTGTGCAAGCGGCCGGCAGCTCCGGCTGGCATCTCTCGCCCCAGCTCCGGCTGCACAAAGCTTTTTCATTTGTGGACAGGAGGGAGACTTTGCCAGCCTGTCAGATGATGAAGGCAACACCCCCTTTTGCCTTTACCAACCCTCCTAGACGGGCCAGGACACTGCTGCAAATGCCCCCCCCCCCAGCTCTGTGGACTGTGAATAATAAGGAGGGGGGTCTTTCTCTGATGTGACATTTTTGTGTGAAAGACAACTCCGTGGAACTTATCACTTCTTCAGTCAAGATAGCTAAATAGGGACTGCATAAATGGATAAAATATAAAGAGACTTCCCTCCATATTTGCAGCCTTGAGACTCATGTTCTGATTATTCACAAGGTCAAGGCCACCAAAGTGGGCATTCCTCCTTCCATTCCCTCCAATTGTGGGCAGGAAGGATCAGGGAGGCAAAGGCAGGAGGTGCCTCCCCCCCCCCCAAGACCCTTCACCTCAGGGATCCTTTCCTTGGGCTTTCCTTGAGCTGCCCAGGGAAGAGATCAGGGGGGGAGAAGGGTCTCGGAGGGGCCTTCTTCTTCCCATTCTCTCCTTGGGTTTCCCATGGAAAGGTGGGGAGGGGGGCAAGGCACCTCTTGCTTTCTCCTCCCCAAGTCTCTACTTGGGTTTCCCATGGAAAGGATGGGGAGACAAAGGGATTTGGATGGGCCAAGGCAGCTCTTTCCTTCTCCCCATCCTCGCTTTGGGCTGCCCTGGATGGGGTGGCAAAGGGTCTGGGAGAGCCCAAGGCACCTCTTGCCTTCTCCCCATCCTCTCCTTTCACTGCCCAGGGAAAGGATGTGGAGGCAAAGGCTGGGGGGGGGGGGAGGCAAAGCACCTCTTCTCCTCCTTGATCTTCTGCTTAGGTTTCCCAGGGAAAGAAGGGGGAGGCAAGGGGGGTGGGGGCAAGGCACCTCTTGCCTTCTTCTCCTTGATCCTTCCTTGGGTTTCACTGGGAAAAGATGGGGAGGCAAAGGGTCTGGGTGGGATAAGGCCCATCTTTTTTTCTGCAACTGCTCCTAGATTGTGGAACAGATCTGTCATATTACCAGATTGGACAGCTTTTAAAAAGTTGCAAGATAGATCTCTTCTGACAGGCCTTTCCAGAATAGCATATCAGACACCCACTGAACTGAATTGATCATGGACCACCAGCCTATCTCACCGACTAGTCTGCACCCCATCCTCTGTTTTGTTGATTTTAATATAATAATAATAATAATAATAATAATAATAATTTAAAAATGTATATGGGATTTAATTGTTATTTTAGGGTGGGAGGGTAGAATTTGGGGTTATTGAGTACTGTTGTTTTATTATGTATCAGAGTGTTTTTACTGATTCTAATCGGAGTAGGCGGGATGTAAATAAAGTTATTATTATTATCATCATCATTATTATTACCTCTTTCCTTCTCCTCTTAGATCCTCTCCTTGTGTTTCCAAGGGAAACCATGGGGCAGGGCAAAGGGTCTCAGAGGGGCCAAGGCACCTCTTTCCTTCTCCTCCCCATCCTCTCCTTGGGTTTACCAGGGAAGAGGTGGGGAGACAAGGGGTCTGGAGGGAGGGGGCAAGGCACCTCTTTCCTTCTCCTCTTTATCTCCTTGAATTTTGCAGGGAATGGAAGGGGAGAAAAGGGGTCTGGGAAGGAAAAGGCACCTCTTACCTTTTCCTCCTTGATCCTCTCCTTGGGTTTCCCAGAGAAATGATCTGGAGACAAGGGGGGGGGGGGAGATACCTCTTGCCTTCTTCTGCTCAGTCTCTGCTTCAGTTTCCCATGGAAAGGATGGGAAGGCAAAGAGTCTCAGAGGGACCAAGGCATCTCTTGCCTTCTCCTCCCAATCCTCTCCTTGGGCTGCCCAGGGAAAGTAATGGATGGGGAAGCAAAGGGTCTCAGAGGGACCAAGGCACCTCTTGATTTCCCCTCCCAGATCCTCTCTTTGGGTTTGCCAGGGAAAGGATTGGGAGACAAAGGGTCTCAGAGAGGGAGGAGGCAACTCTTGCCTTCTCCCCCCTGAGTGTCTTCTTGGGTTTCCAGGGAAAGCATCAGGGAAGCACAGGCTCTTGGACAGGCGCTGCTCAGGGAAAGGATGGGGATGCAAAGGGTCTCGGAGTGGCCAAACAAGACACCTCTTGCCTTCTTCTCCCCATCCTCTCCTTGGGCTGCCCAGGGAAAGTATGGAAAGGCAAAGGGTGGGTGGTGGGTGGGGGCAAGGCACCTCTTGCCTTCTCTTCCCGGAGTCTCTTCTTGGGTTTCCAATGGAAAGTGTGGGGAGACAAGGGGTCTCGGGAGGGGCCGAGGCACCTCTTGCCTTCTCCTCCCCATCCTCTCCCTGAGCTGCCCATGGAAAGGATAGAGAGGCAAAGAGTCTTGGAGGAGGCCAAGGGACCTCTTGCCTTCTCCTCCCCATCCTCTCCTGGGGTGCCCAGAGAAAGGATATGGAGGCAAAGGGTCTGGGGGGAGAGGCACCTCTTGCCCTCTTCTCCCCTCGTGGGGGGGAGGGGGGACAAGGCACCCCCAGATCCTCTCCTTGGGTTTGCCAGGAAAAGGATGGGGAGGCAAAGGGTCTCAGAAGGGACAAGGCAGCTCTTGCCTTCTCCTCCCTGAGTTTCCTTGGGTTTCCCAGGGAAAGGATCAGGGAGGCAAAGGGTCTTAGAAGGCAAGGTCATCTCTTGCCTTATCCTCCCGTCCTCTCCTTGGGCTGCTCAGGGAAAGGATGGGGAGGCAAAGGGTCTCGGATGGACACAGGCACCTCTTGCCTTCTCCTCCCTGAGTATATCCTTTGGTTTCCCAGGGAAAGGATCAGGGAGGCAAGGGTCTTAGACGGGCCAAGTGGGGAGGTAAAGAGTCTCGGAGTGGCCAACCAAAAGGCACCTCTTGTCCTCTCCTCCCTAATCCTATCCTTGGGTTTCCCAGGGAAAGAATGGGGAGGCACAGGGTCTTGGAGGGAGCAGGGCACCTCCTGCCTTCTCCTCCTTGATCCTCTCCTTGGGTTTTCCAAGGGCGATATTACACAGGAGGAATGTCTCCCAATTTCAAAAGAAAAGAAAGTGGGGCCAGTTCAGAATTTAATGCAATAACGTGGATGGTTATCACACCACAGAAGAACACAGCGCCCATCCCAAAGCCAAAGCAGTGTGAATGCAAAAGGAATTATCATATGAGTAGGCACCCATTGTAGTCTAGAATTCTAATTAGC
Source organism: Urosaurus nigricauda (assembly GCA_034509955.1). Classification (NCBI taxonomy): domain Eukaryota; kingdom Metazoa; phylum Chordata; class Lepidosauria; order Squamata; family Phrynosomatidae; genus Urosaurus; species Urosaurus nigricauda. The sequence continues at coordinate 53,276,496 of JAOEGL010000006.1, forward strand.
ATCCCAGCACATGTGTGGTGAGGGCAGAATTGGATTGTGACCTTTTTACACTTCTGGTGAGGCTTGCATCTGGTTCCCGTGGTTTTGCCTTGTTTCACATTATTCATTCATTACCCTTTATTTCACATTATTTAGGCAATTCACTATTTTTTCATTCATTACCCTTTATTTCACATTATTTAGGCAGTTTACATTATTTGTTTATTCATTACCCTTTATTTCCCACTGGGTGACCTGGTGCAAATCACACTCTCTCAGCCTCCTCAGAAAATGGCAATGGCAAACTCCACCTGAATAAACCTACCAAGAAAGTCCGGGTCACAAGAGAGAGCCCTGACCAATCCCTTCTCTTCAGTTGGAGCTTGCAAAGGGAACGAGCCAGAAAGAGCTGAGAGGAGGAAGGAGGCAGTGTGTAGTATGTGTGTGTCTGTGGGGAGGGCTGCTTCACCCCCAAAACAGCTCCAGAACTCCAAGAGGAACTTTGCGAGGCTGAGGAGTTTATCATACCATGGAATCTGGGATAGAATGCAATGGCAATCCGAATGCAATCATGGGATTTCACGTAATTGTGTATTAGAGTATCTCACACAATTTCGGGCAATGGGGGTCATTTTTGGGAAATGGGAAGTCATTCTGAACGCATTCCAAATGCAAGAGAAAAGCCCCCACACCTGCAGGGAGGGAGGGAGGAAGGGTGGACTTTGGTGCTGGTCTTTTAACTTTTTGGGGGAGACCAGAGCATGCTCCCCCCCACAGCACAATTGCCTTCACTTTACCAACCTCCCAGCCAGGGAGCACAGGAGAGAAAACTGTAGCCAGCAAAGGAGCTTCGGAATTGTAGTCAGATTTGAAGGCAATCCAAGGGCGACCAAGACATGTGTTTCATACCTGCCAAATCCAAACTGAACACAGGTGGAACAGGATTTGTAAATTCTATATTTCCGCAAATTTACACATCTCTTGGTTGACCCTGCATTTAAATACTATCCTAGCTGTTTACTAGCCACTTGTGAAAATGGTAACATTTAATATCTAGCTATATCACACCATTTGAAAAGGCACTTACATGCACTGCATATGTCACAGCCAGGTGCAGCTTTGGAGCACAGGCTGTAGGAAACCTCAGTTATGTCAATATGCCACCTGCCCATTATTTGTCAGTCATGTGGTGTTCGAGGCCTTAGGCCTCACTAGGCCTCGCTGGGACTCAGGGCGAGACCTCCATCACCACTTGCCATGTAGGGCAGAGCCACAGCCACTATGACTGGGCCATGGGCCCCAAGGAGCAAGGCTTCCATGGCAAGGCTTCTCCTCCAGTGGTGGCAGAGCCATGCAGGGGCCAGCCGGCTACCTGAGGCTCCATGCCATGCAACAGGTGATGGAGGAGAGGCCTTTCTGTGGGGGCCTTCTTCCTTGGGCCCCAGCTGGCTGCCTGAGGCCCCTCACATCTCCTCCGCCTCTGGAGAAGGCTTTACTGTGGCGGCCTCTCTCCTTTGGAGTCAGCTGGCTGGCGGAGACACTGTGCAGCAGAGGAACTGCACAGTGCCTCCACCGGCCAGCTGGGCCCTTCCTATTTCTCCTACTCTTCTTCTCTTTCTTCCCCTCTTCCTCTTCTTCTTCCTTCTCCTTTTTCCTTCCTCCTCCGCCTATTCTTTTTATCTACTTTCTCCTCCTCCTCTTCTTCTTTCTCCTCCTTTTCTTCTTTCTCCTCCTCCTCCTTTTTCCTTTCTCCCCTCTTCCTCATCTGCTTCTGCTGCTGTTGCTGTTGTTGTTGTTGTGAGCCTTCCACTCCTTTTCGACTTATAGAGTTTCCTTGGCAACTCAGAGGAGGGAATTGCCTTTACCTTCCCCTGAGAGGCTGACAGAGTGTCACTTGCCCAAGGTTACCCAGTGGGTTTCCATGGCCAAGCTGGGATTTGAACCCTGGTCTCCCATTGTCCCAGTCAATACTCAGGCCACTACACTATGCTAGACCCTCCACTGCACTTAAAAGTACAGTATTTGGTTGTTATTTGTTGTTATGTACCTTCAAGTTGTTTTCCACCTTATGAAGACTGTGGTGAATAGACCTGCCTATCAGCGAATTCCGAGGCAGCATTTTACCAGCCAATGGGAAGCCAGCTGGGCAGGGTTAAAAATGCTGTGCAGAGAGTGGAACTGGAGGGGGGGTAGTTATGCCTAAGGGGGGGTGTGCTTGAGGAGTTCATGAGAGAACAGTTTAGAGTTGTTTATTGACCACGAAAGGGTCGTATATGTCCAAGGAGGGACAGTGTTAGGCTAGGGGAGTTTAGTAGTGAGAGGCTCAGAGCAAGCCTGTTTCTGGAAGAGAGGTTTTGGTCACTTTTCCTGAGATAATATTGCCTGTGTGGCTTAATTATTATTAAGATTATAAAGAACATTTTGTAACTAAGTAATAAGTCAATATTAACAACTTTGAGTTTGATTTATAGTTTATTTTTACATTTTATAATAAACTTTTGTTAGTGTTTGAACAACTACTTGCCCTCTGTTTATAATCAAACCATGCTACTAAATATTAGAGACACAGAGGGGCTGTGCCATCTTAAAGAGCAGTGCTAAAGAGAGTGCTAAGGTGAAGGTTGACAGGAGTCCTTCATATAATTTGGTGGCAGCAGTGGGAACAAAATAGCCATAGGGCTGCCATAGCTAGAAGAAGGTTGTGGGAGGACCATGTGTGGGTCACCACAGAGACCCTAAAGCAAACCTATCCTGGGGTTTGCTTGGCAAGATTTGTTCAGAGGAGGTTTGCCATGGTTTTCTGCCGAGGAGGCTGAGAAAGTGTGACTTGCTTGAGGTCACCCAATAGGCAGGGAATTGAATCCTGGTCTCCAGAGTCCTAGGAGTTTATCATACGATGGAATTTGGAGGTATAATGCAGTGGCAATCCGTACACAATCATGGGGTTTCATGTTATTGCGAATGAGTGTATCTCACACAATTTCGGGCAATTTGAAGTCATTCCGAACGCAATCGTGGGGTTTTACGTAATTGCGTATTAGAGTATCTCACCCAATTTCAGACTCGTGCCAGACCCTATCATGTGGTTTTGTGGGCAAGATTTCTTCAAGAGGGGGTTTGCCTTCACCCCCCCCCCCCCTTTGCTCTTTCCTCCCAAACAGCAGCTTTCCTCTCGGGAAAATCACAGCAAAAGATTATAGAAATTGTAGTGTGTTTCTGATAAAGGGAATCCATGGCAGATCTAGAGATGCATTTCATACTCAAGCAAATGTGAATTGACTGCGAATTTGTTTTTTTTATATATTTTTATTTATACAAACAAACCATACAAACAAATTACTTCTCACAAACACAAACTACATACAACAGTCCATACCTCTAAACATATATATTAACATTCATATCTACATTCAAACCCTAACCATACAAACATTTCATCTTCATTTCTATTATTCTACCTTATCTTCTTCATCTTGAATTACACTTTCATCCTCATTCGTTACCCCACTATCATCCTATCTAAAAAAAACTTCCTTTCCACCAATAAATGTTCATCTAGTGGTTGTTTTGACTTTCTTGTATCTACATTTATCTACATTGCATTTCTTATACATTTCTTATGTCTATATTTATCATTTGTTATTGAAGAACCCATCTCTAGTTGAAGTATTCTTAAATCTTATACATCTCTAGTTAAAACTATCTTATACAAATTCATTTTTGTACATACAAAGAAAACTAAGATATTTAATCATTATTCTCATCTTTTCTAATATTATTTACTTCGTATATTCTAAAAATTCTATCTTAAAATATATTCATTGTTGCTATTTTACCCCATTCTTTTTCAAGAAATTCATATACTAACTTCCATTCTTCTATAAAAATTTCCTCAGAGTTTTCATTCAGAGCTTGTGTCAATTTGTCCATCTCCATTCCATCATATAATTTAAATAACCATGCTTCTTTTGTTGGTATATCAACATCTTTCCATTTAGAAACACAACATATTCTTGCAAGTGAGGTCATATAAAATGCAATTTTTCCATGTTTAGCCTCAAATTTATCTTCAAAAATTCCCAACAGGAAAAAATCACGTTCCAATTTTATCTCTTCCTTTAAGATCTCATTCATTGACTCTCTTATCATCCCCCAAAATTTCCTTGCCCATTTACATGTCCACCAACTATGATAGAATGTACCTATCTCTTTTTTGCATTTCCAACATATATTGTTTGATGACTTCTTGATTTTTGCAAGCTTTTCTGGGGACAAGTCCCATCGGTAGAACATTTTGTAAAAATTTTCTTTTAAATTTTGAGAGGCTGTGCATTTATTTATATTCCCCCAAATTTTTTCCCATTGTGACAGCTGTACCGAATGTCCTACATTTTTAGCCCATGTAATCATTGAATCTTTAATTACTTCCTTTTCTATATCATACTTTAAAAGAACCTTATACAATTTCCCTATTACTTTACTATTATCTTTAACTAATATTTTGGATATCTCTGAAGTCCCTTTATCCATTTCAAATCCATAAGTCTTTCTTGTACCTTTCAAATATTTGCCTATAAGTGAGCCAGTTCAACTCGCATCCTTCCTTAACCAGTATCTGTCTTGATTTCAGTTCCCAACCTTCCTCTTTCCATTTCCAGTAAATCTTTGTATGTACACCATCTCCCTTCCTTGCACATCTCCTTTCTGTAAAAGGCTTCATATGGGGAGACCCACAGACCCATTTTTAGTATTCTTCTTCTTCTATATTTATTCTCATCAGCTATCTCCTTATATAATGATTGGAGAAGTTTTTGTTCTGCTTGTCCTTCCCATATGCTATATATGCGTGCCATCCATAATTTGCCCCATCTCCTTCTAGTTCTAGAAGCTTATTATCAGCTAATAGGACCCAGTCTTTCATCCATAATAATGAACAGACCTCAAAATAAAACTTTAAGTTTGGGAGGTTTAGGCCACCTCTATCTTTTGAGTCTTGTAGTATTTTAAGTTTAACTCTTGGTTTTCTACCTCTCCAAATAAACTGTGAGATGTCTTTATGCCAGTCATGTAAAATTTTGTCACAATTTATAATAGGAATCATCTGAAACATAAAAAAAGATTCAAGTTAGAATATTCATCTTTATTGTAGATATCCTTCCTAGGAGCGATAGATTTAATTTATTCCAATACAACGTATTGCTTCTGATCTTGCTCCATAATTTCCTGTAGTTATTATCAAACAAATCAATCAATCTTTTTGTAATCTGAACACCTAGGTACTTAATTTTCTTCACCACTTTTATACCCACTCTTTCTTCTATCTCCTTCTCTTCCTCTCCTTTCAAGTTTTTAGTTAAAAGAGCTGATTTACACTTATTTATCTTACATCCAGTTATATGGCCAAATATTTTTAATATCTCTCAGACTTTCACAATACTTTCCTTTGGGTCCCCCATTCTTATAATTACATCATCTGCAAATGCCCTTATTTTGTAATTATGTTTTTTAATCTTACATCCCTTTACATTGGCATCCCTCTTTATTCTCTTTATCAACACCTCTATAATCAGCAAAAACAACAATGGGGAAAGAGGACACCCCTGTCTTGTCCCTCTTTGAATTCCAATAAATTTCGTTCTTTCACTGTTAATTCTTATTTGTGCTTTTTGGTTTTTGTAAATCTTTCCCATCCAATTTGTAAAATTTTCTCCTACCTTTAATTCTTTCAATAATTTCAGTAACGTGTCCAACTAACAGAATCGAAGGCCTTCTCGAAATCTAAAAAAAATTAAACCAATTTTTTATCATTATTACATCCATAATATTCTAATATATCCAGGACAACCCCTATGTTCTCTCTCATATGTCGGTTTGGTAGGAATCCTCTTTGATCTTCTTCTATTGTGTTTTTAAGGCATTTCTTTAATCTACTGGCCAAAATATTTCTAAATATTTTATAATCTACATTAAGAAGCGATATGAATCTATAATTCGATGGATCTTGTATGTCCTTCCCTTCCTTAGGAATCAGGTTGATCTCTGCTCCATTCCAACTGTCTGGCACCTTTCCCTCTAGTGCTTCGTTCATGATCCTTTGTAAGGGATTCCATAATTCCTTGACATACGTCTTGTAGAATAAAGCCGTTAGTCCATAATTCCCTGGCGCCTTTCTCAATTTACTTTGTTTGCTTGCTTCTCTTATTTCTCCTTCCTCTATAGGATCATTCAGATGTTGTCGCTGTTCTTCCGTAAAAATCTCTAGATTACACTTGGTCAAGTACTCTTTAATTTCATCTTTCTGAATAGTCTGTTTTGTGTATAACTTTTCATAAAAATTTAGGAAGACATCTGAGATATCACCTTGTTGTGTAACTATTTCCTCTCCTTTTCTGATGCTATTGATAAATTTCTTACTTCTTTCTTTCTTTAACTTATTTGCCAACCATTTGCCTGATTTGTTTGCATGTTCAAAGTAGTTTTGTTTTTCACTTTTCAGTTTTCTCTCTAGTTCACTTATATCTTCCTGTTCCACCTGTCTCTTTAATAGCTTTATGTTCTTTTGAACTTCCGGTGGCATGGCCATGCAAAGATCACCTCTGTAGAGAAGGCTCCAGAGATTATCGCTACTCTGTGGAGACAGGATCAATTGGGGTGAGGTACCAGTTGATCAAAAGTATTCCCCGGATAAGGGGGAGGCAGAGGGGTTCAACAAAGATCTCCAGCTCTGAAGTTTCTGGGAGTTGAGAAGGAAACAGAGAGAGAAAGAATGTCATGAAGAGAGGCTGAGAGAGATGAGCGACCATGTCTGCAGTAAGCAGTTGCAAGCCGCAGCTTGACAACAGGGGTACGGCCACCACTTTTTACACTTCATTTCAAATAATTTCAGAAGAAACTCTATCATTTATTCCATCAATCTTTATTACTTTCGTCAATATAAAGACCCATCTGGATAAGGAAATGGACTGATGAATGGTGAGGGAGGATTGGACTGAGACAAGAAAGAGAGTTGAGAAGGAGAAAAGAAAAAATAGAGTGAAAAACTGAGTGGATAATCAGTTTTTGATTATCTGAAGGAGAAAGAGAATAAGACACAGTGAAATGGAAAGGAGAAGAGTTAAAGAGTCAAAGAGAGAAATGAAGGGGAAAAGGAAAAAAGAGAGAAAGGGGGGAACGAAAAGTGAGGAGGAAGAATCGAAGAAGGGAGGAAAGAGCTTTCCTTTTTGTAAGTTGCCTGATTTTTAAAGCACCCCCCCCCTTCCTCATCTCTCTACCTCTGTTTTGCATTTCTTCTTTCTTCTTGTTGTTTTTGGAAAGTTTCTTTTTGTTTTTGGAAAGCTTCCCCCTCTGAGGAGGAGAGAAGGACATACACAGCTGGTGCTTGTTTGGTTGTTTGAGGGAGGTGCTGGCTGTGGAAAGACGCTGGACGCTGAGGAGGACGCTAAATGCTGGAGTGGATTTGCGAGGTGGAGCGGAGGAGGTACATTGCGGAGAGGAGATGGCATCTGCCGGCCTGTTACTTGTGAAGCCGCTGGAGCAGGAGAGTGTAGAGGGTTTTTTCCCCTCCTTCTCTACACTTTTCATTCTACACTTTTTGCTGTTCCCTTGGCTTTGTAGGCTGATATTGGGTTTATTGGCTTGACGGGGGTTGGGCTATTTAAGGGGTTTCTTGGGGGACTTTGATTAACTGAGAGTGGGTGATTTGGAAGAAAAAACAAGATATTGAAGGCAAGAAGAAAACGCAAGATGGTGACTGTCCCCATAAAAAGAGTTTGAGATCCAGTAAGAAGAAAATTGTGCTGCGTATTGCCAGCAGTGCCCAAGGTCCCATAGGTGGACTCAGTTAAGAACTAACTGCGGGTGGACTTGCAGAAGAGTGCTGTGTAATACCCAGAAATTACCCAGAAAGGTGTGTTTTTACCCAGAAATTGGGGAATTCAGCTTTGAATAGGGGTTAGATCATGCAAGGAGCTGCTGTAAGTTTAAAACACTCAGTCGCCAGCAGACGCATGCCTTGGAAATGTCTCCCTTTTGTGATGGACAGAAACCATCTTGATCAAAGCAGTGTCCACTACAGCGGAGGTAGTCAGAGACCTACTGAAGGATCAAAAAACATGAACCTAGGATGTTAGATACACTTCAAAAAGTTTCCTTAGAAGACTGATTGTCTCTTTGTCTAGAGACCCTTTTGAAAACCTTATAAAAGGTCTCCTAAATTTAAGGCACCTTGACCTTCTTGGTCATTTGCAGCCAGAATCTCTGTCAGTCTGCTGTAGCCTTAAGCATTAGAGCAGACTTGTTTCACAGTCAAATCCCTTACACAGATTGAACATCCTTGGGAACAGACCTCAACATTTGTATGTATTTCCATTCGTGATGCCTGTTGACTATTCCACTCTAACACGTTATTTCTTGAGCCTTGTATGAATGTGTGCGTGCGTGCATTGTGTGTTTGAACTCCTGTATCAATAAAAGAGACACTGAGTGCAGTTAAAGCCTCTGTCCTATTTCTGGATTCCCAGTTCCTGGTATACACACCGAAGGGAGGTCCCGCAGGATCTTGTAAGCAGACCCCTCTTGCAGTTTGGTATTTAGAATTCCCCAAATAGAACACTTGTGCTTACATTTTTGTCAAACACTGCCTCCCATGAGCTCCTAGAGGCAGGGACAAATTTAAATAACAAAAGGACCCCCCTGCCCCCTCATGGGAGGGGCCACCCAGAAGGTCCAGTTGTTCTCCAGCCTAAGAGCCAGCAGGCTAAGGCCAGAGGCAAGCAAGGTTCTTATAAGAGTCCATCACTGTGATGATCAAGTCTGCAGTCTGTTCTTGTGTTCTTATCTGGCTGGAGAGGGAGCGTGTCCCCTCGTCATCCCACAGCAGCACCAAGGGTGGGAAAGAGGATCAAACCTTCTCTGCTGGAAATGGACGTATAACAGGTAAGAACCAACGTTCATTTTCCCAGAGGAGAAGGTGAGATCCTCCTGAAACTTGGGATTTACCAAAGCCCTCCCTTAAGCAGGGGGGGAGTGCTGCGTAGAAGGAGAGGACAGGGGGAGGATGCGCTGGAGCACTCTCCTGCCAAAGGCAGCCTCGGCTGACTGGTAGAGGTCAAGCTTGTAGTGCTTGATAAAGGTAGAAGGTGTCTTCCAGATTGCAGCCCTGCAGATCTCTGTTAGGGGGGCACTGGTGGCCCAGGCCGCAGAGGAGGCCGCATTCCTGGTTGAGTGTGCGACCACCCCCTCAGGTCGCGAATAGCCCTGAGATCTGTAGCAGGCCACGATATATTCTCTAATCCATCTAGCCAAGGTAGAAGGAGAAACTTTCTTTCCTTTTTTGCCTTGCTGAAGGAGACAAAAAGGGCCTCTGAGGCTCTGAATGGTCTTGTCCTGTTGAGGTATACCTTAATTGCCCTGCGGACATCAAGAGTATGCCAGATTTTCTCTAGCTCAGTCGCTTGGCAAGGACAGAAGGAGGGTAGTATGATGTCCTGGGATGAGTGGAAGGCAGAGTTTACCTTAGGGATGAAGGTGAGATCCGTACAAAACAAGACCAAATCTGGCCTGAACACACAGAGGTCTTCCCGCACCGACAGGGCGGAGAGCTCGGATACTCTTCGGGCTGAGGTGATGGCGGTCAAGAAGAGCACTTTCCAAGACATATGTCTGAGGGGCACCTCTCTCAGCGGCTCAAAGGGATGAATGGTGAGAGCCTTGAAGACAGTGTGTAGATTCCATGAGGGAAACCTATGCTTTGTCGGAGGGGCATGTTGGTGATCCCTTTTAGGAGCCCCCTTAGGTGAGGGTTGGAGGAGATTGCAGCTGCTTCATTATGGGGGAGGATAGAAGTAATTGCCACTACCTGCTTTTTGAGGGTGTTAGGTCGGAGGCCCTGGTCTATGCCCTCCTGCAAGAACAACATCAGTGTTGAGGCAGAGAATTGGAGAGGGTTGATATGCTTGTAAGAACACCACCTGCGAAATGCTCTGAAGGTATATTCATAGATTCTTTGTGTGGAAGGACGTCAAGAAGTGAGGATGGAATTAATCACCTGTGGAGAATATCCATATTGCTGGAGCATGTGGCGTTCAACCTCCACGCTTGGAGCTGAAGCCAGGCCGGGTTGGGATACCTGGCCCGGAGAGAGAAGGTCCTGTCACACCGGAAATTCCAGGCTGTTCGTGGCCATTGCCAGGATCTCTGAGTACCAGGCTCTGCAAGGCCATGCTGGAGCCACTAGGATCATGTCGGCCCTCTCTCTCCTGATCTTGTTCATGACCTTGGTCAGAAGGGAGAATAGCAGGAATGCAAAGAGAAGGGTCCTGGGCCAGGTGAGGTTCAGGGCATCTATGTCCTCCGCTCCCTGAGACCAATATCTCGAGATGAAGCATGCTGTCTTGGCATTTACTGGAGAGGCAAAGAGGTCTATCTCTGGCTGACCCAGATGGTTGACAATCATGTTGAATACCTCTGGGTGCAGGCTCCATTCACCCTGGTGAATGTCCATCCGGCTCAACCAGTCCACTGTGTTGAGTTCCCCCTGGACGTGTTCCACCTCCAAGGACAGCAGGTTGGTCTCTGTTCAATTTAGAAGTAAGCCTGCTTTGTCCCGCCCTGGCAGTTGATGTGGGCCTTTGCGGTGATATTGTCAGTCCTGATAAAAACAGCTGTGCCTCGAACCAGGTGAGCAAAGTTGAGAAGGGCCAGCCTGACTGCCTTCAGATCAAGCCAGTTGATGCTTTGCTGCTGGTTGGAGGGGTCCCATCTGCCCTGTGTCAGGTGTGGTCTGCAATGGGCACCCCAGCCCCTGAGACTCGTGTCGGTTGTGATCTGAATCAGGTCTGGCTTCCAAATGGGGCAGCCTCTGCAGTTGGCAATTTACATGCACCATTTGAGGGAGCGGAGAACTGTTGTTGGCACCATGACGGGAAGCTTGGCCTTCTTGGCTATGGCATCCTGATGTGGGAGCAGGAGCCACTGCAGGGGCCTTGAATGAAGATGTGCCCAAGGGAGGCGGTCTGTGGCAGAGATCATGAGGCCCTGCAGGTGTGCTAAGGTGGGAAATGGGATGGTCCTGGCTTCCAGGACTGACTGATTAGTCGGTTGAAGAGAATAATAGAATCATAGAAGCATAGAATCATAGAATCATAGAGTTGGAAGTGACCACAACCCCCTGCCATGCAGGAACTCCAAATCAAAGCATCCCTGACAGATGGCCATCCAGCCTCTGCTTAAAGACCTCTAAGGAAAGAGATTCCACCACACTCCGAGGGAGTGTGTTCCACTGTTGAACAGGCCTTACTGTCAGGAAATTCCTCCTAATGTTGAGGTGGAATCTCTTTTCCTGCAATTTGTACTCATTGTTCCGCGTCCTAGTCTCTGGAGCAGCAGAAAACAAGTTTGCTCCCTCCTCAATATGACATCCCTTCAAATATTTAAACAGGGCTATCTTATCACCTCTTCACCTTCTCTACTCCAGGCTAAACATCCCCAGTTCCCTAAGGCGTTCCTCATAGGGCATAGTTTCCAGACCCTTCACAATCTTAGTTGACCGCCTTTGGACATACTCCAGTTTCTCCACATCTTTTTTGAATTGTGGTGCCCAGAACTGGACACAGTATTCCAGGTGGGGCCTGGCCAAAGCAGAATAGAGTGGCACTATTACTTCCCTTGATCTAGACACTATACTTCTATTGATGCAATCTAAAATTGCATTGGCCTTTTTAGCTGCCACATCACACTGTTGACTCATGTTCAGCTTATGGTCTACTTGGACTCCTAGATCCCTTTCACATGTGGTCTCATACAGCCAGGTGTCCCCCATTTTATATCTGTTCATTTCATTTTTCCTCCCTAAGTGCAGAACCTTACATTTCTCTGCGTTGAATTTCATCTTGTTAGCATTGGCCCAGCTTTCTAGTCTATTCAGGTCATTTTGAATTTTGATCCTGTCCTCTGGGGTATTAGTTACTCTTCCTAATTTAGTGTCATCTGCAAATTTGGTAAGTATGCCCTCAATTCTGTCATCCAAATCATTAATAAAGATGTTGACTAGCACTGGGCCCAGTACAGAACCCTGTGGGAACCAACTGGTCACTTCTTTCCAGGTTGAAAAGGAGCTATTGTTGAGCACCCTTAGAGTTCGGCCACTCAACCAATTACAAATCCATGTAACAGTTAACTTGTCTAGCCCACATTTTACAAGCTTGTTTGCAAGAATGTCATGGCGAATTTTGTCAAAGGCCTTACTGAAATCGAGGTATACTATATCCACAGCATTCCCTTCATCTACCAAGCTGGTAATTTTACCAAAAAAAAGAGATCAGATTTATCTGGCATGACTTGTTTCTCTGAAACCCATGTTGACTTTTTGTGATTATGGCATTGGCCTCTAAATGTTCACAGACTCTCTGCTTAATGATCTGCTCTAGAATCTTTCCTGGCATTGATGTCAGACTAACTGGACGATAATTGTTGGGATCCTCTTTTTTTCTCTTTTTGAAGATGGGGACAACGTTTGCCCTCCTCCAGTCTGCTGGGACTTCTGTTCTCCTGGAGTTCTCAAAGATTATTGCCAGTGGTTCTGATATTACATTTGCCAGTTCTTTTAATACTCTAGGATGTAGTTCATCTGGTCCTGGAGATTTATATTCATTTAGGTTAACCAGGTATTCCTGTACTATCTCTTTATTTATTCTGTGCTGAAATTCACCTATTCTGTATACTGCTCCATTATCCTTAGGTTGAGCACCCTTTGCCCTTTCTGAGAATACTGAAGCAAAGAAGGTGTTGAGTAATTCTGCCTTTTCTCTGTCCCCTGTTAGCATTTTGCCATCTTCTGCACGCAGTGGCCCAACCATTTCCTTTTTCTTCCTTTTGCTGTGGACATATCCAAAAAAGCACTTTTTATTGTTCTTAACCTCTCTAGCAAGCCTGAGTTCATTCTTCACTTTAGCTTTTCTGACTGTACCCCTACATGTGCTGGCTGTTTGTTTGAATTCCTCTTTCATGATTTCCCCATTTTTCCATTTCTTATACATGTTCTGTTTAAAACTTAGCTCAGTTGAAAGTTCCTTAATCATCCATCCTGGCTTTTTGAGACATCTTCCATTTTTCTTCCTCATTGGAACTGTTTGAAATTGTGCCTTCAGTATCTCCTTTTTGAGAAACTCCCATCCGTCCTGAACTCCCTTCTCTTTTAGTATTCCTGACCATGGGATCACCCCCAGTATTTCTCTAAGTTTATTGAAATCAGCTCTCCTAAAGTCTAGAGTGCATGTCTGACTATGCCTAGCTTCTCCCTTCCACTGTATAACAAACTCCAGGAGAACATGGTCACTTCCACCTAAGGATCCCACCACTTGCACCCCATCAACTAGGTCTTCCCTGTTGGTTAAGATAAGATCTAAAATGGCTGATCCCCTTGTTGCCTCTTCCACCTTTTGGACAATGAAATTGTCTTCCAGGCAAGTGAGGATTTGGCTGAGTTTGACTTCCAGCAAATATCAGGATAGTTGAACTCACTCATCACTACTACATCTCTCCTTTCTGAGTGTGTGATTACCTGTTCTACAAAGGCATCATTCAATTCCTCTGCCTGAGTCGGGGGTCTGTAGTAGACTCCCACAGTAACATCCCTGTTATTTCCCTCTCCTTTAATTTTTATCCAGATGCTCTCCACCTGGCTTCCAGTATTGACTTTCTGGATCTCTTCACTGGTGTAAATATCCCTGACATACAATGCTATTCTTCCTCCTTTCCGGTTTGGCCTGTTTCTCTTAAAAAGGTTATATCTCTCTATTTCTACATTCCAATGATGAGACTCATCCGACCAGGTTTCAGTGATGCCTATTATATCATATTTGCCTTGTTGTGCTAGGAGTTCCAGTTCATGCTGCTTATTTCCCATACTCTGCGCATTAGTGTAGAGACATCTAAGACCATGTGTCCTCTTTACTTGCTCGTTTTTTTGCCTCCTACTGTTGGGTCCTTGCACTGTTTGCCTTATTCCCTCTATGACACTTTGACTATTCTCTCCAGCCCTTTTGCCTTCCAGAATGCTGTCTCCCACATAACTCAGTATAAAGCCCTCCTGATCAGATTGTTCAGACTGTTGGCAAAAACTGGCGTGAGATGCAGCCCATCCCTTGCCAGAAGTCCCTCCTCATGGAACCACAGCCCTTGATCCAAGAATCCAAACCGTACTTGGCGGCACCATCTACGGAGCCAGTTATTCACCTCTGCTATTTTCCTCTCCCTTCCTGGACCATGCCCTTCTACCGGGAGAAGAGATGAGATGACGACCTGTGCATCCTTCTCTTTCAGCTTCCTTCCCAGAGCCTCATAATCCCTTATGAAGGCTGTGCCTTGCAGTATCATTGATTCCCACATGAACCAAATGAAAGGGGTATTGATCTGTAGGCTTGAGAAGTCTTGTCAGACTCTCCGTCACATCACGGATCTTTGCCCCAGGAAGACAACATACCTCCCGAGACATCTTGTCAGGCCCACAAACCACTCCTTCGGGACCCCTCAGCAAGGAGTCCCCCACCACCACCACGCGCCTCCTTCCAGGCTTAGCAGTGTCTATTCCCTTTCATGATACTCTCAGGCTCCCCTGCTCTGTCCCTGATGTCTGTCCCTGCTGCTTTTCCTCATCATCTCTGACAACAGAGAGAGATTCAAAGCGATTCTGTAGCTGCAAGCTACTCACAGAACGTTCCCTGGTTTCCTTACTTCTGTGTGTGACCTTCCTCCAAGCATCTACCTCTGTTTTATGTGCAGTGACCTCCTCCACCCCAGCAACTTCCTCTGTGTGTTTCCCACCCAAGACATTCTGTTCTGTTCTGTTCTGTTCAGGAGAATCTCCTGCTCTCTATGATGCTGGAGTGCAGATACCTGCTCCTCTAGCTGCTGTACTTTCTCTTCCAAGAGGGCTACCAACTTGCACTTGGGGCAGGTGTAGTTCCCCACATCTGTAGGCAAGAAGACAAACATCCCACAGGTGTTGCAGGTGACTGCTGCAGGGCCTTAAGTTTCCATACTGAGAAATCTTAAGGAGGCACTGAAACAAGACTGTGGCCTTCTCTTGCTAGACTTGGCCTTTGTTCCCAAGCTCTGTCACTGAGTTCAAGTCCCAGGGCCTATAGTTATGTAGAGAGCTCCTGGCTACTAGCTCCCTCCAGAGGCAAGTCTCTGATTCACTTCCTCTAAGGCTTCAGGCCAGCTTCTCTTCTTTTGTTTAAAAACTTCCTTGACTAGAAAAGAAAAATTACAATTCTTGTGTAGACTTAAGAGGTCTGGCTTCTTCCAGCAATGACTGCTAGAATACAATGGGCTCAAGTGTAAATTAGATTAGATCTCACCCAAGCACATGGACTAGAGCCTCCTCCTTCTCTTTCTCCTTTCTTAAAGGAAATGAACCCTCTCCAAGTCTTGTGTAGACTTAAGAGGTCTGGCTTCTCCCAGCAATGGCTCCCAGTAATGCAATGGGCTCAAGTGTAAATTAGATTAGATCTCACCCAAGCACATGGACTAGAGCCTCCTCCTTCTCTTTCTCCTTTTTTAAAGGAGAAGTGATTCTGTCCTGCGACAGGGAGACAGTGCCCTAAGAAGTGTTGATTATTGCCCCTTGGTGCTGAATGCATTGGGTTGGGGAGAGTGCACTCTTCTCCAAGTTAACAAGGAAGGCGTGGTCTTGAAGTGAGTGTAAAATCTTGGCAACATCGAGTCGGCCTTGGCAGAGAGAGGCGGAGCGAAGGAGAAGATCGTTGAGGTATGGATAAACGTGGATGTGTGAGGTTCTCCAGTGGGCTACAAGCGCTACCATGATCTTGGTGAAGACCCTGGGGGCAGATGACAGACCAAAAGGAAGTGCCTTGTACTGGGTTCTGTTAAGGAGATCCCCTGCCCTGCTAACCTTATGCAGGTCATCACAGAGGAGTGGAAGAAGCCAGCCCTCAGCAGGCCCTGCCACTCAAGAAGCTTTACAACTTCCCCCCGAGCGTCATGGAGAAACTACAAGTCCCTCCCATGGATGCCCCAGTGTCAGCCGTGGTGTCTTCTTCAGTCTTCTCCAAGGAGGGAGAGGACTCCCTGAAAAGTCTGGAAGACAGAAAAGCCGAGTCTGCCTTGAAAAAGGCCCACGAGGCCCTGTCTATTGCCATGAGGGCAGCGGCCGCCTCCTCCATGGTAGCTAGGGCCTCCATCCAATGGATGGTCAAACACTAATCACAGACAAAGCCTCCATCCTGAATCGATGGACTGAACATTTCTAAAGTCTCTTCAGTGCCAACCGAGTAGTCCAAGGCTCAGCTATCCAACATATGATACAACAACAGATGAAAAATGAACTGGACGTGGTTCCCACTTTGGAAGAAACCATTAAGTCCATACAGGAGATGAAAAATGGCAAGGCAGCCAGGATTGATGGAATCCCATCTGAAGCTTGGAAACACGGAGGTCATGTAATCCATGCTAAATTCCACGAGCTCCTTGTGAGTTGCTGGGGAAAAGGTGAACTGCCATCAGATCTCTGAGATGCAGTTGTCATCACCGTGTATAAGAAAAAAGGAGCAAAATCCTATACAGCTTGGTAGATGAAGGGAATGCTGTGGATATAGTATATCTTGTTTTCAGTAAGGCCTTTGACAAAGTTTCCCATGACATTCTTGCAAACAAGCTGGAAAAATGTGGGCTAGATAAGTTAACTGTTACATGGATTTGTGATGGTTGACCCACTGAACCCAAAGGGTGCTCAGCAATGGTTCATTTTCATGCTGTAGAGAAGTGAAAAGTGGGGTGCCACAGGGTTCTGTCCTTGGCCCAGTGCTATTCAACATCTTTATCAATGACTTTGATAACAGAATTAGGAGCATACTTATTAGATTTGCAGATGACACAAAACTAGGAGGAGTAGCTAATACCCCAGAGGACAGGATCAAAATTCAATATGACCTGAATAGATTAGAAAGCTGGGCCAAAGCTAACAAAATGAAATTCAACACAGAAAAATGTAAGGTTCTGCACTTAGGGTTGAAAAATGAAATGCACAGATATAGGATGGCGGACACCTGGCTGAATGAGACCACATGTGAAAGGGATCTAGGAGTCCAAGTAGACAACAAATTGAACATGAGTCAACAGTGCAGTGCAGCAGCTAAAAAGGCCAATGTAATTTTAGGCTGCATCAATAGAAGTATAGTGTTTAGATCAAGTGAAGTAATAGTGCCACTCTATTCTGCTTTGGTCAGGCCCCACCTGGTCAGGTCCAGTTCAGGGCACCACAATTCAAAAAGGATGTGGAGAAACTGGAGCAGATCCAAAGGATTGCGCCTAAAATGGTGAAGGGTCTGGAAACCATGCCCTATGAGGAACGACTTAGAGAGCTGGTGGTGTTTAGCCTGGAGAAGAGAAGGTTAAGAGATGATATGATAGCCCTGTTTAAATACTTGAAGGGATGTCACATAGGGGAGGGAGCAAGCTTGTTTTCTGCTGCTCTAGAGAACAGGACCTGGAACAATGGATGCAAATTGCAGGAAAAGAGATTCCATCTCAACATTAGGAGGAACTTCCTGACAATGAGGGCTGTTCGACAGTGGAACACACTCCCCCAGAGTGTAGTGGAGTCTCCTTACTTGGAGGTCTTTAAGCAGAGGCTGGATGACCATCTGTCGGGGATGCTTTGATCCTGCATGGCAGGGGGTTGGACTGGATGGCCCTTGTGGTCTCTTCCAACTCTGTGATTCTGTGATTCTGTGATCAGTGAATATCTAAATCTCAAAGTGCATAAATACTGATAAATGGAAATAAAACAAAAAATTGCCCAGTCCGAAAAGGAGTGAAACAAAGTTTCCCCCTTTCCCCCCTATTATTCATTACAGTTTCAGAGATACTAGACAACTTAATAAGATCAAAAGAAAGCATTAAAGGAATAAAAGTTAAAAGAAACAAGTATAAAATGAGATCCTATGCCGATGACATAGTAATAACCTTGTCCATTCCTCTGGAAAGTATCAGCCCTCTTCTAAAAATTATAAAAGAATATGGAAGGTATGCTGGTTTTAAAACCAATGATAAAAAGACCAATAAGTTAACACTGAATATGACTAAGAAACAAAGGGAAGATCTAATGAAAATATCTGGATTTGAAATAAAGAAAAAAAAGTGAAATATCTAGGAATAAATATAACTACAAAAATTCTGACTTATTCAAAAATAACTATGGATTGATCTGGAAAGAAATCAAAAGCAATTTACAAAGTTAAATTTATCATGGATTGGGAGAATCTCAACCATAAAGATGAATGTTCTATCAAAAATTCTATACTTATTTCTAACACTCCCAATCATTATGAAAGATTTGAATAATTTGAATAATGGGAAAAAGATTTGTCTGACTTCATATGGAATAAAAACAAACCTAGAATTAAGATGAAAACTTTGCAGGATATTAAAGATAGAGGAGGACTGAGTGTACCAAATTTAAAAATTTACTACCATGTGTGTTGTCTCAACTGGGTCAAACAATGGATTAGTATTAAGGAAGAGAAAGTGTTACAGCTGGAAGGATTCGATTTGCCATATGTCTGGCATGCGTATTTGATTTATGAAAAGGTAAAAGTAAATAAGCAATTCAATGATTACTTTGTCCAAAAATCTCTACTTAGAATTTGGCAAAAGTACAAATGTAAATTAATACGGGACATACCAGGATGGACTTCAGTTAATGAAACCTTTTTTCGAAGAGAAAGAATAAAACAAGAAAATTGGCCTACATATAAAGAATTATTAACTCTAGAAAATGGAAATTAAAACAATGGAAGAACTAACACAAGAAGACTTCAAATGAATTCCTCTACAGGCAGATCTATGAAAGATTTAAAATTGATTTAAAAAATACACCAAATCCAGAAAAAAGATTCAGATTTTGAAAAACTCCTTCTGTATGAAAATCAACATACTATATCAAAAATGTATAAACTATTGTTAAATGTAGAAATAGAACAAGAAACCATTAAACAATATATAATCTGATGGTAGAGTTTGGTAAACCTATCCCCATGGAAGATTGGGGAAAAAACTGGAAAAGAAGACTAAAGCATACTCTAAGTTATGACATAAAAGAGAACTATTTCAAAATACAATTCAGGTGGTATTTGACACCTGGAAAATTATCTAAAATATATAAAAATAATAAAGATGAATTTTGGAATTGTCACAAAAAGAAAGGAACTACAATACAACTGTGCCCGAATTAAAAAAAAAAATCCAAATAAATACTGCATTGAGAAAATTCTACACACAAAGATGACCATGGATCCCAAATTATATCTGCTGGGAATGCTAGAAGAAGACCTGGGAAAAAATATGGGAAAATTGTCTTTTACTTAACCACAGCAACAAGAGCTGTTATCGCAAAAAAATGGAAGAGTAATGAAGATCCAACACTTCAGGATTGGCTATTGTAAATATATGAGATAATGGAGTTA
This sequence comes from Urosaurus nigricauda, assembly GCA_034509955.1. Lineage (NCBI taxonomy): Eukaryota > Metazoa > Chordata > Lepidosauria > Squamata > Phrynosomatidae > Urosaurus > Urosaurus nigricauda. The sequence goes on from JAOEGL010000006.1 coordinate 53,295,959, forward strand.
GATAAACTGACCTGTTTAATGAAAGATAAGAACAATACAGGAGGGATGGTCTCCTGTAATTAATTATTTAGTGGGGGAGGGGGGGGCAGAACCAGTGTGATAGCCTTTGATGGATAAAATGTTAGCTCGCAGTAAATTGTTAATATATGTATTTAGATAGAAAATAATGGAATTATAACTGTCTAAGTTTCTATAATAGGTTTAGGGAAAGCAAAACAGGGAAAATAAGTTCATATTATGTTAAAATGTATAAATAATAAAAAAGGATGGATGAAATGTAAAAGGATAGAGAACAAATAAGGAGATAGATATTAATGACAATAATAGGGGAAATGAAATTATCTAGAAGGTCTACTTATTGTAGTTTATAAACTGGATTAGAAATAAATAGTCACAGTAAAGGACAGGAAGTTTTGCTTATTGGTTGTGTTTTTGTACGTTGTTTTTAATTTTTATTTTATAGAAAATTATAAAGATATTATTTTTAAAAAATGTAGCCAAAACTAGAATTTTTAATTTGTTCAAAATCAAGAGGTGCCGGCTACAAGATCCCAGCAAAATTGTTTCCCATTTGCATACCAACAGACCAGGCAATTCAAGACATGAAGCAGAGACAGGCTTCTCCAATTAAAGTTTTATTTTTATTAAACGGGAAAAATCACACAGCAGTACAAGCACACACACATACACACACTCATTCAGTGCATGAGAAATCAGGGGTTAGTGTGGGACAGGCTGTTCACAGCCCACTGGTTAAATGGAAGTGCCAGACTTAGATCAGAGTTCAGAGTGAGGTAGTGTATTTCTGAAATCTAAAGTAGCACACCGAGGGGAGGATTCTAGGGGTTTTTAAGGGCAAAAACTAGCCTCTGGTAAAGGTGTTTGATTGTTTGAGTGAGACAATCTGGTCTGACAACAATCAAGGGAAATGGGGAAAGGGCGAAGTTGATAGCTGCTCATTAGGTGAGAGATCTTAGACAAACGTTGCACATTCTCCTTATTATTAGTGGTGATGGTAGTCCCATTAGTAACTTCCAAACTAGCTGTTGGGCAAGTCCCAAGGATATTCTTCTCCAGGGCTTTTGTGAGGCTGACCTCATCTAAGGGAAGTGCCTCCATGATCTTGGGATAATGGCAGACTTACAGGGCAGGGTCCATCTGAGGTCACGAGGAACACCACACACCAATATTTAAGAAAAATGCACTATGGCATGGATTTAGATAATCTGTCTCATTCAGGAACACCTGAAGCAATTTTTCCTTTTTACAAAATCAGTTGCTTCAATATATGTTTAACTCTATAACTGCGGACGTATTATTTTAATATTATTTCTTCCAGTTTTAAACTCACTTTTCAAAGATGGCCTGAAGGACTTTGCCAATGTGGCCCAGCCTGAGACCTTTACTTTTTAACCTGCATTTTTCTCTGTGGTTGTTAGTGGAACTGCCTGCTACTTGAACTGGACTGACAGGCTGTACAGACCAGCCAAAAGGGTTGCCATCAGGGTGGAATGGGTGCATGGTGACCACACGCCACATGCCCCGACTCCACCCCCAAGCCACTGGAAAGCCGATCAGATGGTGGGAGGATCCATGGCATTTCTTCAGCGCAGCATTTAGACACGGGGAAAAGCCACTGCCATTGCAGCAAAGGCAGCTTTTTGCCAGCTCAAAAAGGAGTGGCTTTCTGCTGCTTCTTTTTGAGCCATCAAATAGCCGGATCAGGGCCATGGCATGTAGTTGCTGCAACTCCAATCCGGCACTCAAAGGAAGCTGCTCCTTTTGGGCCATCTGTTTAGTCCCCAGGATTTTACATTTGCCTGCATACTTTTGCCCATATTTTTCCTTGGTAACTCATTGCTCTGTGTACATATACTGTACTCTTTTTGTTTTTGTCATTTCTACTACTGTCGGACATTCATTGCGCTTGTTCCTGCCTGGCAGGCAAGCCCATTCTGTGAATTGTACTGGATCATTTTCCTGCAGCTTGAACTTCACCGCATTTGAACGTTTACCTCCATGCATACTACCTTTGCTTTACCATTTGTCCACATCATTTGTCCTGTGTGTGGCATTCTGCAGGCACCTTCCTCACTGCTATTTTGAATTGTAACTGTCCTATTTGCCATGCATGCTCGTTTGTACACATTGAATTTATGTTTTACCCACATTTATTGTATTTTGATTGTATTACACCCTCTGTGAGCATGAGTAAGTGTGATTGCAGAATAGGAAATGTTTGTAATCCAGATATCTTTGCTAAAGGTAATACCTACTGATCCTGGACCACTAGGGCCATCCAGTCCAACCCCTTCCCATGCAGGAACTCTCAATTGCATTGGTCTGTACCAATGTTTGCCTTTCATTACTGTTACTGAAGGTATTAACTGTTTATGACATGCTATGTAATTGCCTGTCACAGTGTATGATTGAAGCTTTTTACATATGTTTACCATGGTGATTGACTGTTACAGGGATATGCGGCCTTGTGGCCTGTCTATACTTGAAGTAAAAGATGTGGGGCACACTTGATGTTTTTCCATAGCATCCAGGCCTGGGTGCAGTACCTCAGTTCAGGTGGTTATTCACTGCTGTATCATGTTTGCAGTGTTTCATGCATAATGTTTCAAAAGTTTACTCATTGGAGTATGGTGGTTAAAAATTTACTCAGTTGAGTGTGATTGTTGAAACAGTTTTTGAGTTTCTATATTAGAAATAAGAATCACAAGCAAGTGTTAGTTCTCTTTGCCATTTTATTGTGCATCAATAAATGTCATTTGTTTCATCTTACAACTGTTGTCATAACACTCACTCCGCCGCTGACCTAAGCTTGTCAGTCTAACCCATTTGTATGATTTGCAGAGACCACGAAGAAGAAGGACAGGTTGCTTACCTGTAACAGTATTTCTTCAAGTGGTCATCTGTGAATACATATAAATCCCACCCTTCCTCCCCTCAGTGTCCTGCTCATGATTGGTTCTGCTCCTCTGTCACTTTGTGGCAGAAAAATTTGAAGCTGGGGAAAAGAGCGGTAACTGGGCTTATATAGAGGAGGGGCAGAGCTACTGCCAAAAAGTTGCAAAAAGTTGCAAGCTCTACTTTTGTCCGGGAAAGCTGCCAACACGTGGCTGATAAAGGAGTCTTTAATAAACACAATAAAATGGAAACAAAATACCAGTAATTGCTGGCCGTCGTCAAATACAAAGTCCGCAAGGCAAAAGGCAAATTCAATGAGTGTTCCAAGGTCGAGGGTTATCACAGACAGAGATTCCAAAGCCGTTCCAAAGGTCGCAGGTAATGAATAGTCTGAAGTCAAGCCGAGAGTCAAGAGCTTTCGCCGGGAAACCAAGATAAGCTTTGACAAAAGTTTGTCTTCCCTGATCTCTTATATAGGCCCCAGCTCCTCCCCTCACAGCTGTTTTAACTTGGCTTTCTCTAACAATCTCCGAGAGCGTCTCAGCCCCTCCCGATCTGCTCTCCTTTGAGTAAAGGAAGGGATTTCTGTCTCTTGCTCCTGTGTCTCTTCCAGGCCTGCAACCTCTGCTGTGGAAAGGCTTTCCTCTGAGGAGACCCCAGGCTGCTGAGGTAGGGGCTGTGCCTCCCTGTGTCCCATAGAACTAGGTCCAGGTTCACCCAAGTCTCCAGGATCTAGCAGCACCATGCTAGGACCTGACCCAGCATACTCTTCCTCAGAATCCTCCATGTCCTCCACCTGGCTGTCCCTGACATCACTCCCCCTCCCATTATCCTCCCCCAACCCCTGAGGAGGACGGGGCCGGTCAGGGAAGCGACAATGGAACTCCCGGACCAGGCGAGGAGCATGAACATCCGAGGCGTTCTCCCAGGATCGTTCCTCCGGCCCGTAACCGACCCAGTCAATCAGATACTGTAGCCTGCCTCGGTAATGACGGGAGTCCAGGATCTGGGCCACCTCGAACTCCTGTTCCCCATCGACCAAGACCGGAGCAGGCGGAGGTGTGGCACCGGTGTCAGGCCGAACCCCCGAGGCCGGAAGCAGCAAAGACCGATGAAAGACAGGATGAACCCGCCAGGTCCGTGGCAGTTGCAGCCGGAACGCCACAGGATTCACCTGAGCCACGATCTTATATGGCCCAACAAACCGTGCATCCAACTTGCGACAAGGCCGATGAAGAGGAAGATGGCGTGTGGACAACCAAACCAAGTCCCCCACCTGCAAAGGAGGACCTGGTTGCCGCCGCTGGTCTGCGCCCCGCTTGTAAGCCTCCTTCGCCACTTCAAGCTGCTCCTGCAGCAAGGACTGAGCAGCCCGAAGCTCTTGGAGCCACTGATCCGCTGCAGGAACCGCCGAAACCGGAGCCACAGCTGGGAACCCCCGCGGATGGAAACCTCCAGTGGCGAAGAAAGGCGTTTGCTGCGTCGAGGCATGCACCGAGTTGTTATAAGCAAACTCGGCCAACGGCAGCAAGTCAACCCAGTTCTCTTGCCGGTAACTAGAGTAACAGCGGAGGTACTGTTCCAGTGTCCCATTGGTGCGCTCTGTCTGTCCATCGGATTCTGGGTGATGCGATGAGGACAGGTGTGGAGCCACGTCCAGGAGCCGCAACAAGCTGGTCCAAAACCTGGACGTGAACTGGGCCCCTCGATCAGAAATCACACCCTCGGGAAGGCCATGGAGCCGGAAGATGTGTTGCAGAAACATCCGGGCCGTCTCCTTCGCCGTGGGAAGGCCAACACAAGGCACAAAGTGAGCCATTTTAGAAAAAAGGTCCACCACTACCCAGATAGAAGTACAACCGGCAGAGGGGGGCAAGTCGGTGATGAAGTCCATCGAGATGAGCCGCCAGGGCCCTGACAGCGTGGGCAGAGGCAGCAACAAACCTGCGGGCCGTCCCGGGTGATCCTTGGCCCGGCGACACACCGGGCAAGTGTCCACGTATCGGGCCACCTCTGCCCGGACTCGAGGCCACCAAAACTCCCGGGTGAGGAGGTGCAAGGTCTTGCAAAACCCAAAGTGCCCCGCCGGTTTGGCATCATGGCACAATCGCAAGACCTCCTCCCGACAAGGACCTGTTGGCACATAAAGGCGGCCCCGATGGTACAGGAGGCCATCCCTCAAAGCAAAAGGAGAGGCATCCCCATCCGCCAAATGCTGTGCCACAAACGGGTCCTGGGACTGAAGTTCCCGAACCTGGTCCAACAGCGTGGCGGCCGGTGCGGTGGCAGCGAAATTCTCAGGGCGCAGCAAGGCTGAGTGACACTCCCTGTATGGATCTATAGCATATTCCGGTTTGCGGGAAAGAGCATCAGCCTGCCGATTCCGGGCCCTAGGAACATACTGGAGTCGGAAGTTGAAGCGGCCAAAAAACAGAGACCACCGCTTCTGCCTCTGAGACAACTTCCGGGCCGTCTGAAGATGTTCAAGGTTCCTATGGTCGGTGTGGACCAGGACCGGATGTGCCGCCCCCTCTAGAAGATGCCGCCATGTATCAAAGGCAGCCTTAATTGCCAGCAGCTCCTTCTCCCAGATCGTGTAGTTGCGTTCGGGAGGAGAAAGCTGCCGAGAATAAAAGGCACAAGGTAGCAGGTGTCCGTCAGCTCCCGCGGGCTGAAGCAGCACAGCCCCAATCGCCACATCTGAGGCGTCCGCCTCTACCACAAATGGAGTCCGTGGGTCAGGGTGCTGCAAGATCGGGGCCGAAGTAAACCTTTGCTTGAGGGTGTCAAAAGCCTTCTGAGCCTCCTCCGTCCACAGGAAGCGGGCTGTACCACGCAGCAGCTGAGACAGAGGGTTTGCCAGGGCTGCATAGTCTGCTATAAACTTCCTGTAAAAGTTAGCAAAACCCTGAAACCGCTGGACATCCTTCCGACATCGAGGAGGCTGCCAAGACAACACTGCCTCCACCTTGGAGTTGTCCATGGCCACACCCTGGGCAGAAATGTGGTATCCCAAAAAATCCACCTCCCGAAGGTCAAATGCACATTTCTCCAACTTTGCGTAGAGGTGGTGCTCCCGAAGTCGTTGCAGAACGGCGCGGACGTGAGTATCATGGGCCTCTTGGCTAGGGGAATAAATCAAAAAATCGTCCAGGTAAATCACCACGAACCTGTCCAAATAGTCCCGGAAGACGTCATTCACGAAATGTTGAAAGACAGCCGGGGCATTACATAGGCCAAAGGGCATGACCAAGTACTCGTAATGCCCATACCTCGTCTGGAAGGCCGTCTTCCATTCATCCCCTGCCCGGATTCTCACTAAATTATAGGCCCCCCGGAGGTCCAGCTTAGTGAAAATCCTTGCATGCCGGAGCCTCTCCAGCAACTCCGGAATCAGGGGCAAGGGGTACCGGTTCCGAACAGTGATTCGGTTAAGGGCCCGGTAATCATTACACAACCGTAACTCCCCACATTTCTTCTTGACAAACAACACCGGGGCACCAGCAGGGGATCTGGAGGGCCTGATAAACCCCCTCCGAAGATTTTTTTCCAGAAAATCCCTCAGAGCCGCCAGCTCAGGCTCTGAGAGGGAATACAGGCGCCCCGCCGGAATAGGGGCCCCAGGTACCAAATCAATTGCACAATCATAAGGTCTGTGTGGGGGAAGCCGATCCGCCTCCTTTTCATCGAAAACATCGGCATAGTCCCGATATTTGTCAGGCAGCGTCACAGAGGACTCCTTGGCCTCCGTTGCTACTGCAGCCAGGACTGTCTCTGGCCAGCAATGCTCCTGACAAAATTCGGAGGCAAACAGAACCTCCCGACGTGCCCATGAGATGTGAGGATCGTGCTTGGAGAGCCAGGGCATCCCCAAGACCAAAGGGAAATGCAGTACATCAGCCAGCAGGAACCGGATCTCCTCGACATGGCCCTGGATCTCCAAGTGCAACCCCAAAGTCTGGTGCGTCACTGGACCCGATCGTAGGAGCCGCCCGTCGATGGTCTCCACTGGCCTCGGCTCGGCTAGGGCCTCCATAGGTATCTGGTGGCAAGTAGCAAACCCCAAGTCCATGAAATTACTAGAGGCACCGGAATCTATCATGGCTCCCAGGGGAATGAGCTCCTGGGTAGGGAGCCTAAGGTTGGCGGCCACCAACAAAGGGTCTTTGCAGCAGGGCGGCCGGAGTGGAGCAGGGTCCAGAGATGCACCCAGGTGAGAGACCCGCTTTACACCTGGGCCCTTCCGTTTCCCTGCGCCGATGTCCGGCGCCCCTTGGCAGGGCACTCCCTGGCAAAATGTCCAGAAAGCCCGCAATATAAGCAGAGGCCCTCTCTCCTCCTCCTCTCCTTCTCGGCCCCAGTGAGTCGTGGCCGGGCTCCTCCTAGCTGCATTGGTTCCTCTGCTTGTCCGAAGGAAGCAGCCTCAACGGAAACTGTAGGCGTCGCTGATATAGGCAGTGGAGGGAGAGGCAAGTCTGATCGACGAGCCTGTCTGCGGGCTGCAAGGCGGCAGTCCAGGCGGATCGCTTGGGCAATCAAGGCAGCCAATGTAGCAGGGGGCTCTGAGCGAGCCAGTTCATCCAGGATGGGGTCCGACAACCCCCAACGAAACTGGGCCTGCAGAGCACTGTCGTTCCAAGTCAAGTCCTGAGCGATGAGGCGGAAGGCTGTAGCATATTCTGCCACAGAGCCCTTGCCTTGCTGAAGCGTCTTAACCTGATGCTCTGCAGTCTCCATCTTAACAGGATCTCCCCAGGTAGCCCTCATCTCCTTCAAGAAGTCCTGCAAGCTGTTGAGGACAGGGCTATCCTCATTGAGATAAGGAGTGGCCCATTTGCTTGCAGGCCCAGAAAGCAAACTGATAATGAAGGCCACCTTCCTTGCATCAGTAGTGAATTCTGTGTCTCTGATTTTAAAGTGCAACTTGCACTGAGCTAGGAAACCTTCAAGTTCCTTTCTATCACCAGAATATTTCTCCGGCATTGCCATGAGAGATTTCCCTGGTGGGTGGGAATGTACTTGTTGATGAAGCAAAGCCAGACTCTGCCGCATTTGACCCATTCCCTCGGCGAGCTGTCTGTTTTGTTCTAACAGTTCCTTTACTAACGAGCTCTCCGCCATCTTATCAGCCTGATTATGGTCAAAGCTTATTCTGTCCGGGAAAGCTGCCAACACGTGGCTGATAAAGGAGTCTTTAATAAACACAATAAAATGGAAACAAAATACCAGTAATTGCTGGCCGTCGTCAAATACAAAGTCCTCAAGGCAAAAGGCAAATTCAATGAGTGTTCCAAGGTCGAGGGTTATCACAGACAGAGATTCCAAAGCCGTTCCAAAGGTCGCAGGTAATGAATAGTCTGAAGTCAAGCCGAGAGTCAAGAGCTTTCGCCGGGAAACCAAGATAAGCTTTGACAAAAGTTTGTCTTCCCTGATCTCTTATATAGGCCCCAGCTCCTCCCCTCACAGCTGTTTTAACTTGGCTTTCTCTAACAATCTCCGAGAGCGTCTCAGCCCCTCCCGATCTGCTCTCCTTTGAGTAAAGGAAGGGATTTCTGTCTCTTGCTCCTGTGTCTCTTCCAGGCCTGCAACCTCTGCTGTGGAAAGGCTTTCCTCTGAGGAGACCCCAGGCTGCTGAGGTAGGGGCTGTGCCTCCCTGTGTCCCATAGAACTAGGTCCAGGTTCACCCAAGTCTCCAGGATCTAGCAGCACCATGCTAGGACCTGACCCAGCATACTCTTCCTCAGAATCCTCCATGTCCTCCACCTGGCTGTCCCTGACAACTTTGCCCAGTGATTCCAGAAGGTTCTGAATTCGACTGCGCAGGTGCAGTAGAAACCATTTGAATGTATTCACAGATGACCACTCGAAGAAATACTGTTACAGGTAAGCAACCTGTCCATATTCTTTGCATTATAACACCTTGCATCTAAATATCTAAATACATTTGATATCAAATTTTGGGAGATATGTGGACTATATCATGACCGCTGCTTGACCCATTCCAAGGCCCTCCATAAGTCTCAAGTGAAGAGACCACGTAGGCAGGCCTCGCTTGGAGGAATTGAGTTCAATGTAAGCAACTCTCCAGAGGAAGTAAGGAGTCGCCAGACCGGTTTCGCCACTGCCCTCCGGAGAAAAGATAATAGCCTTGGCTTCACACTTGATGAGCCAGTGATTGACTTAACTACTCAGCCGTTAAGCTGGCTTCCCCTCCGAATTGTGTCCCAAACCTAAGCGCATTGTACACAGATTATTTGCTTTTAGCTTAAGAAAGCCCAGGTAATCAACAGTTTTGTCTAGCCTTGATACATAGCATCTGGATATTTTCAGCACTATATAAGGTTCCCATTTTGAATCGCTCCCTGATGCTATTCTCGGAGGACAGGCTGGTTCACACCAGTTTGACTTCTGCCTATAGCTCCCGCGGCCAATCTCCCCTCATCCCGGCGGTCGAGTTCACCATCATCATCCATCTCCATCCGGCTTCCAGCAGAAGACTTCTATGGTAGCTATTCCAGCAGTCTCTTTCGCTCAGACCTAACTCCCACTCTTACCCCTCCCTTTTCTCTAGTACTGAACGTGTGTGTGTGTGTGTGTGTGCCCCCTTGCTGCATGATATTTATGCCCCCCAATAAACTGTGTATTTTATTGAACTTATTTAGACTAGTGTCACTTCTCTTGGGGTTTGTCAGTGGATTTCTGGTAGACAATATCAGGACCTGATCTTGGAGTAAGACTGTTAGAATCTTCCTCTCTGCATATTTGAGCTAATTATAATTCCCCTAAGAAAGAGACTTCCTAACATTATTTTCTGGTGGAGAATGCAGGCAACGTTCTGCTCTAGAACTTGGTCCCCTGAAATCTAGACTTTCCAGACTGATCACCTGGACTGGCTATATCTCGGAAAGTAGGAGGAACCGCAAATCCCAGAGACTTGGACACAATAGGTGTGTGATTGGTTCTTGTCTGTTTGGCCATCAGGGCATCTATTGTGGGTGGGCCATCCACTTTCATTCTTGTTTCTGCTATCTTGGGTTGGGAGACCGAGGCAGCCCTCCCCCCCCCCCACACACACACCAATACATTCCAGACAGCCAGAGAAACCCCCTTGATCGGGCAGAGGTAGGCAAAGGAAGAGAGGCATCCCAACTGCAGGCTGTAAAACCTGAGGCGCAAGGTGGGAATGCTGGTGGGCTTTTGGTCCCAATTTTAGTCCAGCAGGGAGGGTGTTGGCCCACGATGCAGTAGAGGAGTACAAGAAGTACAAATTGGAGGTAGATGTGTTGAGGAAGCAGATAGGGGAATTGGTCTCCCAGGTCAGGGAGAAAGTTAACAAGAATGCCCTCCTGACCCGGACAGCTAATGAGGCTGGACAAAGAGCCGATAGGGCTGAGAAAGAGGTGATAGAGCTCCAGATTTGGAACAGGGAGATTGAGAAGCAATTAGGCCGGGCAAAACAAGCTGCAGACTTCATCTTGTCCCAATGGACTGAAAAACAGCACAAACTGAACACACCATGTGCGAGGCAAAGATTAGAGAAGATAGGTTAGGTTTGAAAAGCGCCATTGTGGCCACCGTAGAACCAGAGATATTGGAAATGGCTCTGCAGCCAAAGATTCTTAAGGAAAGTCCGCCGCTGCAAGAGGCTTGGACTCCCCTCCCTACAACCCCCAATGGGACCCCCCGAAAGGGAATGAACCCACAGAGGAGAGCATTCCAGAAGTTCCTGTGCAACCTGTTAGAACCCATAGTATGGTAGAAACTAAGGAGATGGACAATAAGGGCAAAGTCACCAAGACAGTTGTAGAAACTGTTCCATGGTCTCTTTCAGAACTCAAAACCATAGCAGACCAGTTAGGAAGGCTGAACCCACAAAACAGTGCCCAATGGAAGTCCACCATTATCCTTTTGTATCCCAAGGCTAGAGGGCAGGAACTCACTCAGGTAGCCAGATTGTGTTTGGACCCTGTGTACTCATGTCCCTTTGAGGCTGCAGCCTCCATTTACGCTATGACAACACTAGATCTAAAGGAATGGATAGCAGTAAGGTAAGGGTTCTGTGGCCAGGCACCACACTGAGAGTCAAGTACCAGAACGAACTACAATTCCCAGATGAGGCCCCTGACACTTATGCAGCTAGGAAGAAGATGTTAGCTATTTTAGCAGAAGAAGTGGGTTTAAATGATAATGGGCAACCTCTCCTGGACAATGCAGACTTCATAGAAGAAGTGTACCAGGGTTCGAATGAGACAGCTAAGATTTACATAGGGCCAGCAGCACAGAACATCCGCCGCTTAACCTGGCAGGCATTCCTAGACCACATATGTGCAGCATCACAGATATTTTGGACAAAGGAAGCACAGAAAGGCATGGCAAAGAGTATGCCCGCCGCCACATCGGGACGAAGTGCTAGGAATACTAGGAGAACAGATAGAGAAGGAGACCCAGTCCATACGGTTACCTACCGGAACAACGGACCACATTCTCAGCCCATATCACAGGAACCCGGACATTTTGGGATTAACAACTCTTTCCGGAGAAGTGCTAGAAACAACCCCCGAGGCCCCCCAGAGAGACAGGACCCCCTGCAGGAGATTAGGAACACAGTCTGGAGACAGCTTAAAGAGCTGGGCTTTACCACTGAGAAATTGCACACAAAACCCACTGCAGAGCTCACGGACCTCACAGAGAACTTTGAATGACTGCCACACAGAAGGGCCTAACCCTGGAACGGCTTCCCCCAACTCCCAGAATGTAGGATGCTCAGACTAGGGACGCTCGGGATCCCCACGCTCGCAGAGAGCACGGGCAGACCCTCGGATCCCTTGGGCTGCAACCCCTACTGCCCAGAAATGTAGTCCCCCACCACAGATTACCCCCAGAACTGGACCCGTTAAAGCCCCTGCAAAACCGGTTTCTGCCATTTTTTCCCTCAGACACGGTCACCCATCCAACTCCCGTTCCCAAGCCACCTTGTCAGCAGATAGTAGCCACTCTCAAGCCAGATTTATTGGGACACCCCACTATAAGTGTAAAGGTTGGCCCCCAAGCCATGCCAAAGCCAGGTCAGATGTTAGTGGACTCTGGTGCTGCAGTTAACACCATGAACCCAAAGCTTGCCACAGTTGGGCACAAGACAAAGGAAAGCATCGAGCTGGTGGGATTCGGTAAAGGAAGACACCAAGCTGCCATTTGGTCATTCCCCTGCAGCTAGGCCCCATTCTTGATTTCATCAAGGGAGAGGATGATGGGATCCTAGGCATAGGATTCCTCAAGTAGTACAGGCTCACATTGGATTTAGCCAACTGTCTCCTGTGGCAACTGGAAGAAGGTCCCTTAGTTATTTCGGCTATCCACCAATGTGCTGCCTTAAAGGCCCCGGCACCCATTGCAAATGACCCTTGGACAGTAGAGATTCCCCAGGTTTGGATTAAAGACAAGATTGGAAAGTGGAAAAGTCAAGGGAGCTTGTGTGCTCATAGAAGGAAAGGATCTCCCACCCCAGAACCAGTATAGATACCCCCGTGAGGCAGAAGAAGGTATAGCAAAGACCATAGCCGGCCTGCTGAAGTGGGATGTAATTTTACCCATACAGTCAATATGTAATTCCCCATTATGGCCCGTGATAAAATCGGATAAAGTCATGTGGAGAAAGACCGTGGATTTTAGAGCCCTTAATGCAGTCACTCCCCCTGTAGTAGCCAAGTACAATGAGATCCTAGCGGCTATTGAAGCCAGAGCCAAGTTTCACAGCATAATAGATTTAGCAAACGCCTTCCACTCCAACCCACTCCACAAGAGCTGTTATTACAAGTTCGCTTTAGAATTTCATGGAACCCAGTACTGCTTTTCCTGCATGCCACAAGGTTTTCACTTAAGCCCCAGCATTTGCCATGCACACGTGGTCAAGATGTGGTCGAAGTTGCAACCTATGTCGCGCCCCCATGTCCTGTCGTATGTGGATGATATTTTGATCCATTCAAACTCACAGGAAAAGACTGCAGACATTACCCGAGAGGTGTTAGAGCTCATTCAGGACACAGGATTTAAGGCCAACAGAGAAAAGGTCCAGTTAGTACAGACCCAGGTCAAGTACTTAAGCTTGAACCTCCAGACAGACTGCAGAACCCCAGACTTGCAGCGAGTGGAAACCATAGGAAAACCCACAGATGTAGCTTCCCTCAGAGCACTCTTAGGAACATTCAATTTCTCCCACGAATTCATTAAGGACTTTCCAGTTAAGGCCAAACCTCTGTATGCATTGTTAAAGAAAGGAGTCATTTGGAAATGGGGACCCGAGCAGCAAGAAGCTTTTGGCACTTTATAGACAGACTTGGCCAAAGCCCCAGCCTTGGTTCACCCCGATGTAACACAGCCCTTTTACATTCAGTTAGCCATAGCTGACAGTCATGTAGGAGCAGTCCTCACTCAGCTGAGAAACAATGTGCACAGAGTTGTGGCATATGCATCCAGGAATCTCTCTCCCATGTGAAAAAAAGTTCAGTCTGTGTGAGAAAAACTGCTTAGCCTTGGTTTGGGCCTTGGCAAAATGGGAATTTATTATGGGAGGAGCCCGAGTCATAGTGCAGACCCCTCACACTCCACTCAAGTTTATTTTATCAGGAAGAGTTCAGGATGGACAAGTCCACAGTGCCAGGATAGCAGAATGGACCATAGAATTGTTGAAGCGTGGTACTGAGTACCACAAGCAAGCTAGTGAACCTAGTGCCCCCTATGGACTGGTAGTCACCAGTGCCACCCACGAGTGTCCCCTTCCCGTGTCCACCCAAAGCAATTGGCCAGTTAAAGCAGGGAAACCTCTAGAGGAAGCCCTGAGAAATGGATTTATGTGCTGGTTCTGCGATAGCTCATCCTCCTGCCCTGAGTGGACCCGCCTAACGGGATTTGGAGCGATCCGCATCAACGATAGCCATGTCCTCCAAGCACAGTCAGGCCCCACTCCAGCCAGGCTGCCGAGGTAGAAGACCTCCGCACCATCCTAGATTTTGAAGACCCTCACACACCCTTAGCAGTTTACACAGACTCCCAATGGACAGTCAATGCCGCTATAGATTGGCTCCCAGTATGGATGTCCCGAGACTGGAAAACTAAAGAAGACAAGCTGGTCGTCCACACAGACAAATGGCAGGAAGCTGCTCTCTTATTTCAGAAACGGACAGCCCTCCCATGGGTATCCTATGTCAAAGGCCACCAGAAAGGCAAAGGGGAGGAAGCCCAATGGAACAACAAGGCAGATGCCTTGGCAAAAGAAGCCGCAGCAGCCCCAATGGCTCCCATTAATGTGAAACCCAAGGAGCCCACAATACCAGAGACCCTAGATTTGGCCCAACTCCAGAAGGGAGATAGTGAGAGCCAGGCACTAGCCACAGCAGGGAAAGACCCCACAGGAAAGTACAGCATAGTACAGAGGGAAGGAGCCATGGTGGGCTGTAGATAAGGATGGGACCCATCACTGGATTGTTCCCACGGAGTTATGTACCAGTTCGTGGAGACCTCATTCAGTTTGTGCACAACATTGGACATAGAGGTAGATCAGCCACCTTAGAGAGAGTTAAAGAGACAGGATGGTGACCCTGTATGAAGGAGGAAGTAGATCAATGGGTAGATAACTGTCTTTCATGTGCCATGGTAAACATCAACCCTAGTGGCCCTAAAACCTCCATCTGCAACCAGCGCACTGATGGACCCTGGTACAAACTGCAGATAGACTTTATTGGCCCTCTGCCAACCACTCCACGGCACAACAAATACTGCTTAACAGTCATAGACCCCTTCAGCAAATGGATAGAAGGCTTTCCTACGCATGACAACACAGCAGCCACCACTACAAGGGTGTTGTTTGAACAGGTATTCAGCCACTGGGGAATGCCCAAGTCATTCACCATAGATCACGATTCAGGTAGTCATTTTACAGGAGAAGTAATGCAGACCCTTTGTAAATTGTAAGCAATTTCAGGTCCCTTTTCACCCCGCGAGTTCAGGTTTTATAGAAAGATCCAATAGAACCCTTAAGGAGGCCATGAGAAAGGTAGTAAAGGCCTCTGGAAATGACTGGGGTGCGAAGCTTCCCATTATTTTAATTGCCTTTAGAGGAACTACAGCTTTCCAAGGTTTCACACTGCATCAGGTCATGACCGGATGTAAGATGGTCATGCCAAAAGCCTTTGGCTCAACACAGACTTCCCCTCAGATTTGGAACCTGTGATCTTAAATCATGAGTGGATCAGGACTCTCATTCAGAGCATCCAGCAAATGCATCGGTTAGTAGCAAAGAAATTAGGACAGAATATGCAAGCCATGGACAGGAGGTCAGGATGGGTCAGAAACCCTCAGAAATGGGATCCCGGACAGCTAGTTATGTACCAGAACCTCTATAGGAATAAGCACAATCTATCAGCAAATTGGCTAGGACCCATGGAAATCATAGAAAGGGTGACCCTCGCAGTGTACCAAGTATGCTTGACAGGCCGCCAGGGCTCCTGGCTGACGTACTTTCACTCATCGCAGTTAAAAGAATGGAAGGGAGGACCAAACCCGGTAAAGCCGGTCTGTCCGCAGCCACCCCTTCCCCCGTTAGTGAATCTGTCTGAGACTTTTGTAAGTCTGTTCCACGATTAAGTCAGCAGTAGTAAGTTTGCCTCTCTGTTTCTCTACAGGGACAGGAGTTGGCTCAGGGTGGTTGGATCCTTTGGATATTGATGTGGATGACTCTGCAGGTAGCCACAGATTTATATACAGCTCAGTTTAGCACCGACTGGCAATTTAATATTGAGCCCCTCTGCCATTGGGCTACCCCTTACCCAGAGATGTTTGAAGTTTTAGAAACCATGGGCGAGGTACTGAATTGGTTTAATAAAGGATTCCTCATTAGAATTAAGACCCGCATTTACACCACGGAACTGGTTTCTCCCTTCCTTGCCTCGGCTCCTGTGTCTCCTCCTTCTTACTCTCTCACCCGGCTTTGCCTTTCTCCAATTCGATTTTCTTCCTCCCTTCTGTCTGTTTACTCCCTCGCCTGGTTTCTCCCTTCCTTGCCTCAGCTCCTGTGTCTCCTCCTTCTTACTGTCTCACTCGGCTTTGCCTTTCTCCAATTCGGTTTTCTTTTTCCCTTCCGTCCTTTTAACCCTTTCGCCCGGTTTCTCTCTTCCTTGCCTCGGCTATTGTGTCTCCTTCTTCTTATTTTCCCACCCAGCTTTGCCTTTCTCCAATTCGTTTTTCTTCGTCCCTTTCATTCGTTTTAGTCTCTCATCCAATTTAACCCTTCCTTGCCTCGGCTGCTGTTCCTTCTCCTTCTTACTCTTTCACCCGGCTTTACCTTTATTTTTTTAAATTCGATTTTTCTTTTTCCCTTACGTCCGTTTACTCTCTCACTCGCTTTCTTCCTTCGTAACCTCGTCTGCTGTTCTTTCCTTCTCTAACCTGCTGATCTGCCCAGCTTTGTCTATTTCCCATTCAGTCTTCCATCCTCTTCTCTTATCGTTTTCTCTCTCTTTCTGTTTCTCCCTTTCTACCTCGGCCATTGCTCTTCCTTCTTCTGACTTCCCACCCTCACTTTTTTCTTTTCCAGCTGTATCTACTCAATTCGTAGCGCTTTTCTCTCTTCGCTTCTGATTGCCTCCATGTTTGATATTTTTAACTTTTCTCTTCAATCTTATATTGTGTTCTAATTCTGAGTTTTTTAGTTATCTTCTAAATCTTCTGTTTTCTTACTTTTTCATTATCTTTGGAGTTATTGTATTTATATTGAAGAGATAATAATGTCCGTTCACCACTTAAGAAATTCCCTTTAATTTTGTGGCTCTTTATTTGTTACTTTGTAAAGAAAATAAATCAAGATATTATTTCTTCCTCTACTCCCTCCTCTACTGAATTTTTGTTGTTGTCCAGATATTGGTAAATTTTGTAGGATTCACAGTTTTTCCGCTAGCCATTTCCCTATTTTATTTGCTTGTTCAAAAAACAATTGTTTTAGTGCTTTTCGTTTTCCTCCAATTTCTATTTTGTATTTTCTGTTCATTTGTTTCTGTAGTTTTTTTATCTCGCCTAATATTTTCTTGTTTCCTGGTGCTTCTTCTCTTTTTCAGCTAGTCAATTTTATAATTCATGATCTTTTTCTTTCTTATTCCCTCCACAGACTGCCCCCTCCTTACGTGTATGAACTTCTTTCTCCTCACACTCCTTCTCATACCATCTGTTCTGGTAGTCAAGGTCTCCTGTCCCAGCTGAGGATTTCCACTGCCCCGCCCGGATTTGTCCCTTCTCACTTGCTGCCCCTCACTCCTGGAACCTTCTTCCCCTACATGTGCACCTCATCACTTCTCTAACCAGATTCAAAATTAAGTTAAATACTATATTGTTTAGGGAAGCATTCCCAGGATTGTGCCATCTGCCCCAAGATGCCTCCTTTTAATATGTATTAAGAAGCTGTGCCCTCCCTCCAGTCCATCTGCCTTGGTCCTGGCCCTAGAGGGAGAGAAGAACCACTGGACCTCATCCTCTTCCCATCCCCTTCCCCTTTTCCTTTTGTGTTGTCTCTTTTAGACTGTAAGCCTGAGGGCAGGGATCTGTCTAATTATAAGATTGTATGTACAGCACTGTGTAAATTTACAGCATTATATAAATAATAATAATAATAATAATAATAATAATAATATTTTATGTATGTATGCTTCTTGATTAATAAGAAATCCTTCAAAAACCACCTTGCCAGCATCCCACAACATAGCTATTTTTGTCTCTGGAATCATGTTTTCTTTAAAATACAGTGTTATGGTTTCTTTTGTTTTCCTAATTATTTCCTGGTCTTGAATTAAATAATCCTTAATTTTCAATTAAAATTTTTAGTTTGGACAAAAAAGGTCATAATGACCAGGTTGTGATCAGATATACTGTGATGTAGGATTTCTATTGATTTTATGTACTTATTCATTGATTTGGGGGTCCAAAGCAAGTCTATTCTGAAAAGAGAGCAGTGTCTATTGGAATAAAAAGTAAATCAACTAGAATCCTCATTACTGTGTCTCTATGCATCATTTAATCCATAGCTATCTACTAAATAAAAAAAGGTTTTGAGTAATTTGCCTTGATTAGGTTTTATATTGTTTCCTAATTTTCTATCCACCCTTGGGTTAACCAATACATTAAAATCTCCAATTATTATTAGTTTACCATAATTTAATTTGTCAATTTCTCTATGGCGTTTCTGATAAAAAGCACCTTTGTTGTCTTGTGGACCAAAATCCATACCATCAACAATTTTTTTCCTTTCCAATTAATCCCAACACCAATATAGAATCATAGAACCATAGAACCATAGAATCATAGAGTCACAGAGTTGGGAGAGACCACAAGGGCCATCCAGTCCAACCCCCTGCCATGCAGGAACTCTCCATCAATGCATCCACAACAGATGTCAATCCAGCCTCTGCTTAAAGACCTCCAAGGATGGAGACTCCACTACACTCTGAGGGAGTGTGTTCCACTGTCAAACAGCCCTTACTGTCAGGACGTTCCTCCTAATGTTGAGGTGGAATCTCTTTTCCTGGAGCTTGCATCCATTGTTCCGGGTCCTGTTCTCTGGAGCAGCAGAAAACAAGCTTGACCTAATGGATTGTTCAATATTTCCAATGTTGGGTATTGATTTTTGATGTAAGATACCACTCTTTTTGTGGTCTTTAGAAGTGAAACATATTTGTTCCCTAGTTTCTTGTTTCTAATTAGTTTCTTATCTGATCTTTTAACGTGTTTCTTGGAGGCTAATTACGTCGTAGTTTCTTTTCTCTAGGAAATGAAAGGTTCTTTTTCTCTTTACAGGGGAACTTAATACTTTAACATTCAAAGTTAATAATTTCATAATCATATTTTTGTGTAGTAATCAGTGTATGTTATCTCAAAAAGATTAGCAAGGCACAAAAACCATAACCATGATATGAATATGATTATTCTCTAATTTCAGCATCTTCTTCATAGCTATCACTTCTTCCTTCCTTGATCAGTCCTTCTCTAGCTTCTTCATCACATCAACATTTCTTCCTCTTCATCAGTTACATTCATTTTCAGTTCACTCAATCCACTTCACTTTTTTTTTTGTTTCCTCCTGATGCACTTTTCCTATCTAAAGATCCTTCTTTTCTGTTCCTGTCTTTTTTCCTTGGATCATTTCCATCTCTCCTTTCAGGGCTCATTTGCTTCTCAATTTCCTTCCTGTGTTCTTTCCAGAAATCATTATCCTTCTCAATTGTTTTAATCTATATCTTTTCTGATTCCAGGATAGGGATAAACCTTTTATATCCTCCCATCTGAATGGGATTTTATATTGTTTCAGTTGTTCAGTTATAAATTGGTAGTCTTCTCCTTTTCATGATTTCAGTTGGGATATCCTTAAACACTTGTATCTCTGTACCTTGAATCAAAAACCTGGTTTTAATTTTAAATTTTATTTTATTTTAGTTTGTAGAAAAGCATCCTTGGTATGTTTTCTGACCCAAGAAATCATGATGTCTCTATGCAAGCTTTTAGTTTTTGCTGTTTTTGAATTTTTTCTATAAAGTCAATCCACTTCTTGATATATTTGTTGTGAAGGTATGTCGTCTAGGTACCTTGCCAAATATGAGAGTAAGAAATCGTATAAGTTCTCATTAGGCTGCTCTGGTAGGCCTCTAAGTTTAGTACATTTTCTCTTTGTGTTATTTCCAATTTCAAGGTAGCTTCCTGGTTTTCTTGTTGATATTTATTTAGGTCTTCAATCTTGCTTTTCATTCTTTTCTTTTTTTTCTTTTCTTTTTCCTTTTCTTTCTTTCCTTCTTCTTCTTCTTCTTCTTCTTCTTCTTCTTCTTCTTCTTCTTCTCCTTTGCTCTAATTTTTCCATTTATCCTGTCATTCTTTCAATATCTTTACTGGTCTTGTCTAGGTCTTGTCTAATTAATCCTGATTCATATTTTAATCATTTTTTGTTTCCTCTCTAGATTCTCTGATTTCACATGTTCTCTGACTTCATTCCTCAGTTTTGTGTGGAGCCTTTTCATTTCATCTAGTAGGTAAGTGTTTGATTCATTACTCTTCCCTGAAGGTTCTAGTTTCTTAATCTACTCTTATTCTTCCTTATCCTTATCCTTTATATTTCACCTATTCTCCTTCCATTCCTATTTTCCCTTCTTTGAACTCTTCGCATCACTCCATCTTCCTCCTTGATCTCCATGACCTCCTTCTTCCTCCTTGATCTGACACCAAATTAGGAGGAGTAGCTAATACCCCAGAGAACAGGATCAAAATTCAAAATGACCTGTATAGACTAGAAAGATGGGTCAAAGCTAACAACATGAAATTCAACATGGAGAAATGTTTTCTACTTAGAGCAGAAAAATGAAATGCACTGAGGGAGTGTCTTCCACTGTCAAAGAGCCCTTACTGTCAGGAAGTTCCTCCTGATGTTGAGCTGGAATACCCTTTCCTGTAGCTTGCATCCATTGTTCCGGGTCCTAGTTTCTGGAGCAGCAGAAAACAAGCTTGCTCCCTTCTCAATATTGACATCCCTTCAAATATTTAAACAGGGCTATCATATCACCTCTTAACCTTCTCTTCTCCAAGCTAAACACCCCCAGCTTCCTAAGTTGTTCCTCATAAATTGTTCCTTAATCAATGTAATTGGAGCCTCTTGGGCAAACATGATTGTTAGAGTGGGGATACACCACAAGAGAATTTGAAATCCCATAAGGATCCATCCAGTATCTAGTTTAGCACATGCAAATGACACTTTGCTGCCAGAAAAGCTTTACAATTGTTCTAACAGATCACATTTGTTTGGTGTCACTGGCTGCGCATTTGAAAATCAATAAATCTATTGCTTTTCACTCCTTGGAGGGAACTTCCCAAGAGAATATTCCAAACCATATAACTTCCCCTGTCAATTCATCAGTCCTGGCCCAAATGACACATGAATGTTTTTGTCTAAGGACTCCATGTAGACAGGCAAAGATTTTGCTCTTGGAGTACCCAGTATGGATTAACCAAACCTCTGGGAACCCCTGCCTTTGCAGAATCCATTTAAACGGCTGCTTTGACCAGGAGTTTTACCAACACAATGCTGTGAAAGAGTATATTATGGATGAGACTTATGTCATCCATCCATCATCTGTATAAGGATTCCATCTGGAAAATGACTCCACCTGGATCTGACGTCTGTCCAACATAAGTGACATTTTAAAGAAGGTTGCTCAGAATAAAACCCATATTAAAGTCACAGTGGATAGCCAAGTTAAATGAATAATCAAAGTCTCACACAAAATTGAAAATGCTACAAAACATTCATAGTGGGAGATGTCAATTGGTCTGTTTCAGGGAGAGCAATTCTGAATTTGACATTTCACCCTTTAATAGTCATTTTAATAGTCCAGGTAATTGTTATAACATGCCTCATTGGAATCACCTGCTTGAGCTGCCAGCAATTGATTTCACTGCAAGCCAGATGGCTAGACAACAAAATGTGCCTCTTCTCCCTGCTATAGCATTTTCTCTCCTGACTTTCTCATGCTGGAAAGAGAAGATCCTTTTAAAATTATTATTCTATTTTTCAACTAATTTAGGGTTGGGGAAGGGAGAATGAACCAGGCCTGGAACTAAACCATAAAGCCTGGATTGAAAGTTCAATCTGGCACTTAAGCCTGAGCTATCCTGGTATTCTTACCAGAAAGACAACCTTTTTAAAATGAAGTGTGTACCATGACAGCCTCTTTTGAGTAGGAATACCAGTCCTGCCATTTCATCAGGACTTGCAGTTGAATTCCAGGTGCAGTAACGCCATCCCCAGGATACTTCTCTAGCAGTTTTTCCATACACCATATTATTTTGCACAGTCTTCAAGTTCACATGGTCCAGTTCCAGGCTGAAGAAATGGTGCATTCTGTCTAAGAGGTTTAACAATCATGACCGTTAATACTGTTAACTGTTTCATTTTTTGGCACAAATTGTGGGGTTTTCACCCAAAAAGAGCCCATTGGCATAAACAAATGAGTTTTAAGCTTTCTCGGGACCCTGGAAGCCAGACAAACCACTCCATGCTTGCTCATGTGCTTCTATGTTCGGTTTCCACTCATCGCATTCATCACATGGACATGAGGTTGGGGGGGGGGGAGGTGTTGTTTATTCCCATCCTCTAATGTCAGGGATCCATGACTCAAGGGTTCCTGCTGCCAGCGGTGAGGTCATTGCATCCCTTGTCAATCATCTTGTCCCAGAGTCACTCTGACTATCCATCACCAATGCCTGAGCCCTGCAACTTCATTCCAGATTGACCCACCTACCCCAGAGAAATGTGAATGCATTCTGCCTCCACTAAACTCCAGACCCTCACCACTTTATGATTTCCAGATTATAGACTCTGCCAGTTTTGTGATTTGCACCAACCTGGATATTTGCCTACCTCAACCATACCATGCACTCTTGGGCTTAATTTTGCTGCCTTATAATGCTATTTGCACTTTGCCTCTCTAGCATAGCAATAGACTGGAAATTGCATGCCAAATGCACAACAGTGCATTTTCCTTCAACGTCTGGATTGTGTGCATTGGCTGGAAGTACCTATATATAAATGTTTAATTTGACTCATATTTTATTGCTCATTGATTCATTGTAACCATTCTGAGTGTGAGTGTGTGCATGGACAGGATTTTGCAATATTGTGTAATATTTTGCCATTGCAAGACTAGTACTTACAGACTTCTTTTTTATTACTGTAATTTTAAAAAAATTATTTAATATTCTCATAATATACAATACAATACAGTACATAACATTTTTCTATGTAAATATATTTCTTCTTCATGGTCTCTGAGAATCATACAAACGGGTTTTACTGTTCCTGCACAGTCAAATTTGGAACCTTCTGGAATCACTGGGCAAAGCAGAGCTTGCAACTTTTTACAACTTTTTGGTGGTAGCCCCGCCCCCTCCTCTATATAAACCCAGTTCCTACTCTTTTCCCCAGTTCCTTCTTTTCCGTCGCGTTGGCTATTCAAGGAACTGTGCTTGGAATCACTGTTGGTTGTCCTATTTGGTTTTTGATCTTCGGTTTGCTGTTTTTTTTTTTTACCATTTTTACTCTTACTCCGTCTTGGCTCCTGTTCTGACCACTCGGCTTGTCTGACCTCGCTTTGGATTCGATTTGAATTTGATGTCTCCTGCTCCATTTAAGAACTGTGTTGTTTGTGGGACGAAAGTCCCTCAGACAGACCCATACAAGAAGTGCTTGATCTGGTTGGGCGAGACCCATGATGTTCAAAGCTGAGGTCTCTGCAGATCTTTGAATCCCCAGGCGAGGAAGAACCAAGCTTCCAGGCTAAAGCCTCCTGGATAAGACTCTAGCTTCGCAAGAGATCCTGCCTTTGACATCAAAGTTGGCCTCGAAGATGCCGCATGAGTCTTCAGAAAAGGCCCCTCAGGCAGCTGTTTCCCCTACCGGTGCAATTTCTGAATCTCCCAGTGAGACGGAGGCCCCTCCAACTGAGAACTCAGGTGAGAAAATGAAGTCCAAGTCCTCTAAAAAGGACAAAAAGGACAAGTCCAAATCGGACTTGGACCGGAGGGATGATGAGCAGAGGCAGAAAGGGAAACCTTCTAAGGGCTTGGCAGATGGCACTTCCTCCCATCCAGAGTCTGTGTCTAAGGTCACTGCCAAGAGGAAGCATTCCTCTGAGGTTGAAGCTCATTGTAAAAAAGCCCACTCTGACTCTGACGAGGGCTCCCATGCATGCCAGCGAGGTTCGAAACCAAAGGAAACTCCCACCGTACCGAAGTCCTCCTCGGTACCGACCGCTTCTCCACGTGAGGACCTTCCCACACAGGCTGTGGAGGAACAGCACCCCCTGCAGGAGGATGTGATTCCACCAAAGCTGAGCCCGGAGCGTCGATCTTGCCTGCATGGCCGTCGCTCCTCGACTCCCTTGGAAAGGTCCGTCTCTACTCACGAGTCTTACCCAGACTATTTCTATAAAAGTGATACTGGAAGATATTACGTCACCGTGGACCCGTCTACACTTGAGAGGCGTCGGGATCCCACTGCTTTGGTTAGGCATCAGGACCAATGTTGGGTCACCTTAGACGTCTCAGTGGGTGCTTCGGTATCAAGCAGAGAGGTCGCCCCGAAGGGAGAAATCGCCACTCAGGCTGGACAGTCTCCATCTGCTTCTATTCTAAGGCAGTGGCCTTAGATCGAGAGGGATTGGCCTTATCCTGGGAAGGCAATTCCGAGCTGGCATGAGAGATGTGTCACTCCCCACAGGACTTCAACCAGTCAGGACCTGTCTCTCCTATGGACAATGCCCATTTCTTTGGCGAACATGTCATTAAGATGGCGAACACCTTGGAGCTGGATGTCACACATTTGGAGGACAATGCTGTGGACCCGATTGAGAGACAGATTCAGGGTATGGCCCCTACTTTGGCCGCTATCCCCTTTTTGCCTTCCTTGGAAAAGATCGCCAAGTGTTCTTGGCAAACACTGGCTTCAATCCCGTCCACCTCAAGGAAGATTGATGGACTGTACTGGATCACCGATGGGCTTCCTGGCTGCACTTGCATCCAGTACAGAATTCAGCAATTGTTGAGGGCTCTCAATGAGTCTTCACACCAAAACCCTGCACTTTCCCAATGGACCAAGAGGCCAAGAAGGTCACCAACTACAATGCCTGCATGGGGACCTATTTCAGTACTTGATGGAGCAGATGTCCCCTCTTCTGGCAGAACTCCCCGATGACAAGCTGCCGGCTGCCAACCAGCTGGGGGAAGAGGCACACGCTGTCAGAGGCCTCTTGATTACTTCTGCCAAGCACAGTACCGACTGCTCGGCGAAGTCAATGGCGGCTGCCATTGACCTTAGCCGACACGCTTGGCTAAGGGACCTGACCACGAAGGCAAAGGTGGCTATCGAGGACATGCCATTTGACACCGAGGGCCTCTTCAATAAGGACACCGACGTTCTAGGTAGTGATATATTTGTTTCCATTTATATGATGAGTTTAAGCTTTTACATATTCTTTTAATGGGAATTTAAATGTTTTAGTTTCTATATTTATTTTTATTTATTTTGTTTATTTTCTTTTTTCTTTTTAGTTTCATTTCACTTTCCTTGCTTTATTTTGTTTCAACATAACAGTCTTCTTTTGTTTTTTCCTCTGACACCTGATTTCCTCTTCATTATTTCTTCTACATCTCCTATTTATTCTTTTCTTACTGGTCCTCTGGCTCCAATTTCTCTTCTACTGACTTTATCCCTATCTCTTTCTCTCTTTTCTGTTTCTCATTCATTCAATTCCTTTATATTTTGGGTTTCAGTTCTTCGCCCAAATTCTTATTTGTGCTTGCTTACAAATTCCTTTCCTTAGGTATTGAGTTTAGTACAAAATTAATTAAGAGGTCTCAGTTTCATTTTTCCATTCTACTATACTAATCAAGCCTCCTTAAGTTTCCTCAATGGGATAGGTGGGGGCTTAGTGTGTATATCTCTCTCTCTCTCTGTGTGTGTATGCTGCTTCATTTTTCTTCTTGTACCTCTTCTTCTCTTTTTGGAGTTCTGTACATTGGTTCTATCTCAACATTTCTTGCAATATCTCTTCCCCCCCCCCCCCCCCATTTCCTTGTTTTCTTGATTCTTTCTATTATCTTCCTTCTCTTTCCCCATCTGGAGCTAGCTTTGGTTAGGACTGCTGCCAGATAGCTCTTCTGTTATTTTTTTCTTCTTCTCCCTTCTGTCTCTCAACTTCCTCTGCATCTCTAACAACTGGATAAGATTCATTTTCCAAGAATCTCTCCTGTTTCTATTTCATCTTTCTTTTATCTTTTAACTAGCTTCTGATTATCAGGGCCTTCAGAGTTACAATGTCTATTAGCATCTAGGAGTTACTGTTTGATCTTTGACTTATGTTGTTGCATATATTTCTTTTCTTTTCTTTTCTGGGGCTATCTTTGCCATCCTAGCAAGCATCCCTTTTGAACAAAGGGCAATTTTCTTTACACTTGTCAGCCATGAGGGAAAGATTTTAACCACATTATCTCATAAGTATGAAAATTAGAAAACATGTTTACAACTACAGAATACAATGCCCCTTTCACCATTCTTAGCCCAGAATTCTCCCAGGAGACCACCCAACATTGAAAAATGGCCATTCTACTTCACACAAGGCTCTTAGCCTTCCTGGATTCAAGGAAGCCCCAAATCTTTCACTAAATCCTTTCCTGAAATGTTCTAACATGCAATCCAGTGGAGACTGCTTGCTTTGGCTTCCACCCATATTTCCTCACCCAATACACCTAGACAAACCAATACACACACAGGGAATGGGAATGTTTGGAAAATGAGTAACCAATCACACACACAGTCAAACACCTTTTCCCCCATCACTGTTCCTTCCATGTACCTTTTCCCTTGTGCCTAGTTCAACAGTTTCACAACCCCGCTTCTGGGATTTGCTACTTGGGCTGAACTTCAGGGGAGTGTTCAGGCCCTCTCTTCTCCCCAGTAGGGGATACAAACATATACCCCTTATACTCCCCTGTTCCTGTGTATTTTTTCCTTTTTTTCTGTTCCCTGGGATGTGGGGTTCATTTCAAGTCTTCAGCTAGGTTCTGTGATGTGATATGTGATTGTACTGCCAGCTGTGAACTGCGCAGTTGTGCAGGTACATCACACATGAACTGTGCAGTTATGAAGATCTGACAAATTACCATTGTGGTTTTGCTTCCCCTTTTTAAGTGCGCATTTGCATCGGTGCACCATGAATGAACCCCTTTATTTTATATTATTATTATTATTATTATTACCCCACACCTTTGAGATAATTTTGAGGTGGCTTACACATTAAAATACTATTACATCAATAAAACAAACTGCATCCCTCCCCCCTTAAAAAGATATTAAATCTGTTACAATTTAAGTTTATGAATAAACTTCTTTATTTTATGAATAAGTTGACATTTTATGCACAGTTGCTTAACAGTTACAGCATCCCAGAGTCCCTACTGCACATGTCTAGGGTTCAGATTAGGGCTGGAGCTAGGGTTTGGGAGCTTTAAAAAACTGCACAGTTGCACTGCAGCGTTTAGACGCAGCTGTGCTGTTACACCCTTTTAAAAAAGAAGCTGGGGAAAGCAGGTCCTTTTTAAAGCTGCTTTTCCCCCACTAAAATGCAAAAGAAGTGCGTTCATGCCAAACTTTCAGTGTGGGTCATCTAAAGGCTAATGGTAATGTTACCATTTAAAGCGACTTTCTTTAAATGAAACAAAACCAAGCATTTCCAAAGGGCAGAACCATCACCATTCATGATGATGAGAAAGCAGCAGGATGCAAGGAGACAAGTCCCCCTCCCCCATAGAATCATTCAATTCAATTTTTATTATTAATGCTTGAGCCAAAGGCCATTCGCATACTTAAATACTTACATATTTAAAACCAATTAAAACCAATTAAAAAAAAGAAACAAACCAGTAAATATAAAATGCTCCATCAGATAATTAACACTCAAATTTTATACATTGGCCATGATACAATCCCAGACAGTTAACTAAAACAACACTAGAACCAATTTCATAAATTAGATAACATCATCCCCATGGCAATCAACTGCAATGTCCTCTATAACTCTAGCCCGGATTTTGATTGCTGCTGAGGCAAACAGTGAAGCCTTGTAAGTCACCATGGTGTCAATATCAGACAAAAGAAAAAAATCTTTTCAGAAATAGTATTGGACTGTAAATTAGACAGAATAGATCCCAAAAATTTGGTTCTTGGATCAGTATAAAGTGAACAAAAAAGCAGGTAGTGAGGTAGATCCTCAATTTCTGGTGTTCCACAAACACATAAACGAGAGTCCATCAATCATGGCTGAGGGCATTGTTTGAAAGCGGAGAGCTGTAAAAGCCTGCCTGAGCTTTGGGAATGTGAGCTTCCCTAGATAGGCAGCCATGTGGTGGTCCAGTTTGTATAATCTAAACCATTCAGAAAATTTTGAATTGTTAATAGCCTGTCTATCCAGATACACACCATGATTAAAAATATGTTCATGAAGCTTCTCTCTTGAATTCCAGATAGAAGGGTTTTCTATTAGAGCAGGATATGATTCAAGCAACCTATGATATCTTAATCTCCAGACTTTCCAGCTTGGTAAATGTTGGAAACATAATTTAGGAAAGACCTTAACTGGAGAATCTTTTACAGATCTCCAGTAATTAAATAAAATAAAATGAACGCGAGCTCTGATGGAGGGAAAGCCAACTTCAGCCCGGACCAAAGCTGCAGGCATGCCAGGTGGGAGTATAAGCAATTTCTTAAGAAATGTAGTCTGGAGGGCCTCCAGTTTGACCAATTGGGAGTCATCCCATCCCCACACAGCAGCGCCATAGAGAATCTGGGCTATAACTTTGCTGTTAAAATATTTTTAGAGCTTGTGCAACCAAATGACCTCCTGCCTGGTTGTAAAATCTAAGGATTACTCCAATAGATCTCACAGCCACTGTTCTACTGGCTTTTATGTGGGACTTCCAGGAGAGATTTTCTGTAAAATGAATGCCAAGATACCTAAATTCTCGGCATTGTTCGATCTGATGACCATTAATAGAGCAATGGAAATCAGAGTGTCTTTTCCCAAACACCATTACCTTTGTTTTATTATAATTAATGACAAGCTTTTCTTTAGAACAAAAAACCTCAGGCTTGGAGATTAACCATCTCAGTCCAATACGGGTAAGTGAAATTAAAACCATATCATCAGCGTATAACAGAATAGAAATCTTTTTTGACCCAAGTTTGGTGGAAAAAATTCAGGGCCAGAAAGTGCTGGAATGATATCATTCAAATATAAATTAAAAAGTGATGGTGCCAGGAGGCATCCTTGTTTGACTCCTTTATTTGTGGGGATAGGATCGGTTAATGAACCAGAAGTACCAACTCTTATCCTTGCTGTTGTGTTGGTATAAAGTTCCTTAATTAAAAACAATAAGCTATATTAGTATTGGCCAGTTTATACCATAACAAATTTTTATCAATTGAATCAAAAGCTGCTGCTAAATCAATAAAAGCAGCAAATAGGTGTTTTGTGGCGCCCTCGATTCCTTGTTGAGCTAAAAAATAAAGTGTCAGACAGTGGTTGATAGTACTCTGGCCTTCCCTGAATCCGGCTTGTTCAGGATAAATGATCTGATTGCTAGATTCCCATTCTTCTAATCTATATAACAGGTGCTTACTATATAGCTTGGAATCAATATCCAAAAGGCTTATAGGCCGATAATTGTTGGAATCTTGCTTATCACCCTTCTTGTATATGGGGAAAACTACACTCTGTTTCCAGCCTGCTGGAATTATCCCTTTATTATTAATTTGGGTAAACACCCTAGCCAGTATTAAAGTCCACCATTCAGAGAAGTTTTTAAATATTTCTGGGGGTATCCTATTTTCTCCTGGTGCTTTGTTCAATGCAAGAGCTGCTAACAATTTTTTTTTTATCTCGGACTCTGAAACAGGGGGCCAGTAAGGAAAACAAGTAGTTTTTAATGCAAAGGAGGAGTGATGCTCTGCATATATAGCTCCATAGAGTTTACTAAAATGGCTATACCATTGCTGTGATGTAATGTGTCCAACAATAACGGGTCTGGTCCTGTTCATGCCAGAAGGAGTGATATCCCAAAACTGCTTTTCATTCTTTTGTATGACAGCTTGTGCTAATTGTTTCCATTGTGTTCTAATATGCATATCTTTTTGTTTTGTTTTGTTTTTAAAAGTGCCTTGTAGGATGACCTCATAGAAACTAGGATGTCAGGGGAAATATTATCATTATTTCTAAGTACCTGATGCGAGCAATCCATCAGTGCTTTCCGCGCACCTCGGCATTCCATGTTAAACCATCTGTTAATTACTCCTCTATTAGGGTTGGATTGTTTATTACTCACCAACTTGGGCCTAAGCTTTTGAATGATGTTTTGAAAAACAGGTAAAATATCTGAATTAGAGTTTAAAATGGCTGATTTTAGGGCCTTAAAAGTAATACTCTCCAACATCTGAAGAATAGAGGTGCCCAAATTGATTGACCACCGTATTCTATGTTTTCCCATATGGATTCCATTTAAATTTTGAAGAGTACATGGGGAATAAAACATCCCAAAATTAAATGACAATGCCAGTGGGAAATGATCACTTTCGACACAATTAATAACCTCAAATCTGCAAATGTCAGGTACCAAGTTTGCTGATGCTATTATATAATCTATTGTGCTTGCTCCCCTGTTGGTGACATAAGTATAAGAGCCTGATGTCAAATCATAATGGGTTCCATTAAGACATTGCAATCCATGCAAAGAAAGAACTTCTATAAACTTTAAACCAGATTTGTTGATGGTTGTATCTTGAGAAACCCTAGGGACGGGTATGACATAAGTGGTTGGTCCATGGTTAGTACTCTCCACTTGCTTTAAATCATTTCTAGTTCTAGCATTAAAATCTCCACAAAGTAAAAACCTTGTGGAAAGGAATTGGCTCTCCAAAGAAGACAGGGTTTCAGATAAACCATCCCAAATACTATTAGGACCAACATTCTTTGCTAAGTTAGGTGGAAAGTAAATATTTATACAGATTAAGGAACCAAAATGCATGCTCTTAATGACAAGCACTTGTATACATTGCGGAAAAGCACTAGTTATTGGTTGAATATCGGCCTTCAGATTGACTGAGATAAATGTTGTGAGACCACCACTACCACAGCCTCTTGTTTAGGTTTTAACCGCACGGACAGAAAATGCTTGAAATCCATGAAGAGATTTGGTTATTGGCAAATTAAAGAACGATACAAGCAGGACCTTAAAACAACAGGCTTTGAAAAAGAGAAAAACAATTTTGATAAAATAATATTAGAGGAAAACACTAAATGGATAAAAAAAACTATATAAATTGGTTTTGGATTGGTTTGAGGAAGAAGAAATTGTTAAAGAAAACATGATACAATGGGCGAAAAATTTTGGATACTCAATAAATTTGGAAAAATGGGAATCAGTATGGGGGAAAAGACTAAAATATTCGGCCTCCCAAAACCTAAAAGAAAATTTCTATAAAGTCTTTTATAGATGGTATTTGACGCCAGACAAGATATCAAAAATA
Source organism: Urosaurus nigricauda (assembly GCA_034509955.1). Lineage (NCBI taxonomy): Eukaryota > Metazoa > Chordata > Lepidosauria > Squamata > Phrynosomatidae > Urosaurus > Urosaurus nigricauda. Next base: position 53,327,028 of record JAOEGL010000006.1, read on the forward strand.
TATAAAACTGGAAATAATCTCTGTTGGAAATGTAAGCAAGAACCAGGGACTTTATACCACTGTTTATGGACTTGCAAAAAAGTAAAAAAATATTGGATCAGAGTAAATGAAGTAATAAACTCGATAGTAGAAAACAAATTAAAATTTGTACCAGAAACTTACCTCTTGAATATGTGGGATGAAAAATTAGACAAAAATTACGGAAAAAAGTTGTATTATCTGATATCCACTGCAAGGCTCACTTTAACGGAAAAATGGAAAAGCAAAGATATACCAAATCTCAAAGAATGGCTTATTAAGGTATTTGATATAATAGAAATGGATAAACTTACATCGCTAATAAGAAACCAAGAAATGGATAAAATAGAAAAGGAATGGGGCAAAGTATTGGAATATTTAAAAAAGGAATGGGGCAACTTACCGACCATAGGATATGACGTAAATTCTAGATTACAATAAGGAAGTTATAGAAATTTATACGGTCCCAACTGAATAAAAGTTAATGATAACAAAATTATTGGATAGTAAGAAGCAGCAATTTATTAGAGTTTAGAATAGTGGATAGCCATGGGTATCTATCATAAATAAAATACAAATAGAAAGGAAGGAAAGGAAAATTGTTTAAAATATTAATCAGAACAGAATATAATATATTGTACGCAGAGAAATAGTCGATCGAAAGCCTTGGGTAATCTTTAAATAGACCTGTAAGAAGAATTAAACCCGTTATGATAAACAAATTATAGGGAAAGATGCAGGAGAATTGTCTTACGAAAGATTTATATACACATATATTTATAAAAGAAGGTAAGATATAGATGCAACGATACCCAGTGGGAAAAAGGAAAGAAGTCAGGTATGAAAGGGTGAAGAGTGAAAGAGCAAAGAATGAAGTCAGAAAGGTCAGGCAAGTAGATGAGGGTATGAGAAAGTAGTATGGAATTAGGAAGGTAAGAAGAGAAGAGAGAATGGGAAGATGAGATGAAAGATAAAGGAAAGGTTGTTCAAAGAAAAAGAATTTGGATGGGGGTTAAGGAAGGAGGAAAGATATGGCAGAAAGGAAAGCTAAGGATAAAGGCTAAAAAAGATGGAATTATGAACTCTAAGAGCTCTTCTTCTTTTTCTTTTTTACCTTTTCTAGTCAAGCTATTATATTTATATATGAAATACACAGGAAATATTTAAATATAAGTATAAGAAACATTCTTTAAATTGTATTAAGTAAAAGTATAAGAAATATGCCTTAAATTATATGACACACTCTACATGGATATAATGGAAGGATATAATGTAGATATTCGTGGAAAATAAGTTGCAATCAACTTTGGTAACACTGTTTTTCTCTGTTCTCGTTCTCCTTTTGTAACCTCTACCAAATTTGCAATGATGTAATTGTATGGAGATGTTTTTAAAAATAATAAAAATTTTTAAAAAAATCCATGAAGAGATGGCAAATTAGTTTCGAGGGCCCATGTCTCTTGTAAACAAAGAATTTTAAGGTTTTGTAAGTCGTTTGCAAAATCTGCATCATGGAACTTGTTTCCCTAACCCATAATATTCCAACATAGTAGAGTTAATTGTCAAGTTGATGTAGTCAAGTCTATGTCATCACCAGTATTCAAATGTTCTGTTTGAGCTGGGGCCTTTGGATTGTGGGACAATTCATGGAGAGAAGGTACAGTATTAACCTTCTTGGGTTCCAACAGTTGTACTGGAGCTGTAGTTATAACGTCCTTTTCATTCATTATTAGTAGGGTATCGATAGGACTCCTAACCGAGGCCCTCTCAATGTCGGTGACTTCTGCAGTAGTTACTAAATTCAGCAGTGGTATGGCCAGATCTTTGGTAGTAGACAGCATATTTTTAAAGTCGTCCACTCTGGAGGCGAAATCATTTTGTTCTATATTGATTATTAAATCGCTCAAGTCTATGGCCTCCTTCACTGTGGGCTGCCTCCCTGCTGTGATGTTGGAAGTTTTAACTGGACTAGGCTTCAATGCAGTCCTACACAGGATCCTTTAGAGATTCCTTTAGGGGTTATCAAGCAGGCTTTGTTTTGCTCTATAGGCTCTTCATTACTATGCTTATGAGGGAATAGAAGAGATATAGTTTGATCTCAAAAAACCCATACTGGAGTTATTTGAAAGTTGGATAAAAAGGGCCCATAGAATCATAGAATCACAGAGTTGGAAGAGACCACAAGGGCCATCCAGTCCAACCCCCTGCCATGCAGGAACTCCCAATCAAAGCATCCCCAACAGATGGCCATCCAGCCTCTGCTTAAAGACCTCCAAGGAAGGAGATTCCACTACACTCCGAGGGAGTGTGTTCCAATGTCGAACAGCCCTTACTGTCAGGAAGTTCCTCCCAGTGTTGAGGTGGAATCTCTTTTCCTGCAGTTTGCATCTATTGTTCCGCGTTCTAGTCTCTGGAGCAACAGAAAACAAGTAGGACAAAATTTATCCCCCAAAATGCAGGACAAAATTTATCCCAAGATGGAGGACCTCTGAGACTAAATGCATCTAAGGAAGCAGGTCATGCTACCAATTTCTTTCTTTCAGATAATAGTAATAATAATAATAATAATAGAATTCAAAGACATAGAGATTTTGGAGCATCTATGAGACTAAATGCATCTGAGGAAGTGCGACAGGAGGCAGTGGTGGAGGAGAACCAAGGTTCGATCCCTTCTTTGGGCATAAAAAACCCACTGGGCTTGTCAGCCTTAAGGGAAGATGAAGGCAAATCCCCTCTGAACAAATCTTCCAAGAGCAAGTCACACACTCTCAGCCTCAGAGGATGGCCAAGTCAAACCCTCCCTGAACAAATCTCCAAAGAAAACCTCTTGAAGAGACACACACATACACCAAGTCACGAAAGGCAAACTCTCTGAACAAACCAAGAAAACTCACTAGGCAAGTCAGTTACACACTCTCAACCTCAAGGAAAGGCTGGCAAAGGAAAAGTCGCTAAACACACCAGGAACTGTCAACTTAGCTAATTTTTAAACAGAACAAGTATAAGAAATGGGAAAATGGGGAGATCACCAAAGAGGAATTCAAACAAATAGCTAGCATGTGTAGGGGTAAAGTCAGAAAAGCCAAAGAACAGAATGAACTCAGGCTTGCTAGAGAGGTTAAGAACAACAATAAGGGCTTTTTTGGGTATGTCCGCAGCCAGTGAATACTCAGCTGAGAGAGTGTTTGTTTGTCCTCCTTCCACCTGGGCTACTCCCATGTCTTGGCTTCTGGACGTGAGGAGGAGGAATGGCCCTCTTTCCCTCCTCTCCAACATCTGCCAGTGAAGACTCGGCTGAGAGAGTGTTTGCTTGCCCTCCTTCCACCTGGGCTACTCCCATGCCTTGGCTCCTGGACTTGAGGAGGAGGAATGGCCCTCTTTCCCTCCTCTCCAACATTTGCCAGTGAAGACCCGGCTGAGAGAGTGTTTGTTTGCCCTCCTGCTCTGGGCTACTCCCATGCCTTGGCTCCTGGACATAAGGAGGAGTCTTGTCTCCCCCCTTTTAAAATAATAATAATAATAATAATAATAATAATAATTTATAACACGCTCCTCTAGCAAAGTAATAGGAGCAGGGTACAGCAAAGTTTTGTATAGTTCACATTTTTTCTAGGATTGGGATGGGGGGTTGAGAATGGTGATTATTTTCTCCTTATTGTTTTTGTATGTTAATTATGTGCTTTCTTAATTTTATTTTTGTTATAATTACTATGTATGTTTTGTTGTTGCTATAACTGTTATGTATTTTTTTCTTTGTTAATTGTTATGTATTTTGTTTTGCTAATTTTACTGTTACTAAAATTACTATGTATTTTGTTGCTATAATTATGTATTTTGTTAGTTATTGTTATTGTTATTGTTGCTATCTGATTTTATTGTTATTGCTTAATGCATTGCCATTTTTTAAAATTCATGTATATTGCTATTGTGTGCATAATCCCCTCTGTAGTAAGCCGCCTCGATTCCCAGTTGATTGGGCGGCATGTAAATTATTATTAAAAGGAATAATAAGGAAATAGTAGGGCCATTGCATGGAGAATATGGCAAAACGCTAACAGGAGACAGAGAAAAGGCAGAATTACTCAACAGTCTCTTTGCCTCAGTGTTCTCAGAAAAGGAAACAGATGCTCAACCTGAGGATAATGAGGCAGAGGACAGAACAGTGGATATTCAGCACAAAATAAGTAAAGAGATAATAAAGGAATACTTGGTTAATCTAAACAAATATAAGTCTCCAGGACCCGATAAACTACACACAAGGGTATTAAAAGAACTGGCAAATGTAATATCGGAGACATTGGCAATAATCTTTGAGAACTCCTGGAGAACAGAAGAAGTCCCAGCAGACTGGAGGACAGCAAATGTTGTCCCCATCTTCAAAAAGGGGAAAAAAGAGGATCCCAACAATTATTGTCCAATTTGTCTGACATCAATACCAGGAAAGATTCTAAAGCAGATCGTTAAACAGGGAGTTGAGCTTGACCTGTTTTGCTGGTACTGAACTTGCCACTTTATGGTTTTGAATGAGTGGCTGCAGTACAGGCATTTAACCACTGCATCACCAGGACTCCTGGTGAACTGAACAGACTAGAAAGCTGGGTCAGTGCTATTTATTTATTATTATTTACAGTATTTCTAACCTGCTCTTCTCAACCCTCGAGGGGAGACTCAGAGCGGCTTACAAGGCAATCATTAGATGCCAGCAGTATACAGTTTAAAACATAAATACAACAAAGTTAAAACAAGCACAATGAACAATAATTAACAATCAAACAGTTTAAAATCTCAATATATGATCCTTCCATATCCCAAAGCAGTAATCCGTGTTCTTATGACCATCAACTTTAGCCAGTCCCAGTGAAGTGCTGCATTACATTAATGTGCAAAAGCCTGGTCCCACAACAATGATTTTACTTTCTTCCTAAAGGCCAGGAGGGATGAGGTTGATCATATCTCACTCGGAAGTGCATTCCACAGGTGGGGGGCCACTGCTGAGAAGGCCCTGTTTCTCGTCCCCGCCAGCCACAATTGTGAGGCTGGCGGGAGCGAAAGCAGGGCCTTCCCGGAAGATCTTAAGTTATGAGGTGGGACGTAGGGGCAGATGCGTTCTGACAAGTAAGCCGGACCAGAACCGTATAGAGCTTTAAAGGTCAAAACCAGCACTTTGAATTGAGCTTGGAAATGGACCGGTAGCCAGTGCAGCTGACATAACAGGGGGGAAGTATGCTCCCTGTATGAAGCTCCAGTTATTAGTCTGGCTGCCATCCATTGGACTAGTTGAAGTTTCCAAACCGTCTTCAAAGGCAGCCCCACGTAGAGTGTGTTGCAGTAATTATTCGAGATTTGACCAGAGCGTGGACCACCGTTGCCAGATCATACTTCCCAAGGTACGGGCGCAGCTGGCGCACGAGTCTTAACTGTGCAAAAGCTCCCCTGGCCACCGCCGAAACCTGGGGTTCCAGGCTCAGCAATGAATCCAGGATTACTCCCAAGCTGCGAACCTGCGCCTTCAAGGGGAGTGTAACCCTGTCAAGCACATGCTGTAACCCTATGACCTGTTGGGTCTTTTGACTGACTAGGAGGGCCTCTGTCTTGTCTGGATTAAGTTTCAATTTGTTAGCACTCATCCAGTCCGACACAGCGACCAAGCACCAGTTCAAGGTCTGGACAGCCTCCTTAGTAATAGGTGGAAAGGAGTGACAGATCTGGACATCATCTGCATAAGATAACACCTTACTCGAAACTCCGGATGATCTTCCCCAGCGGTTTCATGTAGATGTTAAATAATATCATTGACAGTACTGAACCCTGAGGGACTCCACAAGACAATGGCTGTGGGGTCGAACAGGTGTCACCCAATAACACCTTCTGAGACTGATCCTCCAGAAAGGATCGGAGCCACCGCAGAGCAGTACCTCCAAGCCCCTTATCTGTGAGGCGTCCCAGAAGGATACTGTGGTCAATGGTATAGAAAGCTAACAAAATGAAATTAAACACAGAGAAATGTAAGGTACTACACTTAGGGCAGAAAAATGAAATGCACAGATATATGATGACGGAAACTTGGCTTAACAAGACTACATGTCAAAGGCATCTAGGAGTCCAAGTAGACCATAAGTTGAACATGAGTCAACAGTAAGATGCAGCAGCTAAAAAGGCCAATGTGATTTTAGGTTGCATCAATAAAGGCATAGTGGGAAGTGAAAGTGCCATTCTATTCTGTTTTGGTCAGGCCCCACCTGGAATATTGTGTCCAGTTCTGGGTACCACAATTCAAATAGGATGTGGAAAAAGTGGTGTGTGTCCAAAGGAGGGCCACTAAAATGGTGAATGGCTTGGAAACCATGCCTTATGGTGAAAGACTTAGGGAGCTTGGGATGTTTAGCCTGCAGAAGGGAAGGTTAAGGGGTGATATGATAGCCCTGTTTAAATATTTGAAGGGATGTCATATTGAGGAGGGAGCAAGCTTGTTTTCTGCTGTTCCAGAGACTAGGACTTGGAAAAATGGATCCAAGCTACAGGAAAAGAGAATTCCTGCATGGCAGGGGATTGGACTGGATGGCCCTTGTGTTCTCTTCCTACTCTAAGATTCTATAATTCTATGAAAAACAATCCCTGTTTGTAGCCCCTTAGCTAGCTGGGTATGTTTAACCTGGATAAGAGAAGGTTAAGAGGTGAAATGACATCCCTGTTTAAATATTTGAAGGGCTGTCATATTGAGGAGGGAGCAAGCTTGTTTTCTGCTGCTCCAGAGAACAGACCCGGAGCAATGGATGCAAGCTACAGGGAAAGCGATTCCATTAGGAGGAACTTCCTGACAGTAAGGACTGTTTGACAATGGAACACACTCCTTAGAGTGTGGTGGAGTCTCCTTCCTTGGAAGTCTTTAAGCAGAGGCTGGATCACTATCTGTCGGGGATGCTTTGATGGAGAGTTACTGCATGGCAGGGGGTTGGACTGGATTGTCCTTGTGATCTCTTCCAACTCTACAATTCTATTCTATTCTGTTCCATTCAATGGAAAATCAACAAAACGTTTATAGAAAATTAATGGATAATTTTTTTTTGAATTGGAACATGACCACATTCTTTTAATGGTAGATTGGAATGGGGTCTTGTAAATCTTGTAAAAAGAAAACAAAAAAGAAGGCAAAACTCCCTAAAGTATTTGACAAAGCTTTGGATAACATCACTTTTTGATGTCTGCAGGTATAAATATGGAAATAAAAAAAAAGTTCACTTTCTTCTCTGAAAAACCTCAATCCTGGTCCAGAACTGATATGTTCTTTATAATATCTAATACCTTGTCAAAAATATAAAAACAATTGAAATACTCCTGAAAATAACATTGGACCACAACCCAATAGTTATGATCTTATTTGATTGATGGCATGAATTAAAGAGATTTAATTGAATTTAATTTAAATTTAATTTAAATTTAATTTAATTTAAATGAATTAAGGAGATTAAAGGACTACTTACTACAAGTAGAAGCAGTAGAAGAAAAAACCAAGCAAACCTTGAAAAAATATTTTACAGAAAATATGGGGAAAGCAATATCGATAGTATAGGAGGCATCAAAAGTAGTTACAAGGGGAATAACCTATCCAACAAGAATCTTTATTGGAAAAAAAAAAGAGACAGAGCAAAAAAAAATAAAATAATTTAATACATTAAAGTAAAAAAAAATAACTTAAAAATAACCCAAAAAGTAAAAAAATAGAAATAAATAAAGATTTTACAGAAGCAATTAAATATGGTAATGGCACTTGATATAGGAGAAAAAGTAAAAAGAATTTAACAGAGAAATTTTGATCCTTCAAATTGTTTCCATTAAATTTTAGAAAGAGAAGGAGATAAAATAATTAGATTCTAGATGTTTAGATAATTAGATAATTAGATGTGATAGAAGGTATGTTAGGTGTGACAGATTTGGAATAGTTAGAATTAAAAAGAGAGGAAATAGGTATGAAAATATGGCATTTTTAAGGGAGATAACTAGGAAATAAATTAAGGAAATTGGAAACCCACTTATGAAAAATATATTAGAAATATAGAATAGAACAAATAGAACAATGGTTTAAAAACAGGAAGAAAAGAAATGTAGAAAAGGAAAAATATACACAATTTGAACAAATAATTCAGAAAGGTAGAGGAATGGAGGAAAATGAGACTATGAAAGCAATAATTAGTAAAATGTATAAAGTATTGAAAATGAAAGAAAGAAAAGAAATGAAATTAAAATATTTTGAAAGATATATGAGAAAAAGAACTAGGATGTAAACTGTGTGAAAAGGAATGGAATAAAATTTGGGAACAAAGATACTTGAAAATTTTATTGGTACCAATTAAAGAAAATTATTATAAATTGATTTGGAAATGGTATTTGACACCAGTGAGATTACATAATATAGATAAGAATAATTTAAAAAATTGTTGGAGAGGTTGTCATGAAGTAGGGTTGTATATGTATATGTGGTAGCAATGTAAATATGTACAAACTTTTTGGGAAAATGTGATATTAGAAATAGAAACTATTATGAATATAAAAACATATAGAAAACCAAATACAGACGTATGAAGAAAAATTAATTCTTCCTTAGATGGTCATACTTTCTTGTCAGAATCGCACAAATCAACTTCTCGGATAGATATGTTCTGGATTTCTAGTTCACTGATACCAAGTGTAAAGGAAATGACAATCTCACCAAGATTGATATCATACCATAATTTAATATCTATGCAATTACAATTTAACATCAAAAAATTTTCATGGAAATTAAATGATTCATTATTACATGATCAAAGCTTTCTAAACAAAGCAAAACAAATTTTGCAGAACTTTTTTTAATGAGAATTCCGGGAAAGAAACATCACATAAAGTGATTTGGGACACAAGCAAGGTGGTGATGAGAGGGGTTCTAATACAGAGAGGCGCGGAAATGAAACGGAAAAAAGAAAAGGAAATGCAAAAACTGGAAGAAGAAATGAGACAAACTGAAAAAGAAGTTGCAAAAGATCTGACGAATGATCAAAAGGGGAAGAGATATAAATTGTTGAGAAAAAAACTTGAAGCAAAGATTTCTGATGAGGTGGAAAGGAAGTTAAAATTTATAAAACAATTTTTTTTGAAAAGGCAAATAAATGTGGTAAGTGGCCGGTACATAGATTACAGGATGAGAAACGTAAAAAATTAATTACACAGACAAACACGAATAAAGGAATTTGTGTTAAATAAGAACAAATTGAAAAAGTTTTTTGGGAATATTATTCACAACTGTACAAAAGGGACAATATACAAGAGGAAGAAATAAAGAATTATCTTGATAAACAATGCATCAAAAAATAAATAAACAACAACAATAGACACTGAATGCTACTATTACAATAAAAGAAGTAGAATCAGTAATCAAGAAGTTAAAATTGGAGAAAGCTCTGGGACCGGATGGATTCACAGCAATATATTATTAGGAATTTATAAAGGAAATTAAATTACCTTTAGTTAAAACTCTGAATGATATAAAAGAATATGGAATTCCTGAGTCATGGAAAAGTGCAAACAAGACAGTAATTCCTAAGGAAGGGAAAGATTCTTCACAAGTAGCTAATTACAGACCAATTTCTTTACTGAATATTGACTATAAAATCTTTACGATGATTTTTGCTGACAGTTTCAAAAATATATTACAGGATTACATTAAAGAAGAACAATCAGGATTCCTTCCAATAAGACAATTGAATGAAAATACCAGATTTGTCATTGATATTCTAGAATATTACGAGAGAAATAATCATAAAAATTTAGGTTTAATATTCTTGGATACCGAGAAAGCATTTGATAGTGTCAACTGGAATTGCATGTTTGAAATAATGAGAAGAATGGAATTAGGAGCAGACTTTGAAACTTGGATAAGAAAGATATATGAAGATAAAAATGCACAAATTATAGTTAATGGGAATAAATCAGAACAGATCGAGATTGAGAAAGGTACAAGACAAGGTTGTCCAATATCACTGCCTTTATTCATTATGGTTTTAGAGGTGTGACTCAACAATAAGTGGCTCTCAAATTAAAAGTTACAACTACAAATTGAAAGCGTACGCAGATGACGTTTTGATTGTAAAACAGGACCCAATAAAGCAAGTACAACATCTGTTTGAAGTGATTGAGGAATACGGGAAAATATCAGGTTTTAAAGTAAACTATCAAAAAACTGTTATGATCATGAAGAACTTAACGAGTAAAGAAAAACAAGATCTAGTAAGGATTACCAATTGCCAGGTGAAGAAGAAGATGAAATACTTAGGAGTTTGGATAATTGATAAAAACACGGAACTTTTTGAGAACAACTATAAACCAAGATGGAAAGAAATTTTAAAAGATGTGGAAAAATGGTCAAAATTGAATTTGTCTTTGTTTGGATGTATTGAGGTAATTAAGATGATGATCCTACCAAAAATAAATTTCCTATTTCAAACAATTCCCATTCTAATTAATGAGAAAATATTTAAAGAATGGCAGAAAGATTTAAATTTATTCATATGGAATAACAAAAATCATGTGAATCGGACGATAATGACATACCAAAAAGAAGTTGGTGGAGGAGGAATTCCAGACTTAAAGCTTTACTATGAGGCAAATGTATTAAATTGGATTACTGATTGGATCAGGGTGAAAAATGAAAAACTCCTTAACTTAGAAGGATTTGATAACAGGTTTGGTTGGCATGCATACTTATGGTATGATAAAGCGGCTATAAACAGATATTTTTCACACCACTTGATTAGGAGATCCTTACTTAAAACATGGGGGAAAAAATTAAGAAGAAAACATTTCGAGAAATACCTTTGTGGGTATCTTCTCAAGAAGCATTTTTTGGAAGGTGGAAGGATCTTGACACTTGGCTGACTTACAAAGATATTTTAATCAAATCAAGTAATAATACATATGAAAAGAAACCAATCAAAAACTTAAAACAACTTGACCCTGAAGTACACTGATATCCTTATATGCAGATTAAAGAAAGATTTAAAATAGACCAGAAATTACAAGACTTTGAAAAAGAAACTTCGAGTTTGTCAAAAAGTGTATTAAATACAGTTGACAAAAAGACTGCTATATTACATAAATTTCTTAGAGAACGTGAACAAGAAAAGAAACCTGTTTTGGATACAATGATAAAATGGGCTTCAGATCTACAAAATACTATAGAGATGAATAGTTGGAAGAATGCAAGAGAAAGGACTAAAAAATTCACTAAATGTAAAAACCTTTGATTTGGACCTTTGGTGGGTAAAAATTCATGAATTTCGAGAGATGGACATTCTCACTGGCCATTTATCTAATAAAGATGCTACACTAATAGAGAAAGCTTGGGACCAGATAATGAAAAATTGCAGGTTAGTGGTGATGGAGGACAACCAGCTGTTGGTCTCTGGGAAGGCAGTATCTGGATGCATGACCATCGAAACAAAGCAGTTGGGGCATCTGTGGAGGATGCTGGCATGGCATCCTGGCTGGAACCGACTGCGACATCAGGGGTTAAGGTCATCTGGACCTGGAGGGGTGAGGGCACCGGGTGTGTCCTTTGCAGCAGAGTGCGGGAGACATCAGGACCTCGAGATGAATACATCTCGGGAAGTGGATTCACGTTGGAGGCTTACCTTCCTCATAAGAGCAAAGATGAAAGCCAGTGGATAGAGAGTGAAGAGGAGAGGTGAAGGTGACTTATCCTTACTTGTCCCCCCCCCCCCGTGTCTCCAAGAGAGACGCGGAAATAAAAAGAGCTCTGGGAGCAATTGCCTTTACTCAAAGTACAAAGAAAAGAAAACCATCACAAAAATATGTGCACGAAACCATTTCCATCTATATCTACTATCATGCAAAATCTATGGACTTAAGGTCCCCAAAACAAAAACAACAAATTTCTCTTGGGTTGAGAGAGAGTGTCACCTACACTGTCTCTGCTTTTAGCGCAATATCTTGGTGCATCTCAAGGATACAGTCACTGGCATCAGGAAGTCTCTCCCTTTCTCTGGGAAAGTCTACACAAAATGGGGAGTCCAAAAGATGTCGGGGATAGGATGGTCATATGGACTTTCAAGGACTCATTCCATAGGTTGGTCAAACTGTGGGCACTGAAGTTGGGGAGACCATTTCTTCTGTGGATTTTGGGGTTGCTGGGAAAAAGATGCAAATTAACCAAAAATTCCAAACAAAAACTGTGGATTGCAGGTAAACTAGGGCCTTTCAAAGTGACTATGTGGACTTGGTGTTGTCTTATCTGGGGAAATGATGTGGGGTCCAAAAAGAAAGTGTCCTTCTAACCTGAAAGGTGGTGGGGAGGGCAACGTGCTCCTAATTGCCCTTCGGGGGGGGGGGCTCCCTGCAAACGGACCCAGCCAGCCACACTGTGCAGAATGACTATCCTTGGTGGTAAATCACTGGGCAAAAGAAGTTCACAGCTGGGGACCAAGGTAGGCTGGAGAGCCGACCCAGGCCTAGTGGAACCTTCTGCCTTTGTTCAGGAATTTACCTCCAAGGATGGTCGCTCTTCACAGGAGGCACTCACAAAAAAACCAAACAAGCAAATAAACAAACAAACAAAAAGGTGGGGGCTAGTCTCCCATCTCTTCTCATCAGTGCAAGATAGAAAGATGCAAACTCAAGAGACATGAGCTTGAGCAGATCTTAGGCAGCAAAATCCATTTTGAACGGGTAATTTGCATTTGGAACTGGAGGATGCCAGGTAACCAGGAAATTACAGCCAAATCCAAGTGATTGGAGCCATGCCAGGCTCTTTGTGACTGTGGAAAACATTTTCCTTGATCCAATGAGGGGCTGTGGCCATGTGGCTTGGCCTAGGAGCTATGTGTACATTCTAACTATAACCTAGAAGGCAATGGTGCTCAGTGAGGTGGACTTTTATCTGAGAGAAACAGCATATCGAAGGTGCTCTTGTGCAAGAGCTCCGTTTGAGTGAGCAGATCCCTGCATTCCTTGGTAATGACTGCCACATCTGGAGAAGCCAATCCAGGACATGATTTGGCTAGCTGGCAGAGTGGTTTACTTCCAAGGATCGCAATGGTTTGCTTTACAAACTAGGGTGGGGGGGACTAGTTCCCCATCCAATCCTTTGGGTGTAACAACAGAAACAAAACCAAAAAGAGAGGTGCGGTGGATGTACCAAGAGTGTAGGCATCAGCAAGTGGGTCTTTTTGGGATTGAGGAAGCGTAGCTTAACACACTGTCTCCATGTAACAATGAGGAGGGGGCTCACTGCATACTTCCCCCCCCCCCAGGATCACCTTCTAAAAGTCTAACGGCTGCCAAATCGGGCATTCTAGCAACGCTGGTGATGCGCCCTCTGTTCGGTGGCAGAGGCCTTAGTGCCATCCAAATGACTTGTACAAAAACTAACACTATAATAGCAACAACTATGACCAATGGGTGAGTGATTCCATGGATGAGGGTCTTTATGACAGTGGCTGCATTTATCCATACTCCATACTCCTCCCATGTAAATGGATAGTCCATGTCTTATGGGCGGTGTTTGGGGCATGTCTGTGGTGTAAAGCTGAGGGCCTGGGCATGTCATGTTGCGGCAGTCTATACTGCAATAGGTGGGAGTGTGGGAGAAGTTATGGCAAGTGAAGAGCCTAGTCTTCCAGATCCATGTAGGACAGCATTGCGAGTCTAGAATGAGGCCCGTGTAAAAAGAAGAGGGGGCCTTGCTTAGTGAGGGATCAAAGTGTCTGTTCCAAAAACCTGCGGAGAGGGGATGGCTGCCTGCATCTGCCTCTACCCAAGTGTGTCCATGTGGACCAATCATGATGACCCAAGAAACTATAGAAAAGAGTTAAAAGGATGGAAGGGAAGAAAAAAAATTGAATTGGAGAAAGGGAAAGCAGTGTGAGAGAGCACAAATGAGGAAAATCAGCAGCTCAGATAAGAAAAGAAGAAATCAGGGGTGTGAGTAAACGAACAGAAGGGAGGAAGAAAACTAAATTAGAAAAGGACTAAGCCAGATGATATAATAAGAAAGAAAAGGAACAGTAAGGAAGGGAAAAAAAGAGAAATTAGAATTACAAAAATGACTACAAGAAGAACTACACAATTACAGACATCCAAACAAAGAAGACCATCATATGAGACGTTACCCAAATTACAAGACCAACAAAATCTTTTGGAAGAATTAAAAGCATTATATTTGGAAATGAAAGAAGATATAAAAGAATTAAAATTAGATATGAATGCTATGAGAAAGGAGATAAAACAGGAAATACGTCAAGAGATAAGGACAGAACTTAAAGGAATAAAAGAAACACTAAATAGAGCAACTGAAGACATAAAGAAAGTGGATAAAAAATAAATTTAATGGAAGAAAATACAGAGAACATTAATAAGAGAGTAACACAAGTAGAGGACAAATATGAAAAAGATTTGGATGAACGGGCTCTACAGGATTTAAAACAAAGAGAGAACTGGATAAAGATCAGAGGATTAAGAGAAAAAGAAAATGAAGATCTACACGAATACCTTGTTCCAATCTTAGCTGATTATGTGGGCGCAGACAAAGATCAATTTCAACATGAAATAAATAAAATTTACAGAAAATTTACAGATGGCTAAACAAAGGAAACTACCGCGAGATGTGGTAATTCATTTTACTAGAAAGAAGATCAGGGACGAGATAATCCATATTAATTATGAAGAAAAATTGGAACACGAGGGAGAAGAACTAATCATATATAAAGACATTCCACTCAGATTGCTTCAAAAAAGAAACGAATACAGGCCCCTAATGAGGTTATTAAAACAAAATAACATCAATTACAGATGAGAAAGGTTGGGGGGGGTTACTTTCAGATATAAACTAGAACTTTACAGAATAAATTCAATAATGAAAATGAAAGACTTTTTGAAAAAATTCAAAAAAGAATTTAAAAAAAGAGAAAAAAGGAAATCAAAGGGGAAATAACAGAAAAGGACAAAAAGAAAAAGACGGATGTGAGCTACACGGCGGAAAACAAGATCTTAAAGAATCCAAAGTGGAAGAGGGGGAAAAATACAGAGGAGATAGAAGAGGACAAAATGGAAGAGAGTGAAGAGGAGGAGGAGCGAGAAACAGATATTGAGACTTAATTTTAGATTTTAAAAAATAAAATAAATAAGAATGCAAAAAATAAAAATCCTCTCATGGAATGTGAGTGGAATGAACTCACCCCAAAAGAGAAAAAAGATTTTTCATTACATAACAAAACAAAAGGCAGAAATTATTTGCTTACAAGAAACACACATAAGAGATAAAGACACAAAATTCCTTAAATATGAAAAATGTGGAAATGAATTTTTTACAACATCACTGAAAAAGAAAAAGGGGGTTGTTATATATGTCAGTAAAAAATATGAAGCCAAAATATTGTTTGTAGATAAAGAGGGAAGATATATAGGGGTTGAAATCAAGATAATGGATTCTAAATATGTAGTAGTAGGTGTTTATGGCCCTCAAGATAAAAAAGACAAATTTTATGATAAACTAAATGAACAATTATGTGATTACTGTTATGAAAAAACTCTGTTACCAAGAGACTGGAATGGAGTAATATCTCCAGAAAAAGATAGAAAATCCAAAAAATTTTTTTAAAAATTACAAGGTAAATTACCAAAATCCTTTACAAGAATGATGGAAATGCACCATCTTGAAGATGCATGGAGATTTAAATATAAGGACGCCAAAGAATTTACATATTATTCAGAAAGACACCAATCGTTCTCCAGAATTGATATGTTCTTAACATCTAGATCGTTATGTAGAGAAATACATTAAAAAGGAACGGAACCTAGAACTCTGTCAGACCATAATGCAATAATGATAACATTAAAAGGCAGACCTAAGGAATTTGTCTGGAAATTAAATGATTCATTGTTACAAAATGACGGGGTGAAGGCAAAGAGACATTAGAATTTTACTTTAAAGAAAACCTAAAAGAAGACACAAATATTATAACTGTATGGGAAGCTTCAAAAGCTGTCATGAGAGGTTTCTTCATTCAACAAAATAATATAATACGTAAGAAAAGAATAGGAAAAAAGGGAAAATTATACAAAATGTTACAAGAAAAAAAGGAACTGATTAATAATATAAGGGACAAGAGAATAAAAAAAGAAATAGAATTTCTTAAAAAAAAAACAGATAGAAAGTGAAGAAACCAGAGAAATACAAAGTAAAATAAGATTTTTAAAACAAAAATACTTTGAGCAAGCAAACAGACCTGGGAGATGGTTGGCTTATAAAATCAGAAAAACTAGGGAAAGAAAAGTCATTTCTGAAATAAAGCAAGGTACAAATACGATTACTAACCAAAATAAGATTTAAAAAGTATTTCAAGAATGTTTTTCAGAGTTATATGAAACACTATCTGAAACAAGAATGCAGCAATTTATAGATAAAGCGAAATATAATCACTACCAAAAAAACAGAGACATTAAACAATCCAATAACGATTGCTGAAATAATAGAAGCAATTAAAAATAGCAAAAAGGGAAGTCACCAGGTCCCAATGGTTTCAGTGTAAACTATTATAAAATATTTGTAGATCAGCTACTAATTCCTTTAAAAGCAGTTTTGGATGAAATCTGTGAAGGTAAATATCCTGACACATGGAAACAAGCAAACATTACACTAATACCAAAAGAAAACGAAGACTCTACAATGATAAAAAATTACAGACCAATATCTCTGTTAAACACAGATTACATATTATTCGCAACTATACTTGCAGAAAAATTAAAGAAAATATTACCAGAATGGGTACATAAAGCTCAGGCTGGATTTTTACCACAAAGACAGATAGCAAATAATACATGCAACATCATAAATATATTAGAATATTTTGAGAATCATAATGATAAAAGACTTGCACTTATTTTTATTGATTTGGAGAAAGCGTTCGACAATTTACGTTGGGATATGATGTTTAAAACACTTATAGAAATAGAAGTAGGTGATCGTTTTATGAGCTGGATCAGAGCGATTTATAATGACCAGAAAGCAAAAATAATCATAAACTCAGAAAAGACAGAAGAAATCCAAATTACTAAAGGAACAAGACAGGGATGTTCACTTTCCCCTTTATTGTTTATCACTGTGTTAGAATCTCTCAACAATAGAATAAGGTATGAAAAAAGCATTCAAGGTATAAAGATTAAACAATTCGAACACAAAATGAAATTATTTGCAGACGATATAGTTTATACACTTGAAAATCCGAATGACAGTATAGAACATCTGTTAAGAATATTGGCAGAATTTGAAGAAGTATCAGGATTAAAAATTAATAGAGATAAAACGCAAATACTGACAAAGAACATGAAGGAAGAAGTACAGACATTGAGGCAAAAAGTGGTTTAAAAATAGGAAAAAAGGTGAAGTATTTGTTTCATAACAACTACGAGGTGATATGGAAAGAGATTGCTACCAAAATAAACAAATGGGGAAAATTGAAATTGTCTCTTCTAGGAAGAATATCAATGATTCAGATGAGTGTACTCCCAAAGCTCCTCTTTTTATTTCAGACAATCCCAATAATACACAACGACAAGCCAATAGCTAAAAGGCAAAAAGACATTTCAAAATTCGTTTGGAACCATAAAAAATCCAGAATAAAACAAAAAATTCTATGCAATGACAAAAGAAGAGGAGGTTTGGGTTTACCAAATCTGAAATTATACTTCGAAGCATGTTGCCTTACCTGGATAAGGTACTGGATGGATTTGGAGAATAAAGAATTATTAACCTTAGAAGGTGAAAATTTACGTTATGACACAGCTATTTTATGGGAAGGAAAAGGTTAATAAAGCCTTTAGGAATCATGTAATAAGAAAGACGATAAGCAATACCTGGAAGAAATATAAAGAAAGAATTTGCCCCAAGATGCCTTTATGGTGCTCACCTCGTGAGGCATTCTTCGGAAGAGAAGATATCCAAACCAATAAGTGGCTTAAATACACAGATTTGGTAAATGAAATTCAAGGTAAATGGGAATTTAAGACTCAGGAGGAGATTAAAAGCATTGGTATAGACTGTCATTGGTATCTATATAGACAGTTAAAGGAAAGGTTTAAAATGGTTCTGAAATTGGAAGGTTTACAAAATAAGAAAACTGAATGGGATGAAATTATGGAAAAGGGTAACAAAAAATGATTTCAAGATGTTATAAATTACTTCTAAAATGGGATTCAGAAGATGAATTTAAAAAGGAGAGTATGGTAGGATGGGCCCAAAATGTGGGCCACAGTATAGAACTTGCAAAATGGGAAGATCTCTGGAAAAATAGATTAAAATTTACCATTTGTCAAGATTTAAGGGAAAATATAATTAAAATGATGTATAGATGGCACCAATCGCCACAAAGGATTGCCCAAATGTCAAAGAAAGCAGACCCAAGCTGCTGGAAATGTACAGACAATGTAGGTATGTTCTACCATATTTGGTGGACTTGCTGTAAGGCAAGAAAATACTGGCTACAAATCTATAAAATTTTCAAAACAGAAATGAAAATTAATATTACATTTACTCCAGAAATCTTCCTTTTGAAGATGTCCCATGGAAAAATAGAAATAAAGCATGACAAGATTTCATTTGTATTATTAACCTGTGCAAGAATTGTCTATGCCAAAAATTGGAAATCAAAAGAACCTCCCAACATAGAAGAGCGGCTTACGAAGGCCTTTGAAATTGCAGAATTGGAAATATTGACAAGTTGGATGAAGGAGAAGACAGAAGAAAGAACAAGGAGAGAATGGTCACCCTTTTACAAATATCTACAAAAAGAATGGAATAATATAATAATGTAACAACAGAACAGTATATGAGGTACATATATAGACAAATAGTAGAAAACAAATAAATGGTAACTTCTCAGTTCTCCAAAAAACAAAACAAAAAACAAGAGGCTAAGAAAACAATAATGTAATAAGTTAAAACATAAAGATTTGCAGAAGAAAAGAATAAAGTAAAGAAATCAGTAAATTTAATTAGGAAGATGAAACAAAAAAAATTATATAAGATTGCAGAATTAGCGAGTTTTCAAATAAGAAAGGAAGTAAAACTCTATGTTAAATGTTTTTTATCTTATAGAGTCTTAGGATTAGATTTGTGGTAATGAATTTGTAGATGTATGTTTTGTATGAAACTCAATTTTTTTTTGTTTATTTATTGTGTTGTTGGTGTAATGTTAAAAATCAATAAAAATCATTAAAAATACTCTTTATTGATTTAGAAAAAGCATCTGACATGGTCAATTGGACAACACTTATTGAAATTATGGAAAGAATGGAATTAGGCCCCATATTGATAAATTGGGTTAAAGAAAGAAATAAAGAACAAAAAACTAAAATAATTATTAATGGAGAAATAAAAAAAACTTTATAGAAATTAAAAGAGGAACTAGACAGGGTTGTCCCTATCCCATCTCCCAGTTTTGATTGTAATAGAAAGACTAATAAAAGAAATTAAAAATAAAGATTCAATCCAGGATACTAAAATAAAAAGATACAACTTTAAAATATGAGCATTTGTGGGGGACTTAGTTGTCTTCTTAGACAATTCCTGCAAGTCTGCAAAAAATATAGAGGAAACAATAGAAGAATTTGGGGAGATATCAGGATGTAAATTAAACAAAGAAAAATCAATAGTTCTGACAGAAAAATGACTAAAGAAAAAGAAATAGAGTTAAGCAAAATATTGGGTATAAAAGTGAAGGAATGAGCAAACTATGTTAGCATTTGTAGCGCAGTCCGTGATGAAGTACCATGGCTACATTTGGTACCAGGATCACCTTCACAACTGTAGTATAGGCAGCAGTTTGTGGGCAGGAGAAGTACTTCTCCTCTTCCAGAATAACTGAAGAGAACACTGTAGAGACATGTCTCTCAGATGACGCTTTTATTCTTAGAAGTTACAATATGTACAGAGCTATCTATAAACATCTACACAGTCCACCATCTATCCACAGAAGAACTCACACTGTCAACTGACTCTAACGAAATCCTCCGGCCAACTGCCAAATCCAACTGTCAGGACCAACTGTCAACGGAATGTTCAAATTCTCCCAGCCAGCACCTGATTGGCCGGTGTTCCTGGCTGGTCTTTGGCCATTACATATAGGGGCTTTTTAGATTGGCAGGAAAGTGTGACATGAAGTTGCACTTTCCTTAATGCTTAGCAGCTAGACTGCAAGCTCCAAGTGTGCACTTAAAAGGTACAGGGCTGCTAGACTGAGGGGTTTGGGAACGACTTATCTGAGGTCTTTTCTGTGGCTCAGAAAGCTGTCAGGATGCTACAAACACAGGCGGAGCAGCTACATGGGTGGCAATGAACGCGGCTTTTAGCCGCGCTTTAATTTTTTTTCCTTGCTGGCTGCGAACTGCGCAATTGCGCAGTTCCTGGCTGCGAATTGTGCAGTTCTAATTGAAATAAAGGGGAATGTGAGTGATTTTGACGCCAGCCACAGACAGAGCATGTGCAAGAAGACAAAGGAGGATTTGTGCCCATTGACCCAATGATGTTGGCCTTCGTCAGCACAGGGTCACTGTGGGCATCATCACCAACATGGATGCCTCCTCTCCTTTGTGGCCGGCTGTTCTCGTCAATATTCAAAGCACAGCCAAAGCTGCCGCCGTTGCCTCTGCTAGTGCTGCCAGGATGGTCGAAGTGAACACTGAAGGGACAGCTGCAGAGGTGGATGACGATAGTGATGATACAGAAGAGAGAATAGCTGCAGTTGTTGCCTCCGTGGTTGAGCAGTGTGAATCAGGCGTTGCTATGTCCGAGAAAAGGAGGACCCGGTGTTATTGGAAGCTGGAGAGAAGTGAAGCCTATCTTGGTCACTCGCACCTGGTCTGATGGCCAATGGAGGCGTTACTTCCGATTGCCCCGTGCCATCTTTCACCGGCTGGTGGACATCCTCCGTCCAGAACTGGAGAGGTCTGATTCAGTGATGAGGAAAGCCATCCTGGTGGATGAGAGAGTGGGCATTGCCATCTTCATGCTGGCCCATAAAACCACCTACATGATCACCTCAGAGCTCTTTGGGATTGGCATTTGCACTGCAGGGGAAATCCTGGTGGAGTTCGCCTTGGCCATGGAGAAGCTCCTGCTGTCCCGGACTGTGTACTTGGGAGATGCACGGCAGGTAAGGCACTGCCCAAAACATATTTCCAAATAATGCGCTGGCTGAATGGTGGAATTGCGCAGAAGTTGTCAAACTTCCCTATGCTTTATGTGGAATATGTTTTGTGCTGTAACTGCGCAGATGTATTGAATTTGTCTTTCATTGTCCTGTTTCTCCCCCCCCCCCCTTTTTTTGGAAGGATTCGTTCAGTTTGATTTCCCACAAGTAGTGGGCACTGTGGATGGGTGCCACTGTCTGATTGTGCCACCCCTGGGGCAGAGGCGGAATTATCAGAACAGAAAGGGGACCTATTCTGTTGTCCTGCAAGGGACATGCGATCACACAGGTCGCTTTGTGGATGTGGAGCTTGGATGGCAAGGATCAACTCATGATGCCAGAGTGGTCAGAAATTCTGTCATTTTTGAAACTATGGAAGCTGGCATCTTTGTGCCAGGCAACCCCACCATCACCATCAGGGGCAAGCAAATTGGGCCCCTCTTGCTGGGTGATAAAGCTTATCCACTTCGAAAATGGCTAATGTCCCCCTTCAAGAAACCTACCACTGCCAAGAGGAAGCTTTTCAATAGGAGGTTGAACAGGTGCAGAGTCAAGGTGGAGCATGCCTTTGGGCGTCTCAAAGCAAGATGGAGGTGCCTGACAGGACCACTTATTGTGGTAGAAGAGAACGTGGTGCCCATCATTGCCGCCTGTGTCATCCTACACAACATCTGCGAGACCAAGGGAAAGGTTTTGGATGAGGGGCTGCAGTACAGGCGCCGTTTTGTATTGCCTACCCTGGGGGCACCTATGCCACAAAATGATCCTGGCACACAAGAAGGGAAGGATGTGAGGAATGCATTGGCAGAGTTCTTCCAGACAGGAAGAATCTGAACTTGGACTTCTCCTCCATTTGTGATGCCAGAGCATAATTTGTATTGTATAATCATATCAGTAGTTGAAGAAATGTATCCCATCAGCCACAGTCTCTGTGTGCCCATCATTCATGGTCTGCTGTGTGGGCAGTCTTAGCCATGTGCTTGTTGGCTTGACACACACAAACACACTCACAAAAGGTCATGCATAGGTTTGCCTGGTGCCAGCTTTCCTGGTAAAGAAAGTTACAAGGGCCTTAACTGCCAACTGTTTACTCTGACAATGTATCAATTCCCTTGAAAATCAGGCTTCCCTAATGGCCCATTCAATTGAAACAATTTGAAGCCCACAGGCATCTATTGGGGGAAAGATTCAAAATTCAGCTCTGAGGGGATTCCATTGGCCTGGAGCCACCTCTGCTCACCTTGCCCTCACCCACAAATTCCTATAAATTCCACAGCCACCCTGTGCTGGTCCCCAGGACGGCGATCATGGCTCCCAGGGTGAGACCTCCAGTTCGCAGGGGCTATTGGCAGGCTGAAGAACTGGAGATCCTCCTGGAGGCCCTGATGCCAACTGTGATGGCTTCTAGCAGCAAGCCGAACAAGGCTTTTTTTAAGGATGCCTCCAGAGCCCTCCAGTGACGAGGGTTTCAGAGAACCTTCTCTCAGTGTTGCAGTAAGTTTAAAGACCTGAAGGGAAGGTTCTTTGAAACCCTGGAGGACTATGGACCGCATCTGCCTGTCCGAAAGGAGCCACCATATTTCAAGCAGCTTCGGGACCTCTGGCTCAGGGGCGGCGAGCCACGGTGGGAAGATCGCTGTCCTCAAGGTATGTCGGGGTCCCTTTCATTGTGCCTGTGTCACTGTCACTGACCCTTCCCTCCTGTTTCCCGATGTCCTCCATGGGTCCTCATGCCTGTCCTCCACTTTTCTTTTGTAGGCATGTGGCCCAGGCGAGGACGGAGGGTGCCTGAGGAGGCAGAACAGGTCGCCCGCTGCTGCACCTCAGGGAGAGGCTCGGGATCTCCCTGAGGATGCAGATCAGCCAGGGCCCTCTCATGCGGCCCCTCCGCCCAGAGAACAGGCTCCTCTGGCAGCAGGTTAGTGTCCAAGGGGTTGGGGGGGGAGTTGCAAGCCTGCAGCCTCCACAACACTCCTGTCCTGTCCCTTCCCTTCATGTCACTGTGCTAACTTCTGCCCTTTCTTCCCTTTCCAGCAGCTCCTCTGTCGCCGGATGCTGCTGCTGCTGGTGAAGATCAGGAGCAGCCTGGGCCCAGACGCCACTGCCTGGAGAGGGGACCCCAGGCCCAGGGTCCCAAAGCCAGGGAGTTGCCTCAGGTCCGGCGCCACAGGCAGAGCTGTGAGTGCAGGCGGCCAAAAAACCAGGGAAGGGAGTGGGGATGCCCATACACCCTGCCTGTGGGAGTGGGTGTGTGTCTCCATTGTCCCCTTCTAATCATTATCTGTTTCTCTCTCTTTTTTATTGTGTCCTCTACAGATCGCCAGCTGGAGCAGAGGGTTGCAGCCCTGAAGGAAGGACAGAGGAGGAGGATGTCCATGATGGAAGAAGTCCTCCATCTTCTTCCAGGTGCTGCAGCTCCAGCTTCCCTTTGAAGCTGCTTCCCCCCCCCCATTCCCTTTCCTTCCCTTTCCCTTGTTTGATGTTCCCCTTCCTTCCCCTCCCCTGCCCCTGTAAATAATGAAGACATATGTAAATAGTTAGAAATAAAAAAGTTTATTTTTTTAAAAAAAATTGTCTTTTTTGAACTGCACAATTGCGCAAGTACATTTGTATGAACGAAATCCTTTTTTTTTATGAATGAATGGTGTTTTTTGCGATGGTGCGCAGGTGCAGCATTGGTTAGTGTTGGATTTGGAATGCGACAGTGGTGTTCAAAATGTACTTTTGAAGAGATGTAGAACTTCAGCTCTCAGAAGCCTAAGTCCTACATCTCATCAACAGCGCAGTTTGAACACCACTGCCATAGGGAGTTAGTGAGGTGGTTGTAGCTATAGTTGCTGGTGAAAAAGGAAGTGCTGGGAGGGAAGGAGACCCTTGGGAAGAGAGAAAGGTACAGTAGTAGACACCACAGTGCTTAATGGGCACTCAGTGGTTGTCACAACAACTCTTCCCCACTTTTCCTCCCCTGTGCCTGGGATGGCGACGAGTGGCAAGAGGAACTTCCACCTGGCTCCTGATGAGGCTGGAAGAATCCTCTCCAGGGTCTTCCTGACAGATCTGCACCTCCGTAGCGACTTGGCCAGGAGTGACATCACTACCCCTTTGCCCACCCTGCTGCCCAGATGGCCCCTCTACAGCCAGGGGGATTGCCCTAGATCTAGCACTCTCCTGCTCACTGCCCACTCTGCCAACCTGGGCTGCTCTAAAGATCTCCACCATCTGCCCCAGCAGGCCAGTCTGCACTTCAAGAACAAAAGTGAGTCGCCTCTGCTCCTGGATTGATTCTGCCTGCTGCTGAAGTGCCCTCTCCTGGTTCTGGAGTACTCTCTCTTGAAATGCCCTGCATGACTCTGAGTCCCTCAACCTCAGCTGATAGGCACGGTCTCCCTGTTGCAGGAGTGCTGTCATGTGCTCTGAGCTGGAACTAATGAGGCAATCAATAGCCCTGGCAGTTGTTGCTGCTGCTGAGCGACGCAGCCATTTGTTCCTCATGGCAGCGAGCCGCTCCTCCAGTGGCATTGCAGCTATGGGTCCTTCTTCTCCTTCTGAAGATGCTCTTGCTTCACCTTCTGCACCTTGTATAGGAGGAAGCACCAGAGAGAAACAAAACCATAGATTTAGCACATACTCCAGAGGGCATCCAATCCAACCCTATTATGCCATGCAGGAACTCTCACTCAAAGCACCCACAATATGACGCACGGGACCTTGCACAAAGGTATAGACAAGGGAGAGTTGTGGAGAAGTACAACACACATACACATCACAGTCATACAAAGGAGGAGATCCGAAATCATACACTGACATAAACGTTGCAGCTCCCACCCAAAACATGCCATCATGCCAACAAAAACCTTCACAAGTGCCTGTGTTCGTCTGCTGTAACTGGGCCACTATACAATTCCCCCACCCTTTCCATGCCACACACAAGTCTTACCCTGCACAGTCCCAAACCCCTCACTGTCATCATTCTCTCTCAAAGTGCTCTCTCGTACAGGTGACCGATCACAGTGGCTACTGGCGGTGGCAGATGTAGTGCTTGCACGAGAGGATGGCCTGCTTGTGGAAGATGTAGATCCCACCTTCATAGCACGGGCTTTTTTTCTCAGGAGTTCAATGTCCACGGCTTGCTGACTGAAGGATGTCTCATCAGAGTCAGGGGAATGCTCCTGTTCCTCTGCATGACAAGGGGACAGAGTCATTTCTGCCCTATGCCCACCCTGATGCCACATCTTCCCTTACTCCCCTGCATCCCTTTCCCTCGGAAGCCCTGGCACATCTTACCTTGAGAAGGCAGGAGGAGCTCCTGGGCACATTCCAGCTCTGGCTCTGGCTCTGGCTCTGGCTCTTGGTCCGGGGTGTCCTCCATAGGTTCAGCCCTAGCAGGCTGGCCAGCTGGGACCCTCACAACCTGTCCGCTAGTGGACAGTCTGTTGGGTCTTATGTTCCCATCCTTATCAATGAAGGCATGGATCTCTTTGTAGAAGGGAGGATGGGGGCCAGCCTGGGTACCCTTTGCCCTCTTGTCTCTATATTGTTTGTATTGTGCCTTTAAAGTTTTGCACTTTCGTTGGCACTCTTCCCAATTGCGCCGTGGCCCTTGGCCCTCATGGCTCTGGCCACCTCCCGATATGTGTCTGCATTCAGGTAGGTGGCCCCTAGTTTGACTAAAATATTGGGCCTTGACCAGATGGAAATGAGGTCTGAGGTCTCTGCATGAGACCAAGAAACCCCTCTCCCCCTTTTCGAGGCGCTTGTAGAAGCCTCTGCCATTGTGCCAAGTGCCAAAGCAAAGCCGTGGCAAGAGTGTCCCAAGGGCTGTCTGAGCTGGAAAAGGGAAAGTGGGAAATGGCGCTGGAATGTGTGTGGGAGTTCGTGTGAAAATTGAAAATATCCTCTTATCACTTTCACCTGTTAAAACATCCGGCACCAAGACTTGCAGCATCCCAGAGTCCCTACTGTGCATGTCTAGGGTTTGGATTAGGGCTGGAGCTAGGGTTTGGGAGCTTTAAAAAACTGCGCGGTTAAACCCCAGCTTTTACACCTGCAGGGCATTGAGCGTTTTAATTAGAAGTGAAGTCCACACCACGCATGCTCCCAACCTACGATCCATTATAATCTGCACCTGTAGCGCTGCCTTTAAATGGGCGATTTAAAGAAAGAGAGCCCCATTTAACTGCGCAACTACACCTTAGCCTTTAGATGCACTTGCGCTACAGCACACTTCCTAAAAAAAGAGTAGGGAAATCCAGCACTTTTTTAAAGGTGCTTCTTCTCCCTTAAAGCACCAAAATGGCATTTTCATGGCACACTTTCCCTTTTTCTCATCTAAAGGCTGGGCTTTCATGCAGCCTTCATCACACCCCTTTTTGCCAATCTAAAATGGACCATTGTACATTTTCCTTGGGACTTTTTATCCCAACGATCCCCTCCAAAAAGAACAATGTGTGCATAAAGTTTGGCTTTTACATGGCATGTGTTTGTATAGGCCTCTCCATTGACGCCCCCTTGTCGTGGGGGAGAGGCTTGCGTACCCTAATGAAGCTGTGAGTTATGCTGGTGGTGGCATAAACAGCCACCGGTAGGGCATCCCATGCCAGACAGGTCACAAACGACGGGTGTGACCAAGAGCGTCAAAGGGCAGGATGGGCTCTGGACTTTGGTCACTTGAGGCTGACCTGGGAGATGACAGTATTCTGAATGATCAAGCAGCCTTTGTAAAGAAGAGCACTGCTTGCTCCATAGGGAGAGGGGCCTAGAAAAGGAGGCCTAAAAAAAGCTCATATCCATCTGCCCGGTTGACTAGCTGTGGCCAATGGGCATCTTCTGATGTGTTCAAACAAAAACAAAGACACAGAGGCACATACCGGCCTCCAAAAGCTCAAACAGACTGACAGTTGCATGCCAGAACTTCAAAACCATGCAAAATTCTGCAGATAGTGGATGTCTTGAGCATCTTTCTGCTCTAAGAGCCCATGAACTATCACAACTTAATATTGATATTGCTGCTCTTAGTGAAGTTCGTTTCCATGAGGAAGGCAGCCTTAAAGAACATGATGCTGGCTCTACACTCTACTGGTCTGGCAAGGTTAAAACTGAAAAATATTTTTCAGGAGTAGGCTTTATGATTAAAAACTCCATTGTCTCCAAACTCGAAACCCTGCCAACAGGTCACTCTGATTGCATTATCTCCTTACGCCTCCCACATGTTATTCTATTCAGTATATATGCCCCAACTATGCAAGCCGGCCCTGTGGAGAAAGACAAATTCTATTCAGTCCGATGCCACCTCATACAAAAAGTCCCTGCAGAAGATAAAATCATAATCCTTGGTGACTTCAATGCCAGAGTAGGAAAAAACTTCAAAGCCTGGAAAGGTGTACTAGGCAAGCATGGTATTGGAAACTGTAATTATAACGGACATCTCCTGCCATGTAAGAAAAGCAGCCTTCCGTCTCCCATGTAATAAACGTCAACAAAAACTCTGAGACATTCAGAACAAGTGGTGGACCAATTTAGCATAAAAGACACAGCGTTGTACAGATCTGGGTGATTCCAGAGAATACTATGAAGCTCTTAAAGGGGTGTTTGGATCTACTTATCAGGTCCAAAGCTCCTTATATAGTACAGATGGTCAAACACTAATCACAGACAAAGCCTCCATCCTGAATCGATAAGCTGAACATTTTGAAAGTCTCTTCAGTGCCGACCGAGTAGTCCAAGGCTCAGCTATACAACATATTATATAACAACCGATGAAAAATGGACTGGAAACACGGAGGTCATGTACTCCATGCTAAGTTCCACAAGCTCCTTGTGAGTTGCTGGGGAAAAGGTGAACTGCCATCAGATCTCCGAGATGCAGTTATCATCACCCTATATTAGAAAAAAGGAGAGAAAGCTGATTGCTCAGTCTATTGAGGCACAACACTGCTCCCCATTGCTGGAAAAATCCTTGCAAAGGATACTCCTGAACACTTCCTGCTATTGCAGAAGAACTTCTCCCTGGAAGCCAATGTGGCTTCAGAGCTCATAGGAGCACTACAGATATGGTATTTGCTCTTAGACAACTGCAAGAAAAATGTAGAGAACAGAACAGAGGATTCTATGTAACATTTGTCGACCTTACCAAAGCCTTCAACACTGTGAGTAGAAAAGGTCTATGGCAGATCCTGGAACGACTAGGATATTCCCCCAAATTCCTCAAAATGATTATCTTGTTACACGGTCAAGTCAGATATGGCAATGCTCTCTTAGAGCTTTTTCTAATAACCAAGGGTGTGAAACAAGGTTGTGTTCTCTCTCCAACTCTGTTTACAATCTTCTTCAGCATGATGCTCCACAGGGCTATGGCAGATCTCGAAGAAGAATGGCTCCTTTTCATCCTGGAGAGAAGTGACCAGTGGGGTGCCACAGGGTTCTGTCCTGGGCCCAGTGCTATTCAACATCTTTATTAACGATTTGGATGACAGAATTGGGGGCATACTTATCAAATTTGCAGACGACACTAAACTGGGAGGAGTAGCTAATACCCCAGAGGATAGGATCAAAATTCAAAATGACCTGAATAGACTAGAAAGCTGGGCCAGTGCTAACAAAATGAAATTCAATACGGAGAAATGTAAGGTTCTGCACTTAGGGCGGAAAAATGAAATGCACAGATATAGGATGGGGGACACCTGGCTGAACGAGACCACATGTGAAAGGGATCTAGGAGTCCAAGTAGACCATAAGCTGAACATGAGTCAACAGTGTGATGCGGCAGCTAAAAAAGCCAATGCAATTTTAGGCTGCATCAATAGAAGTATAGTTTCTAGATCAAGGGAAGTTATAGTGCCACTCTATTCTGCTTTGGTCAGGCCCCACCTGGAATACTGTGTCCAGTTCTGGGCACCACAATTCAAAAAGGATGTGGAGAAACTGGAGCATGTCCAAAGGAGGGCAACTAAGATGGTGAAGGGTCTGGAAACCTTGCCCTATGAAGAACGCCTTAGGGAGCTGGGGATGTTTAGCCTGGAGAAGAGAAGGTTAAGAGGTGATATGATAGCCCTGTTTAAATATTTGAAGGGATGTCATATTGAGGAGGGAGCAAGCTTGTTTTCTGCTGCTGCAGAGACTAGAACGCGGAACAATGGATGCAAACTGCAGGAAAAGAGATTCCACCTCAACATTAGGAGGAACTT
Organism: Urosaurus nigricauda; assembly: GCA_034509955.1. Taxonomy (NCBI): domain Eukaryota; kingdom Metazoa; phylum Chordata; class Lepidosauria; order Squamata; family Phrynosomatidae; genus Urosaurus; species Urosaurus nigricauda. The sequence continues at coordinate 53,356,462 of JAOEGL010000006.1, forward strand.
CCTGACAGTAAGGGCTGTTCGACAGTGGAACACACTCCCTCGGAGTGTGGTGGAGTCTCCTTCCTTAGGGGTCTTTAAGCAGAGGCTGGATGGCCATCTGTCAGGGATGCTTTGACTTGGAGTTCCTGCATGGCAGGGGGTTGGACTGGATGGCCCTTGTGGTCTCTTCCAACTCTATGATTCTATGATTCTATGAAGAAGATGGCATCTATTATACATTACCATACGGATGGTAGCTTGTTGAACTTAAGCTGTCTGAGGGCTCACTAAACTAGTCCTAGAGCTGCTTTTTGCTGCCCTTGTTGCCCATACAGAAGCAGCTCTGCAGTGCCTAACATCCTCCTTTGCAATGGCTGCAGAGCTGTTTGGGCTGGAAGGCAGCCTGAAGAAAACGGAAGTTCTCTATCAGCCTGCACCACAGGAAGAGCACTATCATCCCCACGTCACCATAGGCAAATCTGTGCTTCAGTCCATTCAGCAGTTTACCTACGTGGGAAGCATCATCTCTACAGATGCCAAGATGGATAAAGAGATCGATTACAGATTAGCAAAGGCATATAGTGCATTTGGAAGGCTTCACAAAAGTGTCTGGAGTAACAAACAGCTGAGGCGTTGCACAAAAATCAGTGTGTGCAGAGCTATTCTCCACTATTCTCCACTGTCTATTCTCCACTATGGGTCTGAAACATGGGTCATCTATCACAACATCTACAACTCCTCAAACAGTTTCATCAGTGCTGTATACACATAATCCTAAATATATACTGGACTGACTATGTGACAAATGTTGCTGTCCTTGAGCAAGCTGGGTTCACCAGCATTGATACCATGCTATTGAGAACACAGCTGTACTGGGCATGGTGCGTTTCTAGGATGGAAGGCCTCCGCCTCCCAAAAATACTACTCAGCGGTGAACTTGCCACAGGTCAGCGTAAGAGGGGCGCCCCAAAGAAGAGATACAAGGGCTCCCTGAAACAAAATCTCAAGCTCGGCCAAATTGATAATCAACAATGGTATGCCCTGGCCTCACATCGGGAGGCATGGAGACATACTATCCACAATGCTGCAGTCTCTTTCGACAACTCACACTGAACGAGTCTCGAAGAGAAACGACAACACAGAAATAACCACAACTTGGAAACATCACCCAAGGACACTTTCTGCTGTGCTCTCTGTAATGAGACTTGTTTATCTTGTATTGGCCTTTAAAGTCATCAACGTGCTTGTAGAAAGTGTGGGATGAGTCCTTCCTGAATCTTCATTAGTGAAGAAAAGCCAGGGAGAGAGAGACACCTTCCTGTACCTTCAGGTTTTGAGCTTCTGCTCACGGTGCCATGCCTAACAGTACTGACAACCTCTAGTGTCGTCTATCTGTAGGGCCTTTGTGGGGATGTCTGCTACATTACAATAATAATAAATAATAATAAAACTTTTATTTATACCCTGTTTTTTGCTGTAGCAATCAAAGTGACTTAAAATATTTAAACCCGTACAACAATATATATAGGGCATAGGTCCAGGGAGGGAGAGGAAAATAGCAGAGGTGAATAACTGGCTCCGTAGATGGTGCCGCCAAGAACGGTTTGGATTTTTGGATCATAGGCTGTGGTTCCATGAGGAGGGACTTCTGGCAAGGGATGGGATGCATCTCAATCCAGTTGGCAAAAACGTTTTTGCCAACAGTCTGAAGAATCTGATCAGGAGGGCTTTAAACTGAGTTAAGTGGGGAAGGGAGACAGCATTCTGGAAGGCAAAAGGGATGGAAAGAATAGTCAAAGTGGCATAGAGGAAACAAGGCAAACAGTGAAAGGACCCAACAGTAGGAGGCAAAAAAAAAAACCTGCAAAAGCAGCAAGAAAAGAGGACACATGGTCTTAGATGTCTCTACACTAATGCACAGAGTGTGGGAAATAAGCAGGATGAACTCCTAGCACAACAAGGGAAATACGATATAATAGGCATCACTGAAACCTGGTGGGATGAGTTTAACAATTGGAATGTAGAAATAGAGGGATATAACCTTTTTAAGAGAAACAGGCCATACAGGAGAGGAGGAGGAATAGCATTATATGTCAGGGATATTTACACTAGTGAAGAGATCCAAGAAATCAATACTGGAAGCCAGGTGGAGAGCATCTGGATAAAAATTACAGGAGAGGAAAACAACAGGGATGCTACTGTGGGAGTCTACTATAGATCCCTGACTCAGGCAGAGGAATTGGATGATGCCTTTGTAGAACAGGTAATCACAAACTCAGAAAGGAGAGATGTAGTAGTGATGAGTGAGTTCAACTATCCTGATATTTGCTGGAAGTCAAACTCAGCCAAATCCTCAAAGTCTAGCAAATTCCTCACTTGCCTTGAAGACAATTTCATTGTCCAAAAGGTGGATGAGGAAACAAGGGGATCAGCCATTTTAGATCTTATTTTAACCAACAGGGAAGACCTAGTTGATGGGGTGCAAGTGGTGGGATCCTTAGGTGGAAGTGACCATGTTCTGTTTGTATACAGTGGAAGGGAGAAGCTAGGCATAGTCAGACATGCACTCTAGACTTTAGGAGAGCGATTTCAATAAACTTAGAGAAATACTGGGGGTGATCCCAGGGTCAGGAATACTAAAAGAGAAGGGAGTTCAAGACGGATGGGAGTTTCTCAAAAAGGAGATAGTGAAGGTGAAATTTCAAACAGTTCCAATGGGGAAGAAAAATGGAAGATGTCTCAAGAAGCCAGGATGGATGATTAAGGAACTTTCAACTGAACTAAGTTTTAAACGGAATATGCATAAGAAATAGAAAAATGGGGAAATCACCAAAGAGGAATTCAAACAAATAGCAAGCATGTGTAGGGATAAAGTCAGAAAAGCTAAAGTGCAGGATGAACTCAGGCTTGCTAGAAAGATTAAGAACGATAAAAAGGGCTATTTCGGATATGTCTGCAGCAAAAGGAAAAAGAAGGAAACAGTTGGGCCACTGCGTGCAGAAGTTGGCAAAATGCTAACAGGGGACAGAGAAAAGGCAGAATTACTCAACACCTTCTTTGTTTCAATCTTCTCAGAAAGGCCAAAGGGTGCTCAACCTAAGGATAGTGAAGCAGAAGACAGAACAGGGGAATTTCAGCACAGAATAAGTAAAGAGATAGTAATAATAATAATAATATTTAATATTTATTTATTTATTCCCTGCTCTTCAGCCCTAAAGGCTGAATACCTGGTTAACCTAAATGAATATAACTCTCCAGGACCAGATGAACTACATCCAAGGATATTAAAAGAACTGGCAAATGTAATATTGGAACCACTGGCAATAATCTTTGAGAACTACTGGAAAACAGGAGAAGTCCCAGCAGACTGGAGGAGGGCAAACGTCCCCATCTTCAAAAAGGGGGGGGGGGAGAGGATCTGAACAATTATCGTCCAGTTAATCCGATATCAATTCCAGGAAAGATTCTAGAGCAGATCATTAAGCAGAGAGTCTGTGAACATTTAGAAGCCAATTCCATAATCACAAAAAGTCAACATGGGTTTCAGAGAAACAAATCATGCCAAACAAATCTGATCTCTTTCTTTGATAAAATCACCAGCTTGGTAGATGAAGGGAATGCTATGGATATAGTATACCTCGATTTCAGTAAGGCCTTTGACAAGGTTCCCCGTGACATTCTTGCAAACAAGCTTGTAAAATGTGGGCCAATTACATGGATTTGTAATTGGTTGACTGGCCGAACTCAAAGGGTGCTCAACAATGGCTCCTTTTCATCCTGGAGAGAAGTGACCAGTGGGGTGCCACAGGATTATGTTCTGGGCCCAGTGCTATTCAACATCTTTATTAATGATTTAGATGACAGAATTGGGGGCATACTTATCAAATTTGCAGACGACACCAAATTAGGAGTAGTAGCTAACACCCTAGAGGACAGGATCAAAATTCAAAATGACCTGAATAGACTAGAAAGCTGGGCCAATGCTAATAAAATGAAATTCAATGCAGAGAAATGTAAGGTTCTGCACTTAGGGAGGAAAAATGAAATGTACAGATATAAAATGGGGGACACCTGGCTGAATGAAACTACATGTGAAAGGGATCTAGGAGTCGAAGTAGACCACAAGCTGAACATGAGTCAACAGTGTGATGCGGAAGCTAAAAAGGCCAATGCAATTTTAGGCTGCATCAACAGAAATATAGTGTCTAGATCAAGGGAAGTTAGTGCCACTCTATTCTGCTTTGGTCAGGCCCCACCTGGAATACTGTGTCCAGTTCTGGGCACCACGATTCAAAAAAGATGTGGAGAAACTGGAATATGTCCAAAGGAGGGCAACTAAGATGGTGAAGGGTCTGGAAACCATACCCTATGAGGAGCGCCTTAGGGAACTGGGGATGTTTAGTATGGAGAAAAGAAGGTTACGAGGTGATATGATAGCCCTGTTTAAATATTTGAAGGGATGTCATATTGAGGAGGGAGCAAGCTTGTTTTCAGGTGCTCCAGAGACTAGAACGTGGAACAATGGATGCAAACTGGAGGAAAAGAGGTCTTTAAGAGGTCTTGAAGGTCTTTAAGCAGAGGCTGGATGGCCATCTGTCGGGGATGCTTTGATTAGGAGTTCCTGCATGGCAGGGGGTTGGATTGGATGGCCCTTGTGGTCTCTTCCAACTCTATGATTGATTCTATGATTCTATGATTCTATTCTATGCAAGAATCCATCTGCTGCCAGAAAGAAGAAACAGCACTGGACTCCTGGGAACAGGAAGGGAGCTGTTCCAGCAGTAAATAACAGTAACTGTCAATCCCATCTGGCTGCTGCAGCCAAATAACTTTGGCTGGTTGATAGTGGAGTGACACATCATTTGGCCAACCAAAAATCTTTGCTGAAGAACAGGAAGCCCTGATGTGTTGACTCTATGGGTTTGGCTGACGGGAGTTCAAGCCAAATAAGGGGCATAAAGAATGTGCATTTTCTTGGGTTTGCCAAGGAGTTTGAGAATGTGTTGTGTGCTTCCCAATTGCAAAATTGTCTGATCAGCGTGTCTTCACTGGCCACAGATGGGTATGTCCTACATTTTGAGGGGGGTCAGTGTGTCATCATAAGGGAGGGCAGGTTTGTGCAAAAGCACACAAGCACATTAAATTGTACTTTCTAGATGACCATGCAGAATGTGCCACAGTAGGCAATGTGCCACTGCATTCAAATTGTGCACATTATTTTCATAGGGTGCTGGGACACACTAGTTTTACTAGTTTGGGAAAACTAGGTAGTGTTTGTCCAGGGCTGAAATTGAATGACTGCAGGAACCATCTGGATTGTTCTGTGTGCAACAAGATAAAGCTGAAGGCTTTTCTTGTTGCCAAGAAAAGCAAATGCACCACGCACAGGCCTTTCCAAATGTTGCATGTTGATCTGGCCGGTCCCTTCACTTAATCTGTGGGCAATAGTAGATATCCGATGGTCATTGTTGATAGACACAGCAGATACTCCTATGCCTACACACTCAGGGAGAAGAATCAGGCTGCTGCCACATTCAAGACCTGTATGGAGGTGGTAAAAGAATTGAGTGCAAGGTTGGTACTCTGGTGGTGGGTTTTTGTCCCAAAGCTTGAGCAATTGGCTGAAACAGAAGGGCATGTGTCATAACACCACTAATGTAGCCACTCCGCAGGAAGATGGTTTGGCGGAAAGTTTGGGGTGTTGAACCAGATAAAGTGTTGCATGCTGCTTGATGCAGGGGCCCCAGAGGGACTTTGGGGGAGGCAATCCTGGCTGCCTGCCATATCACTAATCGGGTCTGGAATTCTGCTGTGAAACAAACACCCTACTTCATGTTATATGGGAGGCCACCCAACCTCAGCTACCCAAGGGCAGTATGCCAATGTCTTCGTTCCCCGGAATTTCATAAAGAAGGATGACCCCAAGTGGCAGAGATTGATGTTTGTGGGGTATCAGGGGAACAGTTACAGGCTTTACCTGGGGAATGGCCGCATCCTGTTGTCCAGAAGTGCAAATTTTGAAAAACACTCTGAGTGGGAGAAGATCCACACGAACCAGGAGGTGTTTGTGAGAGTGGGACAACAAGTACTGGAACTGGAGGGGTGAAAACATTAGAGGTTAATCTGGATGGCCAGCCTAGCACCTCCGGGGAACCTACAAGTACCCTGAACTCACCCATCACTACTAGAAAGTTTGAGATAGTGCCATCCACAGATGCAGGTGTGCAGACCAGTAGTGATAGTGAAGATGATAGGGGGTGCACAAAGGTCATAATCCCCAGGAGGACCCAGAGAGTCAGAAGGCCACCTGACTGTTTTGTGGTGCAGAATGCCAGAGTGTGCATTGTTGTGGCTGATGAGCCGGAGAGCTACCAGGAGCTTCTCACTTATCCCAGGTAAGAGCAGGAGAGATGGTTTGAGGCCATGGAAAGTGAGTTCTCATCCCTGTTGAATAGGGAAGTATTTGAAGTGGTAGAAAGGCCAGGAGACCAGAAGGTCATAGGTTGCAAGTGGGTGTTTAAAATGAAGGAGATGGAACCCACAAATATAAGGCCAGGTTGGTGGCTAGAGGATTCTCTCAGCAGAAATTTGAGAGCTATGATCAAACATTTCCTCCAACTGCAAAGCCGGAAAGTCTCAGGTTGGTGTTAGCATTGGCTGCAAGAAACGGCCAGATAGTAAGGCACTTTGACTTTGAGACAGCTTACTTAAATGCATGGCTGGATTAGGAAGTGCACATGGAGCAAGCAGCAGGGTTTGATAATGACAAGGAGGGCAAGGTGTACAAGCTCAGAAAAGCTCTTTATCGATTTAAGCAGAGTGCACGCTGTTGGAACCTCTGTATCCATGAGGAGCTGGGTGAGGCTGGGATACAAGCGCAGCATGGCAGGTGCTTGTGTGTACACAAAAGAAGGGGGGGTCACACTTGTCATTTATGTAGATGACCTGTGTGTGAATGCTCAGACTGAGCAGGAAGTTAAGGCTGTGCAGGAGAAGTTAGCGAAGAAGATTGTGTTAACAGACCTTGGAAACCTTAAGGCCTACCTCGGGATTAAGGTGGAAAGAACACAAGATGGTAAGATCTTGCTAAGTCAGACCAAAAAGATAGAGAGGCTGATAGAGAAGTGGGGTTCAGAAACTGTCACGGTAGCAAAAAGCCCCATGATTCCTGGTTATGCTAATACTGAGTGTGACAAGGTTTTCGAACATCCAGATTTGTACAGATCTGTAATAGGCAGTTTGCTTTTTGTTGCCAATAACACCAGACCAGACATTTCCTTTGCTGCAGGAAAGTTAGCAGTCCGAAGGTGGAGGACTGGACAGCTGTGAAGAGGCTGCTCAGATACCTGAAAGGGAGCAAGGAAAGGAAGCTAGTGCTGCAGGGATCTAAGGCACAGCTGGAGTGTTTTGTGGACAACTGTTTTGTGGAAAACTCTGTTACCAGCTTCAGCTGATACTCCAGCTGTGCCCTTTCCTGGAAATGATTGACCTGGAAACTGTGGTACACGCTCTGGTAACCTCACGCTTGGACTACTGTAACGTGCTCTACATGGGGCTACGCTTGTGCTTAACCCAGAAACTGCAATTAGTTCAAAATATGGCAGCCAGACTTGTTACTTGTTACCTGGAACAGAGCACATAACACCAGGGCTTAAAGCTCTCCACTGGCTGCCAATTAGTTTCCAGGCACAGTACAAGGTGTTGGTTTTAACCTTTAAAGCCCTACATGGCTTAGGTCCATCCTATCTGAGGGACCACCTCTTCCCGTATGAACCCCCCAGCACACTCCGGTCCTCTGGGAGGAACCTGCTACAGCCCATGAAGACCAGGCTGGTGCAGACCTCCTAGAGGGCCTTTTCAGCTATCACTCCCAAGCTGTGGAATGACCTGCCAGATGAGATGCGTCTCATAACATCCATTGAAGGTTTTTAAAAAGCCTTGAAGACGCAACTCTTCCAGCAGGCCTTCCTAGGCGTTGCTTAATTTCCCCGGCTGCAAACCTTATGTTTTAGTTTTTCGTCCAGCTCTTTTCTTTTCACATTTAATCTTGCCCATACATCCCTAGGAATTTTGTTTTTAAGGAATCGTTTTATATTTTGGTATTGTGTTTTAATTCATAGCTAATTTAATCTTATTTTAAGGGGTGGAAGTTGAGATGGGATTGTTTTTGATTTTGTACTGTTTAAACTCTGTTGTAACCCACCCCGATTGTTCAGAGGGGGGGGGCTCTAAATAAAAATTATTATTATTATTATTATTATTATTATTATTATTTTGCCTCTGAGTTACATGACAGAATGTCTGTAATAGGTTTGCTGGTCAAGTATGCAGACAGTCCAGTGGTTTGGAGGAGCAGAAAGCAGAGATGCATGGCACTGAGCACCTCAGAAGCTTAGTTTTGCTGCAGTATCAGATGTGCAGTGGGTGACTTAATTGCTAGAGGACTTGGGTGAGAAGTGTACAAGGCCCAACAGTTGTACACGAGGACTCACAATCTTGCATTGCCATGTCTGAGGCAGAAAATCTGAAGAATAGGACGAAGTACATAGGGGTGCGGTACCAGAATGTGAGGGAGTTGGTGCAGATTGGTGTTCTGAATCTGGTCTACATTAGTTCAAAGGCCATCAAGACGGATCTCTTTCGGCAAGCCTTCCTGGAATAAATCACTCGGCCAAAATATCCCCCCACATAGGAACATAGGACAACGACTCTGCCATTGTTATTGTTGGGAACTGTTGCAATTTTATTTAACTATGTTTTAATTGTTTGTGTAAATTTTAATCGTAATTTGTTTAGAATCCTAGAATCATAGAGTTGGAAGAGACCACAAGGGCCATCCAGTCCAACCCCCTGCCATGCAGGAATTCTTCATCAAAGCATCCCCGACAGATGGCCATCCAGCCTCTGCTTAAAGAACTCTAAGGAAGGAGACTCCACCACACTCTGAGGGAGTGTGTTCCACTATCAAACAGCCCTAACGGTAAAGATGTTCCTCCTAATGTTGAGGTGGAATCTCTTTTCCTGCAATTTGTATCCATTATTCCGCGTCCTAGTCTCTGGAGCAGCAGAAAACAAGCTTGCTCCCTCCTCAATATGACATCCCTTCAAGTATTTAAACAGGGCTATCATGTCACCTCTTAACCCCTTTCTCCAGGCTAAACATCCCCAGTTCCCTAAGGCGTTCCTCATAGGGCATGGTTTCCAGACCCTTCACCACCTTAGTTGCCCTCCTTTGGACTCGCTCCTGTTTCTCCACATCTTTTTTGAATTGTGGTGCCCAGAACTGGACACAGTATTCCAGGTGGAGCCTGACCAAAGCAGAATAGAGTGGCACTATTACTTTCCTTGATCTAGACGCTAAACTTTTATTGATGCAGCCTAAAATAGCATTGGCCTTTTTAGCTGCCGCATCGCACTGTTGACTCATGTTCAACTTATGGTCTACTTCAACTCCTAGATCCTTTTCACACGTAGTTTGATTCAGTCAGATGTCCCCCATCCTATATCTGTGCATTTCATTTTTCCACCCTAAGTGCAGAACCTTACATTTCTCCACATTGAATTTCATTTTGTTAGCGTTGGCCCAGTCTATTCAGGTCACTTTGAATTTTGATCCTGTCCTCTGGAGTATTAGCTATTCCTCCTAATTTGATGTCAACTGCAAATTTGATAAGTATGCACCCAGTTCTGTCATCCAAGTCATTAATAAAGATGTTGAATAGCACTGGGCCCAGGACAGAACCCTGTGGCACCCCACTGGTAACTTCTCACCAGGTTGAAAAGGAGCCATTATTGAGCATCGTTTGGGTTTGGCCGGTAAATGAATTACAAATCCATGTACAAATCCAAGTTACCTCGTGTAGCTCACAGTTTACAAGCTTGTTTGCAAGAATGTCATGGGGAACCTTGTCAAAGGCCTTACTGAAATCAAGATAACTATATCCACAGCATTCCGTTTATCTACCAAGCTGGTAATTTTATCAAAAAGAAAAAAGAAAAAGAAAAGAAAAAAGAAAAAAGAAAAAAAAGAATCAGGTTTGTCTGGCATGACGTTTTTCTCTAAAACCCATGTTGACTTTTTGTGATTATGGAATTATCTTCTATATATTCACATACTCTTTGTTTAATGATCTGCTCTAGAATCTTTCCTGGTATTGATGTCAGACTAACTGGATGATAATTGTTGGGATCCTCTTTTTTCCCCTTTTTCAAGATGGGGACAACGTTTGCCCTCCTCCAGTCTCCGGGGACTTTTCCTCTTCTCCAGGAAATTATTGCCAATGGTTCCAATATTACATTTGTTTTTAGAATCCTTGGATTCCATCAGAAGCAAATAGATATTAGAAACTGTCTAGAATTTTTGGAGTACAGGGTGTCGACCCAAGGGATTCAGATGGACCCGGCCAAAGTACAAACCGTATTAGACTAGACACCCCCCCCAAAAACCTGAAAACAAGTACAATTGGGGGGGGGGGATTTGCCAATTTCCATAGACAGTTCATCCCTAACTTTGCTGAAATTGCCTTACCCATCACAGATTTGCTAAAAACCAAGAGGGTTACAGTTGAGAAGGGGCCAGGAGGCATAGAAAAGGGGACTAAACGAAAACCCTCCATGCCTGTGGCTTGGTCTGACCGCTGCCAACAGGCTTTTGAACAACTAAAATGCCTGTTCAGTTCTGAACCAATTTTGTTTCACTCAGACTCGGACAAACCTTTTGTGGTACAGGTGGATGTTAGTGGCTATGCCATATGGGCAGTGCTGTTATAACAGGACGAGTCAGGAGCCTTAAGGCCATGCATTTATTTGTCCAGGAAATTCCAAAAAAGTGAGATTTCTTGGCCTGTTTGGGAGAAAGAATCTTTTGCAATCAAATGGATTTTAGAGTCATGGAGACAGTTTGAAGTGTGGACTGATCATTGTAACCTAGTAGCCCTCCAGACCCCCAGTATACTTAAACCCAAACATTGCAAGTGGGCCAAGTATTTTTACACATATAATTTCAAACTCAAATTTTCCCCAGGCAGTTCTCCATTTGAGGCCCTATATAGGTATGAACCTAAAACTTTACCTTTGCTATGAGGAATAGCACAATTAAAAGCTACCTCAGCATGCAGCAATAAATCAGCCCAATCATCCTGAAGGTAGTTTGTGTAACACCTTAGGTACCTAGCCAACGAAGAGTTCATTTTCTCACTCTGGCCATCGGTCCCTGGATGATAGGAGCTGCTCAAATCAATCTCTACCCACATTTTTTTCTGAAGGCACCTCCAAAACTGAGAGGTAAAGCTGCTCCCTCGATCGCTCACTATTTTGTCTGGTAAACTGTGGTACAGTGGTCCCCCGGTTTACGAATCCTCCAGGGTACGAAAACCCCGGGGTAAGAAACCGGCGGGACAGCTAAAATATCCCCCGGGATCCGAAAGATCCCCAGGATCCGGGGGGAAAAACCGCGCGGCCCCTTTAAATCGGCCGCGCGGCCCGTTGAAAATAGCGGTCCCCGGGAAACGAATGCATCCGGGTTATGAAAGGTAATCCGGAATGGATTACCTTCGTAACCCGGGGGACCACTGTACTTCTATATATAGAGACTTGAACCCTCTGATCCTGTTTCAGTGTTGCAATGGATTGCTGGAATGAAGTAGGGGTGGCCTAAGATTGTGACAGCCTTAGAAGCGGCCAAAAAGAGATGTGAAGGGTGGGACCCGGAGACAAAGCACTTAAACTCGCCACCTTTCTAAAAAATTAGGACCCAAATATATTGGGCCTTTTGAGGTCAAGATAAATGATGTAACTACTGAACTTGATTTACCTAAGTATTATAGACATATACATCCTGTTTTGCACTTCAGCCTGCTAAAACTGGAACGTAACAATTTGTGCTGGAAAACTAATGACCACCCACCCCTGCCCATGATGATTGAGGGCAAACACATTTTGAAGTGGTCAAAATTTTAGACTCTAGAGTTCATAGGGGTCAAATACAATATGTGATTAGGTGGAAACACTTTTCACAAGATCATGATGAATGGGTCCATCACTATTATGTTAATGCCCCTCAGCTGGTAGATAAATTCCATCAAAAATGTCCAAATAAACCTGCTCCACCATGTGGTTAACTTTTACTTTTCTACATGTTTAATGTTTAGTGATATGTTTTATTTGTTAGTGACGCCAAGTTTAGCAAGGGAAGTCAACAGTCTTGTTTCTGTGCCTCCTTAAGACTTCTCAGTATGGAAAATGAAGGTCCTGCTGCAGTCACCTGAAACACTCATGGGATGTTTGTCTTCTTGCCTACAAATGTGGGGAACTACACCTGCACCAAGTGCAAGTTGGTAGCCCTCTTAGAAGAGAAAGTACAGCAGCTGGAGGCCCAGGTATATGCACTCCAGCATCTTAGGGAGCTGTTCTCATGAACAGAAAAAACTGGAATGTCTTGGATGAGAAACACAGAGGAAGTTGCTTGGGTGGAGAAGGTCACTCCACATACAACAGAGGTGGAGGAGATCACTCCACATACAACAGAGGTAGATGGTTGGAGGAAGGTCACACACAGAAGTAAGGAAACCAGGGAACGTTCTGTGAGCGGCTTACAGCTACAGAATTGATTTGAATCTCTCTCTGTTATCAAGGATGATGAGGAACAGCAGCAGGGACAGATGTCAGGGACAGAGCAGGGGAGCCTGAGAAAAGCAACAAAGGGAATAGCTGCTGCTAAGTCTAGGAGGTGGTGTGTGGTCCTGGTGGGGAACTCCATGCTGAAGGGTATTGAAGCAGTGGTTTGTGGGAATGATAAGGTGTGCTGTCTCCCTGGAGCAAAGATCCATGATGTGACAGAGAGGCTGACAAGACTGGTCAAGCCTACTGATCAATACCTCTTTCTTTTGGTTCATGTGGGAACCAATGATACTGCAAGGCACAGCTTTCAGAATATCAGAAGAGCTTATGAGGCTCTGGGTAGGAAGCTGAAAGAGATGGATGCACAGGTTGTCAACTCATCTCTTCTCCCACTTGAAGGTCATGCTCCAAGAAGGGAGAAGGAAATAGTGGATGTAAACAACTGGCTCTGTAGATGGTGCTGCCAAGAATGGTTTGGATTCTTTGATCATTGGCTGCGGTTCCATGAGAGGGGACTTCTGGCAAGGGATGGGCTGCATCTCATTTACAAGAAATATGCAGACTGGAAACATGGCCCTAACTGGGACTTTAAGGAGGGGTGGGTCCATTTGTTGTAAAAAGACTGGTTAATGAGGTGACAGCAGAGCTGATGTTACCGAAGAATCATAAACATTTAGAAGGATAGAATCATAGAACTGGAAGAGAACACAAGGGCCTTCCAGTCTAACTGCTGCCATTCAGCAATAATCAAAGCACCACCTAAAAATGGTCATCCAACCTCTGTTTATAAACCTCCAAAGAAAGAGATTCCACCACTCTGTAATGCAAGGTGTTCGTTCCACTGTCAAATAGCTCTTACTGTCAGGCTGTTCTTCCTAATGTTTAGGTGGAATCTCTTTTCCTGTAGATTTAATCCATTGCTCTGGAGCTACAGAAAACAAGATTGTTCCATTCTCAATGCAATATCCTTTAAAACATTTACTAGACTACGGCACTACGCTCTTATAGAGCTGCTACTCCACTTTAACTGCTCTGACTGCCTCCTGTTGCATTCTGGAGTTTGAAGTTTAGGAAGGGGCATTTAGAATTCTCAGCTACAGAGCTCTTATGCCTCACTGAACTGCAAGCCTCAGAATGCAACTGGAGGCAGCCAGAGCAGTAGAAGTGGAATAGTATCACTCTAAGAGGGTAATGTAGTAATGTGGTCAGACACAACTATCATGTCACCTCTTAACCTTGTCTTCTCCAGGCTAAACATACCCAACTCCCTAAGTCGCTACTGATAGGGCATGTTTTCCAGACCTTTTACCATTTTGGTCACCCTCCCCTGGACACACTGGTTACTTGTATCTTACATTTCATTTCAACTTAATTAAACCAGCATTGGAAGACAGTTTGTGGCAACTAAGAGATTTTTAGATGTGGCATTTTAATTTTGAAATTAATTAAGTACTGGATGATGGGATGTATTGTCACAAAATTTTTATGGTGTTGGCTGTCTGCATTCCTTGGGGTGGTTAAAAAGAGGTGTGTGGCAGATTGTGCTGGAAGCCTCAAAGCCAGTTTCATGAGAAAGACTGCTACAGAGTTGGAAGTAGGGACAACCCTGGGAAAGAGGAAGTGTAAAAAATGTTTAGATATATGGGTGAACAGAGTGTTTGCCTTCTCAAAATTTGAATTGCTATGTGCTTTAATTAAGCCATGTAACAGCTTCTACTTTTGTCCTGGCAACTCAAGTCTTCTGGGAACATCTTAAGTTTCTGATTAAATGTCTAGTTTTATTACTGAAGCTTGAATCAACCAAGTAATAAAGGAGTATACAAAATGTTTAAATGTTTTAAATGTTTCAAACTATGAAAATGCACCCATACACAGGCATGGCTCTGTATACATACTGTGATCCATTGAACTTAACTCCCAGCAAGCCAAATCATCTAGGTGTATTGGAAGTCACAGGAATCCTGACTGTATATTAAACCATAGGGAACCACACATTGTTTGACTATATCAACTATTCTGTAAAAATTGCAATGGAACAAATACTTTCTAATAACTATAAGAAAGATTAAATAAAAGACACAGTGAATTGATAATGATACAAGTCACATTAAGTGCTAGGATTCCAGGATGTGCCACAAAGGTTTCTTAATCATGAAAAAGATATGCTCTGCTATAAATCTGGAATAAAAATTATTTTCCAGCTTCTGTCCCAGGATACATGTGATTCTAAAATTTATCAAAAACTTTAAAAATTGCTGTTTTTGCTTAACTTCTAGTTTTAGGGGAGGTTAAAATTACACAGAATACTGGGGCCACACCCAGTCTGACTACAGGAAATCCTGTTCATTACTCTCTTCTGCTTCTGAGATCTGAAAAGCTTTACTGTGTGCTTGTTCATGTGAGTTGTGGGATTTCCACAGCCCTGATTTGAAATGTTTAAGTAAGTCATTTCAAGCAAGACTCATTGTACTGAAATAGCTGTATGCTGGGCCATGACATTTTACAGGAAAAAATTACAGGCCTCCCCCCCCCCCCCCATCCAAGCTACCGTATTTCTGGAATGTAGTAGTATAATCGTTTTAATAGAAACAAGCCCAACAGAAGAGGAGGAGGAGTAGCATCATATGTCAGGGATGTTTACACCTGTGAAGAGATCCAGGACTTAAATCTTCAAACAGAGATTGTCTGGATAAAAAGTAAAGAAATGTAGACTCATAGAAGGGGAAAGAAACAACACAGGTGTTATTGCAGGAGTCTACTGCAGACACTCAAATCAGACTGAGGAACCAGATGATGACTTTATAGCACAGATGAGTCAAAGGTTGCATGAAAGCAGCAACATATTCAATAGCACTAGGACAGCTGCTTTGACTGCTGTTGTCAATGAAGTTAAAACAGATGCAAGCATTCATGTAAGTAATTGCAAGAGGAGAAACTATTAAGAACATGGCACACATTAAAATGAATCCTAATTAAAACTTTTGTTTAATAAACAGAACAATTTTATTATTCACTATCTTTAAAAAAGTAAGTGGCTGTTAAACACACAGTTATAAGGCTGATAAAGCTCTCCAGTCTAATTAAAGAAAGTATTCATTTCATAATAATCCAACAATCAATCTTCTGCTCCCACCAAACTGTCAAGTGAAGAAAGCAGTCACAACTAAGGGTACACTGTTATTTCGAATCTATATTACTGCTATTAGAGTCAGTAAATTCAGTAAAAAATCTCAAGTTAGTTCCAACTGTAATTAATTACTAGATATTTAGATATTTTTGCTGCAGCTTTTTCCTTTCCAGCAATTCAAAAGGAAAACTCTTGCTGTAATAAATCCATTTGATGCCTTGAATCTGTCAGAGATATCATGCTGCTCAAAGCAGCTGCACTGCATGATTATTACTTATTGCTTTTATATAGATCAGCAGTGCTAATTGGAGGACAGTGGGTTTTTAATTTTTTTCATTTAATGTTAGAAACATCAACAAACAGACTAACATCAGTTGATAGGTAATGCAACATTTACAAGTTAAAAGGAAATATAATAGACAACACCCTTATATTAAACTCCTGACCTTTGACATTTCATCTATCATGTATTTCCAAAGGTCCACATGAGTAACTGTGATGTGAAACCATTCTTTCTTTCTATAAGTATAGAGTATTTTATCCAGAAATGAAACCTTAAGAAGAAATGTGGTGTTTCCTAAATTGTGGGGGAAGTGGGCACCCACAAATTATATTCAATGGGGAAATTGACTTAGCTCAATAGGAAATTGTGAGAGCACTTGGGTAACATAAAGCCAGGATCTTAACCAGTATACCAGTTCCAAACCCCTAAAAACTTCAGAAGCAGGTTCCAAATTTGTTAAGTTTATTTATAAAAGGGGAATCAACACACACACTAACCACACCCTCTCTCACACACAAGAACTAATGATGCAAAAGTAGTAAAAGACAATGAATTGCAGGGCTGTAAAGAGGTACTGCTATACCGATCCAAAATGTAGCTCCAATTGTGGGCTTACCATAATGCAGATAGTTCAGTTGCCATCTGTGATACATATGGGGTGGCCAGCTACTGAGGTGTCCAGCTAAAATCAAAAAGAGATTCTATCCAGCTTCAATCTAAACTGAATTGCTATTGTCCAGACATGTGTATTTATAACAAGAAATGGGTCCTGGGGCAGTGTTTCAGCAGTCAAATGGTTTATCCAAGAGTTAAACAACTTTCTTAGGGGGAAACAGATATGCAAGAATGACCAGGCAATCTGTGTGAATGTCCTCAAACAAAAGGAATTTAATTCCTAGAAGGACACTCTCTTTGACTGTTGTACCCAAGCAATTTCCACCATGACACTTCCTGGGGAAGGGATCATGTTGATTCTGCTTTTGGGTGACCCCATCATGGCTAAGTGCCTCAGCTTCCCCCATCCTAATTGGTATGGCTATTTTCTTACACTGGGGTGTCCCCTTTTGGCTACTTATCTGTAACACCTGTTTTTGAAATTAATTTGATATAAACTGATCAGTGATGTCTGGGAGCTGGATCCTGAGGTAAAAATCCCCCCCCCCCCATGAAAATTTGGAGTAACCATAAAGAATCTGAAGTTTTCAAAATATACTGCCGAATATTTTGGCACCAAATCCAAAAGTGTGCAGAGGTCAGGAATTGGTAAGTATTGGCCATGCAAATGATTTTTTAACAAACATGGCATAGCTTCAATACACTACCTAACTCTCTCACACATGAATTCATACCAAGAGTGATTATAAGAAAGTGCAGTGAGTCCCAGACCTCCATAGGTTCGGATCCAGATTACAATACACTCTACATGAATATACAAAACAATGTGGGCATCTAATATCTACATAAATCAATATAGAGTCCATGTATTAAAGGGAATGCACTGGCATAGTCTGTGTAAATAGATTGCCTCATTATGAGGGAAAGGACAGTATAAGCAGCATCCATGAAGCAGCAAAATCAGGTCCAGAGATATATTCTTCAAGGATGACAAAGTCCATTGATAGAATGCTGGTATGGAAGGGAGAATCCATTGCATGGCCACCATTGGAAAGTCCTTCAGGCAAAATCCTATGAGCAGCAAAAGTGTTGAGTGCAGAGTGGAGGCAGAGTGAAGAAGCATTCAGTGGTTAGGGTGCAGGCTTTCATCACATTGTTTCTGCCTCTGTCGATACCAGGAATCAGGAAGCAAGCTGAAAGCATGCTGGAATCAGGCAGGCAAAGGACATCCCTCTCATTGTGTCTGGGCAGAGTGGAAATTGAAAGTGAAAGATAGAGCAAAACAGGCCCAGTTCAGCTCTCCTAGCACCCTAGAATGCTGGGAATACTTTTACATATGCAAATATGATTCATTTTGGTCAAAACCCTGCAAATTATACCTAATTGCTAACTTTAACTAGCAGGAGACCCTGTGATTTACAAATCCCTTTGTTAAATCATTCTATTTCTGTTACTGAGAACTGGATTGCCATGACTATGAAGGTCAGCATAGCTAATAGGGTATTGGAGGAAATTCATTGGAAAATTATCAGAGGATACCTGGTGTTCATTCGTGAGTCCTGCAGAATCAAGGCATTACAGTCATGATTCCCTGGCAATAGCCAGGCCTCCCCTGCCTTTCCAATAAAAGAGATAAGTCATTTAGATACAACTCAAGCCATCACAGACTTCCCATGGGACCTAGGTTTGGATTTCAACCCACTAAGCAAAACAGCACTCACTCTCCCTCACTTTTTTCCAGCTTGAGAAATCTCAAATACCCTTCATTGGTAAAAGATAGAAAAAGAGGATAAAAGGAAGAAGGAAAAAAAAGATTTGCCTCTCTCTAGCATGGGAAAGGCAGACAGAAGAGGCTACAGCAAAGAAAGGAGGTTTATTTAGAACCTGTCAAGCCACTTGGCTCAAAGAACAGCCAATTGACATCGAACCCAGCAGGTGATACCAATGAGGCATACAATGACAATTACTTGTATAACCAATGGAACAATCAAGGGCTGCATTGCCAAATTCAGTATGATTCTGCCTGATGCAGACCAACTGAGGCCAACTGAGATTAACCCATTGAGAATGTTTGACAACTTTCTCTATTGCATGTGAAACTATCTGCTGTGCCTGATCTTAATATTAATCTGAGCCTGGTGACAGTGTCATTCAGATTTTACAAAAGTCTTAGCCACTGAAAAACATGTAACTCATTTTCCATCATCTTCACCATCTTAGTTGCCCTCCTTTGGACCCGCTCCAGTTTCTCCACATCCTTTTTGAATTGTGGTGCCCAGAACTGGACACAGTATTCCAGGTGGGGCCTTACCAAAGCAGAATAGAGCGGCACTATTACTTCCTTTGATCTAGACACTATACTTCTATTGATGCAGCCTAGAATCGCATTGGCCTTTTTAGCTGCCGCATCACACTGTTGACTCATGTTCAACTTATGGTCTACTTGGACTCCTAGATCCCTTTCACACATAGTTTCATTCAGCCAGGTGTCCCCCATCCTATGGATTGTTGATTGTTGGATTGTTGAGTCAACATGGATTGTTGACTCATTCTAAATGACTATCTGTTCTGTGCATGTTTTTGTCTAACTGCTCAGCCACCTGCCTATAAATCTGTCTGAGTTTCAGGACCAGCAATCAGACCCACTTGTGGTTCAAGACAGAATCATAGAATCAAAGAGCTGGAAAAGACCACAAGGGCCATCCAGTGCAATCCCCTGCCAAGAAGAAGCCAGTCCAGTAAAAAGAGCAGACTCTACAGAAGGTTCAAGAATGTTAGAAGACAACTACGAGAGAGATGAAGAAGAAAAAGGCTCAGATT
Source organism: Urosaurus nigricauda (assembly GCA_034509955.1). Classification (NCBI taxonomy): domain Eukaryota; kingdom Metazoa; phylum Chordata; class Lepidosauria; order Squamata; family Phrynosomatidae; genus Urosaurus; species Urosaurus nigricauda. The sequence goes on from JAOEGL010000006.1 coordinate 53,375,904, forward strand.
CAGAGAAAGAGAGAGAAGACATATAGAGCATGGAGAGGGAAGTTATAACAAGGAAAACCAGGGAATATAATTGAGACTGGTATACTACGGCCCTAACCGTAATTGCCCTCAACTAGAATGTCATCTAAACTTGGTTCCTGGAATGTTAAAGGATTAAATTTAAAATACAAAAGGAGTAGAATATTTCATTATTTAGAAAAGAAAAAGTTAGAAATTATTTGTTTACAAGAACTAAAAATAAAGAAAAATGACCAAAGATTCCTTAAAAATACTAAAGTGGGACAACTATTTGCGGCTTGTAATGAAAAAAAAAAGAGAGGAGTGGCATTATATATTCACAATAAATACACGGCGAAAGAATGCTTTAAAGATAACACAGGACAGTACATTGGGGTGAAGGTGAGCATGAGAGACACGAATATGCTTCTTGTAGGGATATATGTGTAGTGAAAAGACCCCAGGAACAGCAAACCCCGGAGACAGAGATAGCCAATCAACGAGCACCAAGTGACCAGCCAATTAGCAGCTGGCTGGGCAGGATTGGAGTTGGCTGAGGAGAGGGACGCCACTGAGCGGGTGCTCTCTAGGTTCCTGATTGGGACAGGTGTAGGTGAGGTTTTAGGCCAGACAGGGTCTATGTAGAGTCCAGGAGAGGGACTGATTAGGCTTTACGTTGTAAGCCAGTTGATTTAAGCTGAGAGTATTTGGCGGATTGCCTGAGGGTTGAAGTATTGTGTCTATGTACCTGTGGTAACGTAACTAAGAAGAAAGAAATGCAAAAGCCTTGAAAGTAGTTTACTGATTACTTTGATGTTTGTTAATAAACTTCAGTATTATTTTATTACAACTTGGCCTCTGTGAAATATTGTGGCATGCTACTAGAGATAACAAAGCCTCAGAAAAGATAGGCAGTGATGGAGAAGATCTCCACAGAAGAAAAATACAATTGGTGGCAGCAAAGGGGAATACAGGCATTCTGTGTGGGTGGACTGAGAGAGTCTGCGTGAGTGTCCACGCCACCACAATATGCCCCTTTAGAAAATAAAGCATCCTGTTTTCAGAAATTATTAATCAAATTAGAAAAACATGAGGCCGAGGAGATTGTCCTGTTGGGAGACTGGAACGGTGTGATAAAACATAGAAGAGATAGAACATCTTGCAGAGGAGAAAAACAAAAGTCATGGTAAACTCCCCAGCGCCTTTTTCAAAATAAAGGACCGGTTCGCACTAAAAGATGTTTGGATGGAAAAGTACAGAGACACTCCCGGCTATACCTTTTACTCAACACAACATAAATCAGCTTCCCGCATTGATATGTTTTTCGTTACACCTAGAATAATACCAAAGATAAAAAAATATGAATATCCTCCCCAGGTCAGAATCAGACCACAATTTAATAACTATCGAGCTCCTGACAAGAACAACACAATACAATTGGAGGGTCAACAATACTCTTCTACAAGACACAGATTACGTCAAATTTCTAAAGTAGCAATTAAGCTTATACTTTGAAGAAAATACAACGAAAGATTGCGATATGAGAACCATTTGGGATGCGGGAAAGGCCGTGGCACAAGGACTGCTGATACAAAGAGGGGCAGAAATCGAAAAGAACAACAAGGATAAAGTAAAGAAGCTAGAAGCTAAAATCTTGCTGAAAGAACAAGAACTCAAAATGAAACCCTTCAATAAAAATACTGAATATCATATAAAAATGCTTCAGAAAGAGTTACAAACAGAAATAACATCTCAAATAGAAAAAAAGATAAAAGAGACACGTCAGATATATTTCGAATCTGCTAATAAAACTGGTAAATGGCTAGCCGCCAGATTAAAAACAACAAGAGAACAGAAAATCATTGATAAAATAAAATTAAGGGATGTAGTCCTAACTTTTCAAGACCAGATAAAAAAGAACTTTACAGAGTATTATACGCAACTATATAGGGAAACCCCTAGATCAGATCAAGAAATAATAACAATGAGAGAATTTATCCGAGAATCAAATGTGTTAACGCTTTCTAAAGAAGATCAGACAGACCTGAACGTTGATTTCTCGGAAGAAGAGATCTCCACTGCAATTCGCAACTTAGAACTAGGGAAATCACCTGGCCCCGATGGGTTTAATGCCAACTACTATAAGAAATTAGAAGATGTTTTGAAGACTCCCCTTAAAAATACACTAAACTCTGTTCTCAAAGACAGCATTCCAAAATCATGGGAGCTCGCAAACATTATCCTAATACACAAAGAAGGGAAAGACAAATCTAAAATGGAGAATTATCGGCCGATTTCCCTCCTCAACTTAGATTACAAAATTTTTGTTGAAATTTTGTCTGCGAGACTTAAAAAGATACTGGGGAAGTTAATTCATGAGGATCAGTCTGGATTTTTACCGGAAACATATGCAAAAACAAATGTAAGAAAGGTCTTGGATCTGATTGTTATGAAAAAGCCAATCACAAAAAATTTGCCCTCCTATTAGTTGATGTGGAAAAGGCCTTTGACAATGTCAAATGGAAGTACTTATTAGAGATATTAAAGACAATGCAATCAGGAGAAAAATTCATAGGTTGGGTAGATAGCATATACAAATCTCAATATGCGCAACTAATTATTAATGGAGAAAAGTCCCACCCTTTCCAAATTCAAAAAGGGACCAGACAAGGGTGCCCCTTGTCGCCCCTTTTATTCATCATGGCGTTAGAACTCCTGAATAATCATATAAGGACGGAGATTAAAGGACCCAAGATCAAAAACAAAATGTATAATCTAAAGGCATACGCTGACGATTTAGCAATCTTTTAGAAGACCTGACAAATAACATCAATAAGTTAATGAGTTTACTGGTAACATTTGAATCGGTTGCAGGTTTCAAATTAAACAAAGACAAGACTGTCTTTATCACCAAAAACCTCTCACAGGCGGGCAAGAATTACATACAAGCAACATCTAACTGTAAAATTGTCAAAAAAGCGAAATACTTGGGAATATGGATTTTGAATAAGAACACTGATCTATTTGACAACAATTACAAGCCAATCTGGAGTAAAATAACGCAAGATCTCCAAAAATGGACAAATCTCAAGCTATCCTTCCTGGGAAGGATTGCTACATTAAAAATGTCCATTTTACCCAGGTTAAATTTTCTTTTTTCTAACCTTCCAATCATAATTAATAACAAACCATTTAAAAAATGGGAAAAATAACTACAGAAGTTCATCTGGGTGGGGAAGAAGCCGAGAGTGAGGTGGAAAACTCTAACGGACTTAATGATAAATGGCGGATGCAACCCATCTGATCTATGGCTTTATTACCAAGCCAATTTATTAAACTGGATGATGGACTGGGTCAAACTAAAAAATACAAAACTGCTCAATCTGGAAGGGTTTAGCCTCCGTTTTGGCTGGCATGCCTATCTCTGGTACGACAAGGCAAGAATACATAAAGAATTCAATCATCACTTTGTACGTAGAGCTATCTTGTTTGTTTGAGAGAAAGTTAAAGCAAAATTTTACACTAAACTACCAGGATGGACATCTCCTCAAGAAGCACTGTTCGGAAGATCCAAACTAAAGGGGGATTGGATAAGATACAGAGACTTATTAATCAAACAGGCTCAAAACCAATACTCAATAAAACCAATTAAAGATCTAAAAATGTTCAATATAGAACAACATTGGTTTCTTTATAAGCAACTCATAGACAGATTCAAGATTGATAATAAAAATAATTCTTTCAACATAGAAAAATGCGAATTAGATAAGATCGTGGAAGAGAAAGAAACAAAAGCGGTGTCTAGAATTTACAAACTTTTCCACTCAAGAAAGCATGAACAGGACATTATTAAAAACACAATGATACAATGAGCCAAAGACCTAGGGAGACCAATAGACCTGGACAGTTGGGAGATCTCTAGGGAAAAGACCTTCAAATTCACCAAATGTCAAGACATCAGAGAGAATGATCTAAAAATGGCATATAAGTGGTACCTCACCCCAACTAAACTTGCAAAAATCAATAAAAACTCAGAGAACAGATGCTGGAAGTGCAAAAGATCAATAGGCACTTGGTTCCACATGTGGTGGTCCTGTCCAAATCTGCAAATCTTTTGGGGAAAAATACATTTAAAAAATCAATCAGATTCTGGGTTTAAACTTTAATATGTGGCCTGAACTCTACTTATTAAATATCACACAAACAACACTGAATAAAAAGGCAAAAAAACCCCCAAAACATTTAAAGGCCATTTTATACATGATTTCCTCAGCCAGAATCTTAGTGGCTAAAAAATGGAAATCAGACAAGTTGCCACTAATAGATGAATGGCTTTTAAAAATCATGGACAATATGGATCTGTCTGCATGTTTACAGGGAAAAACTTCAGACAGTACCAATTCACACTGGGAAGCAGTTAAAACTTTCTGTCATAACAGATGGTCTGAGCCTTAACTAGCAGTTATCTTGTGTAGCTTCCATCTTTTTTCTTTTTCCATTAGTTGTTTGTTTAATTTCAGAGATATTAATACAACTGCAGTTATAAAAAAATTCGCATCACTTACTAGGTACCGTAATATCATATTGCCCTTTTGTTTCAAATATCTCCAATAAGTAAAGACACCCAGAGGAAGATGGTAAAATTGGCTTAGCTTAAGTTTATATTATAAAGGCGGCAGTTATTTGATTCAATGATTTGATATAATTTCATAAACCTATAGATACTGCAAACATTTTACTGGAAATGTGACAGATACAAGTACAATTCTGTATATGTTCGGTTCATGTTCTCTTTTCTTTTATTAAATAAATAAAACTAAAAAAAAAAGAATCATAGAATCAAAGAGATGGAAAAGACCACAAGGGCCATCCAGTCCAATCCCCTGCCATGCAGGAATTCACAATCAAAGCATACCCAACAGATGGTCATCCAGCCTCTGTTTAAAAACCTCCAAAGAAGGAGACTCCACTACTCTCCAAGGGAGTGTGTTCTACTGTCAAATAGCTCTTACTGTCAGGAAATTCCTCTTAATGTTTAGGTAGAATCTCTTTTCCTGTAGGTTGCATCTATTGTTCCAGGGCCTATTCTCTGGAGCAGCAGAAAACAAGCTTGTTCCATCATCAATATGACACCCTGTCAAATACTTAAACAGGACTATCATATCACCTCTTAACCTTCTCTTCTTTGGGACAAGCATACCTAGCTACCTAGGTCTCTCATAATAGGACATGGTTACCAGATGTAGCCAAAATATATGCTGGAGAATTTTACTTAGCTCAAATTGAGAGGTGATAAGCTACAAGGACCCTACCAAACCATCTCTGACCTGTATACAGAGGGGCCAGTGGATCAAAAAAAAAAAAAATGCAGAGGCAGAAGTCTCCAATTAAAATATTATTTTTACTTAAAGGGGGAAATCACAGAGCAAGTCACTACACACACTCAGTCATTCAAGGTTCAGGAAATCAGGGGTTAGCTTAGATTTTGAGGCAGAACTATGGGCGATACTTACTATAGATGGGTATTGCTTCCAGAGTCCAATGGAGGGAAGACACAGCCATTCTGAGAGCGTTGGTTGAACAGAATTGTCAGAGCTAGACAAAGTGTCCCCATGAACTCCAAAGTAGCACACTGAGGGGATATTTCCAGGGGTTTTTAAGGACTAAAACTAGCCACAGGGCAAAGATGTTCGATTATATGGGGTGGTAATAAGTCTAATAAGTCAAATGAGCTAAGTTTTAAACGGAACATGTATAAGAAATGGAAAAATGGGGAAATCACGAAAGAGGAATTCAAACAAATAGCCAGCACATGTAGGGGTAAAGTCAGAAAAGCTAAAGAGCAGAATGAACTCAGGCTGGCTAGAGAGGTTAAGAACAATAAAAAGGGCTTTTTTGGATATGTCCGCAGTAAAAGGAAGAAGAAGGAAACGGTAGGGCCACTGCGTGCAGAAGATGGCAAAATGCTCACAGGAGACAGAGAAAAGGCAGAATTACTCCACACCTTCTTTGCTTCAGTCTTCTCAGAAAAGGCAAAGGGTGCTCAACCTAAGGATAATGGAGCAGAAGACAGAATAGAGGAATTTCAGCACAGAATAAGTAAAGAGGTAGTACAGAATACCTGGTTAACCTAAATGAATATAAATCTCCAGGACCAGATGAACTACATCCTAGAGTATTAAAAGAACTGGCAAATGTAATATCGGAACCACTGGCAATAATCTTTGAGAACTCCTGGAGAACAGGAGAAGTCCCAGCAGACTGGAGGAGGGCAAACGTTGTCCCCATCTTCAAAAAGGGAAAAAAAGAGGATCCCAACAATTATCATCCAGTTAGTCTGACATCAATACCAGGAAAGATTCTAGAGCAGATCATTAAGCAGTGTCAGAATAGGGGTCCAGAATCCCAGACAATCAACCAGTCAGCTTTATGTAAAATAAACAGAACTTTATTGATGCTCCAGGATCAGCAAAACCACACCATTCAGCTTCTTAGCTGAGACTGACCAGTTCCCGCCCAGCACCCCTATATCTTCCAAAGGCTCACCCCTCCCCCTTCTCACCAAAGCCCGCGAAACCTATTCCAGTATTTTTCCATAGGTTTCGTTTTCCACCTCATCTCCCCCCTTAGCTGAACGTTTCCCACCAGAAACTTCTGCATTCCAAGCTGAGAGCCGAGCAGCACCAAGGTCAACTGATAACTCCTCCTGGCACCGTTATGCACTCCTCTTCTCTATCTAGCAGCTAACTATGTACCATCATCCCCAACTACACCTACTAACACATATCTGGAAGAATACTACAAGGATTCTGACAGTCAGCCCCCCGAAAAGAAAAACCTCCCCCCTACATATGCTTAACACAGTACATACAAGGAAACAGCAAAGGCAACAAAATACTATTTAGGCTTGTCAGGATACATACGATGAAACTTCATAACCAAAGCGGGGGCTTTAACAGGTTTAGCTAACACCCATTCATCATGATCCGCTGAAAAGTGTTTCCAGCGAATCAGGTACTGCAACTTGTTTTTGTGCATTCTAGAGTCCAAGATCTTAGCGACTTCAAAATGCTGCTCCCCCTCAACCATCATGGGCAGGGGCGGTTCTTTGTCCTGTCTCCATCTTTCTGTGCTTCGGTCCGGTTTCAGCAAACTAAAATGAAATACAGGGTGTAAATGTCTATACGACTTAGGCAAGTCCAATTCCGCTGTTACATCATTGACAAGTCTTTTCACCAGGAAAGGCCCTATGAATTTGGGTCCCAGTTTCTTAGACGGGTGCCTAGATTTCAGATTCTTTGTGGACAAAAACACCCGATCCCCAGGTTTGATGTCCCACCCCACAGATCTCTTGCGATCAGCATGTCTCTTATAGTCTGTTTTAGCCACCTCTAAAGCCTTGGCAACTTGGGACCAAGCAGCCTGTACCCTCTGCACCCATTGAGTCACAGTCACAGGGTCCGAAGGGTCAGTTGGCAAGGCTGGGAGGGTCCTGAGCTCATATCCATAGACAACCTCGAAAGGCGATTTGCCAGTGCTCCGGTGCACTGAACTGTTGAACGCCACTTCAGCATGGGGCAATAAGTCATACCAATCATCCTGCAAATAATTAGTGTAACATCGGAGGTACTTCTCGAGAGCCTGGTTCGTCTTCTCACACTGCCCGTCAGACTGGGGGTGCCAGGCGGTGCTCAGGGCCACTTCTACCCCCAATTTTCTTTGTAGCACCCTCCAAAAGGTTGAAGTGAAGGTGCTACCCCTGTCGCTCACAATTTTGTCTGGCAACCCATGATACTTATAAATGTGTGCTATGAACAGGTCCGCAAGTTTGGTAGCACTAGGCATCCCCTTGCAGGCTACATAGTGCGCTTGTTTCGAAAAAAGGTCCACAACCACCCAAATAGTGTTTCTCCCCTTGCTCTCAGGCAGATCGGTGATAAAGTCCATGGCAATGTGTTTCCATGGTCCCCCAGGAGTAGGCAGTGGCTGTAGAAGACCCCTGGGTTTGCCGACGACTGGTTTGGCACGGGCACACACTGGACAGCTCTTCACATATTCTTCCACCTCAGCTCTCACCCCCTCCCACCAGTAAGTTTTCCGAACCTTGTGCCAAGTCTTTAAATATCCCCAATGACCTGCTGCCTTCGAATCATGGCACAATTTAAGAACTTCAGGCCGTATGGATGCAGGGACATAAATCTGAGAGCCCTTGGTCCACAACCCTTGTGAGTTCAAAACCAACCGATCTCTGTGCCTCTGAAGCCACTCATCATTCCCTGCTTCCCCTTTTATCTTTTGCAGCAGCCCATCCAGTTGGGGCAAAGGGTCGACCGGTTTCTGCTTAGCCTGGCTACGAGTCACTACAGCTAGTCCCAACTGTTCAGGGGAGAAAATGGCTTGCAGGGGAACTTGCTCTTTCCCCATATGCTGGGGGAGCCTGGATAAAGCGTCCGCTAAAATGTTTTGTCTTCCTGGGAGGAACTTTAGTTTGAACTTGTACTTGTAAAAGTCCTTAGCCCACCTCCTCTGTTTAGGAGTTAGCTTTCGGGGAGTTTGCAGGGCCTCTAAATTACGATGGTCCGTCCAAACTTCAAAAGGGTGAGGCGCCCCCTCTAAAAACTGTCTCCAACTATCCAGAGCATACTTCACCGCAAACGCTTCCTTTTCCCAAGTGGGCCACCCCAGCTCCCCCTTTTGGAATTTGCGAGATAAGTAGGCACACGGCCTCAACAGCCCATTATTGTCCTTTTGTAGCAACACGGCCCCTACTGCTTGGTCGCTCGCGTCCACCTGAATGACAAACGGCTTGTCGGGGTCAGGGTGAAGTAAAATGGGCTCTGCACTAAACAAGAGCTTCAACTGCTCAAATGCTCTCTGGCATTGATCTGTCCAGTGAATCGGGGTAGAGGGTTTGGGCTGTTTCTTTCCATTAACCTCCTTGCCCTTGCCCCCTCCCTCCTGGGTTTTGGTTTTCAAAAGATCCGTAATTGGCAGCGCTATTCTAGCAAAGTCCGGGATGAACTGCCTGTAGAAGTTGGCAAAGCCCAGAAACTTTTGTACTTGTTTACAAGTCTTAGGGGGGGCCCAGCTTAGAACAGTGTGCACTTTCTGTGGGTCCATTTCAATTCCCTGGGCCGACACCCGATACCCTAAAAAATCCAATTTGTCAGTATGGAAGTGGCATTTAGACAGTTTTACGTATAGCTGGTTATCAAGCAGTCGCTGCAACACCTCTCGCACCAGTGGCACATGGCTCTCCAGGTCCTGAGAGTAAATTAGAACATCGTCCAAGTATACCAGCACCCCTTCAAACAGCAAGTCGTGTAGTACCTCGTTTATGAGCCTCATGAAAACCCCGGGGGCTCCCGCTAGTCCAAAGGGGAGGACCAGATACTCATAAGCCCCTAGAGGGCAATTAAATGCAGTCTTATGTTCATCCCCCTCTTTAATCCGTACCCTATAATAAGCGTCCCTCAGGTCCAGTTTAGTAAACACCTTGCCCGTGGCCAACCGACCCAGCATGTCCTTCATTAAAGGTAGAGGGTACTTATTGGTGCTACAAATCCCATTTAGGTTTCGATAGTCCGTGACCAGCCGCAGCGTTCCATCTTTCTTTTCCCGAAAGAACACTGGTGCGGCAAAAGTAGAGGTGGACGGTCTGATGAATCCTCTCGCCAAGTTCTTTTCAATAAACTCTTTAAGTGTGGCTAACTCCCGGGGGGTCATGGGGTACAGTTTAGGTTTAGGCAGGGGCGCACCGGGCTCTATCTCAATGGCACAGTCCGTCTCTCGGTGCGGTGGCAGCAAGTCACTCTCTTTAGATTCAAACACCTCCTTAAGATCTGCATAACAGTCCGGGTAGGAGGCCACCGCCTCCTCCGAGCTGCCACCCGGTTCCACTGCACCTTCGTCCCCTCCCCAGTTCACCGGCTCTAGGTGCGTGGCAGCCTCGCCCGCCTGGGGTCGGGGTATTACCACCGATTGTTGCACTGGAGGAACTTTAATAGTAGGGTCCAACCGGTGCCCCTGGCAGCCTGGGTCATCAAAAATTAATAGTCTCTGCCTCCACTTAGTGTGGGGGTTGTGGTGATGTAGCCAATCAATCCCCAGCATGATGTGATAATGATACGTGGGTCCCACCACCAACTGAATCCTTTCCCAGTGGTCTGCTATTCCCAGCCACACTGTGGTGGTACGCTCCTTCAAGGCTTGCCCCCCCATCAGGCTGCCATCCATCTGGGAGAAAGGGATGGGGTCCTGTAGGTTTTGGGTTTTGATGCCCAAACTATTAACCACCTCTGGGTTGACTAAACACCTAGTGCAACCCGAGTCCACTGCCGCCGTTAGGGTCATGGCTCTTTGCCCCCGTCCCACTACCAAAGTCACAGTCAAGGTATAGAGGGGGATGCCCCCACTCACCATAGGTTTGCGGCCGTCCCCACTCCCAGCCTGCCTCTGGCCGCTGTTTAAGGCAGGCTCGGGGAGTTTAAAGCCGGCTCCTCTCCATCAGCACTGTCGTCGTCGGTCCAGACTTCCTCCTCGGCCGCCGTCACCACTTGAAACCCGCGATCGACGGGGCTTTTCACCGTTGCCTTCCCCTTCCCTTTCTTGGGAGCCTGCGCTGGAGGGGGCGCGGAGGGGAACGTTTTCTTCTCCTGGATACGATCCGGGCAGCTGGCAACCAGGTGGCCTTTGCGCCCGCAGCCCAGGCACAACCCCAGCCGGCGGCGTCGCTCTCTCTCTTCCCCGCCGGTCGGCCCAACCTTGCCTTTGCCTCTCTCCCCAACGATTTGGGTTTCTCTTCCCTTGCCCCCTTTATTCCTCCGCTGGGTTAGCATCCGAATCTCGTGCAGCACTGCCTCTGCCTCTCCAGCCAGCCGAATCCACTCCATAGCCGTAGGGGGGTTGCCCAGGTTAAGTGCCCTGTTCACAATGTCGGGACGCAGTCCCTCCTTAAAATATTGGATCTTCATCCCCTCGGTGCAGTCTGGCACTTGGGCAATCAATCTCCGAAACTCCATCGCGTACTCGGAGACAGATCTGGTGCCCTGGTCAAGGGCCTTCAGACTGGCCAGCGCGGTGGCAGCCCTGAACGGGTCTTCGAATCTGGCTCTCAGGGCTCTCATAAAGTCCGCCAGATTTCGCAGCTCAGCCGCTTGGCAATCGTACAGCTGCACCAGCCAGTTGGCTGCCTCCCCTTTGAGGTGCCTGGCCACACACTTCACCTTAGCCGCCTCTGAGGGATAGGTAGGCCCCCATTCCTCCATGTGGTCAGCCACCTGGGACAAAAAATATGGGAGGGTCTGGGGGTCCCCGTCAAACTTCACCCCCAACTTCCGGGCCTGTGGGTCTACCTGACGGTCTGGTGCCGGGCGAACTACCTGCTGGTCCGGTGGCGGTGCCTCGTCCTGTGCTAGGCCCTCTGGTGCAGCCGCCGCGACATCAGCCCCTCGCCCCTCTCTCGTCCCGTCCGGGCGTCCCTTGTGTGCAGCCAGCAGTTCCTTCATGAGGTCCTGCAAAATGTCCACATCGGCCCGAAGGTAGGCCATCTGCTCGCCCAACTCTGCCTCCTCGCCTGTTTGTACTCTCAGGGGCTGCGTGAGACCCGTGTCCCAATCCGACCACCGAGTGGCCCTCCTCCGTTCTCGGGTCCGCATCGGAGCCACCGGTTGTCCAAACCACTGTCCTCCGCTCACCGGAGTCTGTAGCACTGGGGGTCTCGTGGCCTTTGGTAGCGCGCCTGTCTCCGCTGCCGAGGTCTTGGCCTCCTCCGCCGCCTCCGCTGTCCGAGTTGTGAGAAGCTCCTCTGAAGTCTCCTGCTCCTGCATTGCTTCAGAGAAGAGTTGATGGTTTGGAGTGTCTCAGCTAACTGTCAGAATAGGGGTCCAGAATCCCAGACAATCAACCAGTCAGCTTTATGTAAAATAAACAGAACTTTATTGATGCTCCAGGATCAGCAAAACCACACCATTCAGCTTCTTAGCTGAGACTGACCAGTTCCCGCCCAGCACCCCTATATCTTCCAAAGGCTCACCCCTCCCCCTTCTCACCAAAGCCCGCGAAACCTATTCCAGTATTTTTCCATAGGTTTCATTTTCCACCTCATCTTCCCCCTTAGCTGAACGTTTCCCACCAGAAACTTCTGCATTCCAAGCTGAGAGCCGAGCAGCACCAAGGTCAACTGATAACTCCTCCTGGCACCGTTATGCACTCCTCTTCTCTATCTAGCAGCTAACTATGTACCATCATCCCCAACTACACCTACTAACACATATCTGGAAGAATACTACAAGGATTCTGACAAGCAGAGAGTCTGTGAACATTTAGAAGCCAATGCCATAATCACAAAAAGCCAACATGGGTTTCAGAGAAACAAGTCTTGCCAGACAAATCTGATCTCTTTTTTTGATAAAATTACCAGTTTGGTAGATGAAGGGAATGCTGTGAATATAGTATATCTTGATTTCAGCAAGGCCTTTGACAAGGTTCCCCATGACATTCTTGCAAACAAGCTTGTAAAATGTGGGCTAGACAAGGTAACTGTTACATGGATTTGTAATTGGTTGACTGACGGAACTCAAAGGGTGCTCAACAATGGCTCCTTTTCATCCTGGAGAGAAGTGACCAGTGGGGTCCCACAGGGCTCTGTCCTGGGCCCAGTCCTATTCAACATCTTTATTAATGACTTGGATGACAGAATTGGGGGCATACTTATCAAATTTGCAGATGACACTAAGCTAGGAGGAGTAGCCAATACTCCAGAAGAAAGGGTCAAAATTCAAAATGACCTGAATAGACTAGAAAGCTGAGCCAATGCTAACAAAATGAAATTCAATGTGGAGAAATGTAAGGTACTGCACTTAGGACGCAAAAATGAAATGCACAGATATAGGATGGGGGACATCTGGCTGAATGAAACTACGTGTGAAAGGGATCTAGGAGTCCAAGTAGACCATAAGTTGAACATGAGTCAACAGTGCGATGCAGCAGCTAAAAAAGCCAATGCTATTTTAGGCTGCATCAATAGAAGTATAGTGTCCAGATCAAGGGAAGTAATAGTGCCACTCTATTCTGCTTTGGTCAGGCCCCACCTGGAATACTGTGTCCAGTTCTGGGCACCACAATTCAAAAAAGATGTGGAGAAACTGGAGCGAGTCCAAAGGAGGGCAACTAAAATGGTGAAGGGTCTAGAAACCATGTCCTATGAGGAACGACTTCGGGAGCTGGGGATGTTTAGCCTGGAGAAGGAGAAGGTTAAGAGGTGATATGATAGCCCTGTTCAAATATTTGAAGGGATGTCATATTGAGGAGGGAGCAAGCTTGTTTTCTGCTGCTGCAGAGACTAGAACGCGGAACAATGGATGCATACTGCAGGAAAAAAGATTCCACCTCAACATTAGGAGGAACTTCCTGACAGTAAGGGCTGTTCGACAGTGGAACACACTCCCTCGGAGTGTAGTGGAGTCTCCTTCCTTGGAGGTCTTTAAGCAAAGGCTGGATGGCCATCTGTCGGGGATGCTTTGATTTGGAGTTCCTGCATGGCAGGGGGTTGGACTGGATGGCCCTTGTGGTCTCTTCCAACTCTATGATTCTATGATTCTAGCCTGGCAATATTCAAAATGAATGGGAAAGGTATTAAGTTGTTAGCTGGCCCATCAGGTAAGATGTCTAGGCAATCATCACCTATTCTTCTGATTATAGAGGTGATGATGATCCCATTTGCAACTCCCAAACTACGGGTAGGGCTAGTCCTAGGGGTATTGTTCCCAAAAGGTGCCATTCTGCTGACCTCACCTGGGTGTAGTGTGTACATGACCCTTCACTCTGGGGATTATGGTGAAATGCATGGCAGGGTCCATCTGGGGCCATGTGGAATAGCACACACACCAAAATTCAAAAAAATGAACTTTGGCTAACAGCCTTCCCACCTCAAAAATTGTTCAGACCAATACCTGTGTGGGGATGAATATTTTTTTAATTAACCTTTGCCACAGAAGAGTTTTGGGAGTGAATAGGGGAGAAGCCATTCTACAGGAAGCATCACAATTAGTGGTGCCTCTGGTTGTTGAAGTGGGTGATTGTTCATCCAGAACCCATTTACACATAAACACAATGAGGGCAATCAAGGAAAATCATAGGCAATAATGACAATAATTAATAATGAAATCCAAGTCCAATGGATGCAGGCAATAAAGAGAGTGATCCATAAATGTATATAGAGCAATCTGAGTCAATGGGCTGATCTAGACTGGCAAAAAGGGGTGTGTTCAATGCCTGCATGAAAGTGTAGCCTTTAGATGACCCACACTGAAAGTTTGGCATGAATGCACTTATTTTGCATTTTAGTGGGGAAAAAGCAGCTTTAAAAAGGACCTGCTTTTCCCAGCTTCTTTTTAAAAAGGGTGTAACAATGCAGCTGTGTCTAAATGTTGCAATGCAACTGTGCAGTTTTTTAAAGCTCCCAAACCCTAGCTCCAGCTCTAATCCGAACCCTAGACATGTGCAGTAGGGACTCTGGGATGCTGTAACTGTTATGCAACTGTGCATAAAATGTCAATTCATTCATAAAATAAAGAAGTTTATTCATAAACTTAAATTGTAACAGATTTAATATCTTTTTAAGGGGGGAAGGATGCAGTTTGTTTTATTGATGTAATAGTATTTTAATGTGTAAGCCATCTCAATTTATCTCAAAGGGATGGGGTAATAATAATAATAATAATAACTATTATTATAAAATAAAGGGATTCATTCATGGTGCACCGATGCAACTGTGCACTTAAAAAAGGGAAGCAAAACCACAATGGTAATTTGACAGACCTTCATAACTGCACAGTTCATGTGTGATTACCTGCACAACTGCGCAGTTCACAGCTGGCAGTACAATTGCCTATATGATGTAGCGGTGCAACTGTGCAGTTCACAGCCAGCAACAAAAATAAAAAATAAAAAAATTAAAGATTCAGTGCGGCCAAAAGCCACCCATGCAGCCGCTCCGCCTGTGTTTCTAGCATCCTGACAGCTTCCAATGTAGTTGCTGAGCAACAGAAGAGACTTCAGATAAGTCGTCCCCACACCTCCTCAGTGCAGCTGCCCTATGTCTTTTTATTACACACCTGGGGCTTGCAGTGTAGCTGCTAATGTAACATAACATGGTAATGTGGGCAACAGCAATGTCCATAGGTTTACGAAGATGGGCATCATAGATTTGAAGTAAAATATTTTTTGACAAGCAGTGTCCGTGTATGACAGCCAGTGTGACTGAAATGAATTGTGCTTCATGGAAGTATAAGCAGTGTCCACGATGGCAGTGTATTTCCAATGGATAATAGTTCCATGTGTGGAACACTTGAATGCAAGCAATGAGCTTTTGGAAAACAGTGGTGAAAAGCCAACAGTGGCAAGCACAGCATCTAGATGTAGGACCATGGAGGACCATCAGAAGTGGAAGCGAAAAGCTTGATTGCCGGAGAGGACACTGACTGTGTTACATAGGAACCATTGGAGGACATCCATGGCAGCATGGCATGGAGGACATCTCTGGAGGGCACAGGCACTGGAGTTACAACTGTACTGTGCGACTGGTGTGGAGGAATGGAGAACATCTGGGGCGGATGGAACATAGCTTGGAAAGCCTTGAGCCTTCATGCATGGTTGGGCTGCGGTGCTGAGGAACCGGGGGTATCCACGACATAGATCAGAGAAAACAAGAAAAGGATAGGGCAGAATTTACATGCCTTGGAGGACGAAAGAGGACAGTCTTCTGCTCTCCTCCCTAGCTCCTGGTGGAGCTAGGATGGCTTTAATAAAACAATAATGGATAAGACCTTCATCTATTCACAGGTCATGGGGACCTTTAAAAATGAAAGAGAAAAGCTTGGTCCCCTGGCTTCCCATGGAGTTTTGCTGGCACTTAAATGTGGGAGAGGTTTCTTTGTCAAGGAAAAATTATTGGTGCAGCCATGTGGCATTTTAAAGCTCCCGGTCTTAACACAGAAAGAGCCAGGGATAGGGCCTGGCTTGGTCATTCAGGCTGCAAGGCGAGAGGGCTGATAGGCTGAAATCAACTGTGGATGCTCGGCCTTTAGGAGGCACTGGCAGCCATTCTGATTATGGTCAATTTTTGAATCAGGTTGGGGCTGCTGGAAAAAATAAGCAGATTATCCTGAATTTAGGAAAAAATCACGAATAATGACTGACATGACAATTCTAGAGCCCTAGGACTTGCATAGTTATAATCAGCATGGAGTGGGGAATTCAGCCATTCATCTATTTTTAAAGGCCAAATATTACTGCTTGTTATAAGAGCATCGCTATTGGTGAGAAGGGTTTTAAAAATTCAAGAAAAACATGCCCTGCTGGGCTTCTGTGAAGGGGCCTTGCATTACTGGTTGGAAAACCTCATCCTTGGTGCTGTATCCAAGGGGCAGACCCCCTCCGAAGTTTTGGGGCCTGGCACACTCGTGAGACAGCCCAGACAGCATAATGTACACTCTCATGAGGGGAGGTCCATCATGCTGAGCTATTTACAAGCTCAGCAGGGCATCAGACAGAGCAGGCCGCCGACCAACCGCCTCACTCCATTTTCATACTGCACAATAGATACAGCTCCAAGGATGGCATCTTCTTCCCAATTAAAAAAAATTAAGGTAGAGGATAAAGCTCCCTTGCTGCTCCCACGTAGTCCAAAAGTAGAAAAGAGGTGGGACTTAAGGTTGGTAATGGCACCCGACTAAGAAGTCCCCCTCGCTTGACTGAGAGGAGACATCTCAAATTGTGAGGATGTATTCGGCTGAAAATATCTAATACAACCAAAAAAGAAAGCTCCATGGATACATGGAGTCCCTGTAAGCCTGAAGATTGTCTATTCCTGCAGCCCTGACCACGGAAAGCCTGGCTGTCTTTGGATCCAGATCTAAGTGGCAAGGACAACAGAGGTGATCAGGAAGGCAACATGGCCTCACAGTTCTGAATCTTGTCCTATGACGAGAAGGACATCTCCAATTTTAACTACTGTAATTGTTCGTCTATTTAATCTACAAACTATTTAATGCCAAGATATCGTCTTTACTCTTATACTCTCAGTGCATGACCTTGTGAATAACAAATTCTCCTTTTGGGAACATGGAAGAGCAGAGTGAAGGAGTAGAATAATGTAAAAATCCCAGGCTAGACCAGGTGCTAATTGTGGCAAAATCATGACCACTCATTTCAAAAATAAAAGTAAAACTCAAGGAGAGAACAAAACTAGTCACCATACCAAAATATGATTTAAACAACATTTCCACAGAATTCATTGACAATATAAGGAACAGATTTGCAGTATTAAGAATAATAGATCGTGAACCAAGAGCTTTGGCTTAAAACCAGAGACATAATAAAAGAAGAATACATAAAGACACTTCCAACAGATAAAAGGAAAGTGAAGAAACCATGGATGACAGATAAAATGCTACAAGCAATAAAGGAAAGAAGAGGGGGAAAAAAGGAGATAGGAATAAACTAAGAACCATGCATGTAACAGCACAAAAGCTAATGTGCAAAGATAAATGACAAATGTAGAGAAATAGAAGACAACATCAAAAAGGGAAGAACAAGAGACCTATTCCACAAGATCTGAGAAATCAAGGGAAAGTTCTAACCAAGGACCAGAATAGTCTATGACAATAAAATAGCAGGAAGGAATAAAAAGATGATGGATACAATTCACAGAATTATATAAAAGAGATGACAATGTGAAGGATACATGGAACAAAGAGCCATATGAAGACGAACCCCAAATTCTAAAAACTTCTCTCTTTTTTTAATTAATTAATTTTTATTTGCGTTAAAATACAGAAAAACATACATTACAAAACATCCTATCTTCATACACTCAAATTCGTGCATTACTCACTTACTTCAAATTTCCTTCCTACAAAAAAACAAAGAAAAGATTAGAAGTTATTAAGAGCTAGAAATAATTAATAAAATGAAAGATAAGAAATAGGAAACACATCTAGTCAATCTACAATCTCTATGATGTATTACAAACATCCATTCAAATCTAAAAAAGTCTTCCTTCAAGCTCTCTTGTACTGATTCATTTTTAATAAAGAAGGTTTTAAATGAATTTAACCTTGATTAAAAAAACTTAATGCATAACCCTCTTTATTATCCAATATAAACCTAACAAACTTTTATTTTTTATTCCTTCCTTGATCTTTTTCTCTGATGTGTCTTGATTTAATCTTTAATTTACATTTATTTATACCTTTTCCATAATACTAATGTTATTATTATTATTATTATTATTAATTTTATTTATATTGTGCTGTAAATTTGCTCTATGTTAACCATTTACTGTTTAAATAATTATAGGTCTGTCTCCAATTTTCTGCTATTATCTCTCTTTTTTGCTTATTTATTTGCTGAGATAAAATGTCCAACTCCATCATCTCAAAAAGTTTTGTTTGCCACTCTTCTATTTGAATATTTTTTTTACTTCCAGTATCTAGCATAAATTAATCTTGCTGCAGTTAACATGTAAAAATTACTCTCCCGTGTCGTTTTTCTATTTCTTCATTTAACATACACAATATGAGTACTTCAGACTTATTTTCTAATTGAATATCTAATATTTCATTTATGTTTGTACAGATCTTATGCCAATTTTTTTTTTTTTGCCTTATCACAGGCACACCATAGATGAAAAAAGGTGCCTTTTTCTTTTTCACAGTTCCAGCAGCAGTCATTTCCTTTTTTATATATCGTATTCAATTTATCTGGGGACAAATGCCACCTATACAAGATTTATAATAACATCCTCTTACATCTTGACTCATTGAGTATTTCATTCTTATTTTCCAGCATTTTTCCCACTGGGCTAGTTTTAAAGTTTTCCCACAGTTTTGGGCCCAAGAAATCATATTTTCTTTTATTACTTCCTCCTCATTATTCATTTCTAACAATTTTCTATATATCCTTGAGATGAAAGCTGGTTTTCATGACCAAATTATTTCTTCTAAATCTGATTTAATATTTGATATTCCCAAAGATTTTTTATCTACTATATACCTTGCTTTCAACTGATGATATTGAAATCATGAGCATTCCATCCTTCTGCTCTTATCTGATCCAAAGATTTCATCAACTGTACATCTTCCGTTATCTTTAATATATCATGGTATTTCATCCATTTCTCATTTCTATGAGGATCAGATCCAAATAGAGCTTCATGTGTAGATACCCACATGGGGATCTTTGTACATATCCTTTTTTATATATTTTTCCACATTTTATACATAACATATCTTATGTTATGGTTATTGAAATCTTTATTCACTAGTACTTTATTATAATAAAGATATGCGTGTGCACCAAATCTTAGCTCTGCCATTTCTAATTTCAATATTTTTCTGTTTTCTACTTGGATCCAATCTTTCAGCAATAAAAGCACATTCTATCAGCAGAATCTCAGCCATCCTGCCCTCATCCTGTGAGATTGCAGGCAGTCATGAAAGTAGGCTGTTACCTCACCGATGGCTCCTCTCCATGTGACTCCAGGGAATCTAAGAAGTGATTCTTCAGTACCTTAAATTTGCTTCAGCACGAGGTGGGGGGATATGGTTGAATCCCTGGAGACTCACAGGGTGCAAGAGGCAGCAATGAAGTGCCCTCAGTTTGGATGATTGCTACTGGTCATCACATGCTGAGCAGCAGCACTGTCCAGGAGGCTATGGACCTCCTGGATCCACCAGTAGGCAACCTGGTGGGCCCTCCTTTCTGGCAGCCATCATGATGTTGGCAGAATGGCAGTACTATGATGCCATGTTCCTCTTCAGGGAGGGACCTGCATTCTAAGTGGTGTGACTCCTCCTCCTCTACCTCACTGCCAGGGGCAGCCCCCTCGGAGCCAGAGGATGATGAACTTGAAGACTCTGATTGCCTGAGTGCAGATGGGCGGGATATTATTATTATTATTATTATTATTATTATATCTGAGACCCCCAGACATCCATTCAGGCATTTAAATGATTGTGCACCTCTGGGAACCAGACCCTTGCTATCCCATCCTATTTGGTGTCTGTTGAAATAGGGTTCAAAAGGCTGCCCCAGGACCTGCAACAGTAACAATTGTCTCTACTCAGAAGGACTGGCAGGCCAGGGATAGATACATTTTGAAATGACAATTGCTGTTGATGAGGTATCTACATTACTGCTGTCTCCAGCAGGTCCCAACAATTGAAGCCAGTATCCTTCACTAGCCCATTGCACTCATAGAATCATAGAGTTGGAAGAGACCACAAGGGCCATCCAGTCCAACCCCCTGCCATGCAGGAACTCCAAATCAAAGCATCCCTGACAGATGGCCATCCAGCCTCTGCTTAAAGACCTCCAAGGACGGAGACCCCACTACACTCCGAGGGAGTTTGTTCCACTGTCAAACAAACAATGTTCTATGCAAGTGTCCCTCTATGGTTCAATGGCCTATATAACCACATCCACACATATTATTAGAATGGTGTGACACATTTATTACTATGCTTCAGTTGATAGGGAACTAACCCTAACTTCCTGAGAGTAAGGGCTGTTCGACAGTGGAACACACTCCCTCGGAGGGTGGTGGAGTCTCCTTCCTTAGAGGTCTTTAAGCAGAGGCTGGATGGCCATCTGTCAGGGATGCTTTGATTTGGAGTTCCTGCATGGCAGGGGGTTAGACTGCATGGCCCTTGTGGTCTCTTCCAACTCTATGATTCTATAACAGCTCACTTGTTATGAATGAGGGAGATTCTCTTCTAGGTCATGGAATACTAGAGTTGCTTCCAGATAATGGCAATCAGGGGCACCATGGCCCTGTGCCTTTTGGGTCTCCTGGTCACCATGGAGTGCATCATATCCTACCAGTGTAGAAGTAATCCACTAGTGCCTCTCATATACTTCACCCTCCTACTTGTTCTGCACCTTTAGATCAACCATGGATGCATCCAGGGCATCCAGCATATACTGGCACATGTGGAGGGGGATTCATACAGAACCCTGCCCTATGTCGATGGGAATGACATTTTCCTCTATCACCTCTGTATTGACTTGACAACTCGTACACACTCACTCATTCATCTCTTCTTCTCATTCACCTCATTAAGGAAAGAAATAATTTTAGCTTGCCATTCCAGTGATTCAGGAATGTAATTTTGTGAATTCAGAATATTTCTGGTTTTTTTATCATTTTTTGTAGTAAACACCATACTGCCACCAGCTGACTAAACTCTTTCCTTATACCTCTTCTAGAGTACAAACTTTAAACAAATTGTACAAAGCTCTTTGGAAGAAAATCTTTAAACTCAGAAGCAATGATAACAGTATTCATAATAATAATATTAATAATAATAATAATAATAGTATTTATTATTTATACCCTGCCCTTCAGCCCTGAAGGCTATCACAGAAACATAGAGTTGGAAGAGACCACAAGGACCATCCAGTCCAACCCCATGCTATGCAGGAACTGCCAATCAAAGCATACCTGACAGATGGCCATCCAGCCTCCGCTTAAAGACTTCTAAGGAAGGAGACTCCACCATCCTCCAAGGGAGAGTGTTCCACTGTCAAACAGCCCTTACTGTCAGGAAGTTCCTCCTAATGTTGAGGTGGAATCTCTTTTCCTGCAATTTGCCTCCATTGTTCTGCATCCTAGTCTCTGGAGCAGCAGAAAACAATCTTGCTCCCTCCTCAATATGACATCCCTTCAAATATTTAAACAGGGCTATCATATAAATAATAATAATAATAATAATAATAATAAATCTTTATTTCTAGCCCGCTCCTCTGTAGAGCACAATCGGAGTGCAGTACAGCAAATTAAAGCAAACAGATTAAGATACTTCATCAACCCATTCCCAACCACCCATCCTTAAAAATAAATTAAATTAGCAATAGTTTAAAACCATAACAACATTAAAAACATAATACATCCTCATAGATTTTAGATGAGGGTAAAAATAGGTCCCGTTTCGGAGCCGGGATCTAGGAGGTTTCAGGGAAGGCCTGCCGGAATAGATGCGTCTTCAGAGTTTTTTTAAAGCAATCAAGAGATGTTATAAGACGCATCTCATCCGGCAGTCCATTCCAAAGCTTGGGTGCGGTAGCTGAAAAAGTTATCTGGGAGGTCTGCGACAGTCGAGTTTTCACAGGCTGTAGCAGGTTCATCCCAGAGGATCGGAGTGTGCGGGGGAGGGTTTATATGGGGAGAGGCGGTCCCTAATATAAGATGGACCCAAGCCATGTAGGGATTTAAAGGTTAGGACCAATACCTTTTACTGCGCCCGGAAACTAATCGGCAGCCAGTGAAGAGCCTTGAGCACCGGTGTTATGTGCTCTCTCCTTGGTGTTCCAGTTACTAGCCTGGCTGCCATGTTTTGGACCAGTTGAAGTTTCTGAGTTAAGCATAAAGGTAGCCCCATGTAGAGCGCATTACAGAAGTCCAGGCGTGAGGTTACCAGAGCATGTACCACAGTTTCCAGGTCCCTCATATCATATCATATATCACCTCTTAACCTTCTCTTCTCCAGGCTAAACATCCCCAGTTCCCTAAGGCGTTCCTCATAGGGCATAGTTTCCAGACCCTTCACCATCTTAGTTGCTTTCCTTTGGACACGCTCCAGTTTCTCCACATCTTTTTTGAATTGTTGTGCCCAAAATTGGACACAGTATTCCAGGTGGGGCCTGACCAAAGCAGAATAGAGTGGCACTATTACTTCCCTTGATCTAGACACTATACTTCCATTGATGCAACCTAAAATTGCATTGGCCTTTTTAGCTGCCGCATCACACTGTTGACTCAAGTTCAACTTATGGTCTACTTGGACTCCTAGATCCCTTTCACACATAGTTTCATTCAGTCAGGTGTCTCCCATTTTCTCTGAAACCCATGTTGACTTTTTGTGATTATGGCATTGGCTTCTAAATGTTCACAGACTCTCTGCTTAATGATCTGCTCTAGAAACTTTCTTGGTTTTGATGTCAGACTAAGTGGACAATAATTGTTGGGATCCTCTCTTTTCTCATTTTCAAGATGGGGACAACATTTGCCCTCCTCCAGTCTGCTGGGACTTCTCCTGTTCGCCAGGAGTTTTCAAAGATTATTGCCAGTGGTTCCGATATTACATTTTCAGTTCTTTTAATACCCTTGGATGTAGTTCATCTGGTCCTGGAAACTTATATTCATTTAGGTTAACCAGGTATTCCTGTACTATCTCTTTATTCTGTAGTATTCCTGTACTATCTCTCCTATTCTGTCCCCTGGTCCACTAACCCTTAGCCTTTTCTGAGAAGATCGAAACAAAGAAGGTTTTGAGTAATTCTGCCTTTTTTCTGTCCCCTGTATTCCTGTACTATCTCTTTACATATTCTGTGCTGAAATTCCCCTATTCTGTCTTCTGCTCCATTTCTGCCCCTATTCTGTCTTTGTCTCCTGTTAGCATTTTGCCATCTTCTGCACGCAGTGGCCCAACCATTTCCTTCTTTTTCCTTTTGCTGTGGACCTATCCAAAAAAGCCCTTTTATTCTTGTTAACCTCTCTAGCAAGCCTGAGTTCATTCTTCGCTTTAGCTTTTTTGACTTTATCCCTATACATTCTGGCTATTTGTTTGAATTCCTCTTTGGTGATTTCCCCATTTTTCCATTTCTTATACATGTTCTGTTTAAAACTTATATCAGTTGAAAGTTCCTTAGTCATCCATCCTGGCTTCTTGAGATATCTTCCATTTTTCTTCCTCAATAGAAAGGAAGTAGCCTTCAGTAGCTCCCTTTTCAGAAACTCTCATCCATCTTGAACGTCCTTCTCTTTTAATATTCCTGACCATGGGATCACCTCCAGTATTTCTCTAAGTTTAATGAAATCAGCTCTCCTAAAGTCTAGAGTGTGTGTCTGACTATGCCTGGCTTCTGTTTTCCATTGTATAACAAACTCCAGGAGAATATGATCACTGCCACCTAAGGATCCAACCACTTGCACCCCATTGACTAGGTCATCCCTGTTGGTTAAGGTCAGATCTAAAATAGCTGATCCCTTTGTTCACTCTTCCATCTTTTGGACAATGAAACTGTCTTCGAGGCAAGTGAGGAATTTGCTAGACCTTGACAATTTGGCTAAGTTTGACTTCCAGCAAATATCCAGATAGTTGAAATCCCCCATCACTACGACATCTGTCCTTTCTGAGTGTGTGGTCATCTGTACTAGAAAAGCATCATCCAATTCCTCCATCTGACTTGGAGGAGACTCCCACAGTAACATCCTTGGTGTTTCCTTCCCCTTTAAATTTTATCCAGATGGTCTCCACCTGGCCTCCAGTATTGATATCCTGAATTTTTTCACTGGTGTAAATGTCCCTGACATATAATGCTATTCCGCCCCCTTATCTGTTTGGCCTGTTTCTCTTTAAAAGGTTATACCCCTTTATTTCTACATTCCAATCGTGAAGCTCATCCCACCAGGTTTCAATGATGCCTATATTTCCCTTGTTGTGCTAGGAGTTCAAGTTAAACTTATTTATTTCCCATGCTCTGTGCATTAGTGTAGAGACATCAAAGAACCTGGATCCCTTTTACTTGCTGCTTGTGCAAATTTTTTGCCTCCCACTGTTGAGTCCTTGCATTCTTTGCCTTCTTCCCTCTGTGTCAGTTCGACTATTTTTTCCATCCCTTTTGGCTTCCAGAATACTGTCTCACTCCCCCACATAACTCAGTTTAAAGACCTCCTGATCAAATTTTTGAGACTATTGGCAAAAACCTTTTTGCCAATTGGCATGAGATGCAGCCCATCCCTTGCCAGAAGTCCCCTCTCATGAAACTGCAGCCCATGATCAAAGAATCCAAACCGTTCTTGGTGGCACCATCTATGGAGCCAATTGTTTACATCCGCTATTTTCTTCTCCCTTCTTGGACCATGCCCTTCAACCGGGAGAAGAGATGAAATGACAACTTGTGCAATGGATATAAACTGCAGGAAAAGAGATTCCACCTCAACATTAGGAGGAACTTCCTGACAGTAAGGGCTGTTCGACAGTGGAACACACTCCCTCGGAGCGTAGTGGAATCTCCTTCCTTGGAGGTCTTTAAACAGAGGCTGGATGGTCATCTGTCAGGGATGCTTTGATTTGGAGGTCCTGCATGGCAGGGGGTTGGACTAGATGGCCCTTGTGGTCTCTTCCAACTCTATGATTCTATGATTCTATTATCTATCTCTTTCAGATTCCTTCTCAGAGCCTCATAATCCCTTTTGATATTCTGAAGGCTGTGCCTTGCAGTATCATTGGTTCCCAGAACAGCTTACAATTAATATTTTTAATTAGACGTTTCCCTGCCTTCAGGCTTACAATCTAAAAAGACATGACACAAAAGGAGAAGGGAATGGTGGTGGGGAATGGGATCAGGACTCATTTCCTTTAAGGAGGAGAAAGAAAAGGAGGAGGTTCTAGTCCATGTGCTTGGGTGAGATCTAATTTAATTTACACTTGAGCCATTGCATTCTGGGAGCCAGTGCTGGGAGGCTACTTAAGGCTACTCAAGGCTAGCAGAAGCTTCATTTCCTTTAAGGAGGAGAAAGAAAAGGAGGAGGTTCTAGTCCATGTGCTTGGGTGAGATCTAATTTAATTTACACTTGAGCCATTGCATTCTGGGAGCCAGTGCTGGGAGGCTACTTAAGGCTACTCAAGGCTAGCAGAAACGCACGCCTAACGGCACGCAAATTTTGATTTTTTTATCTAGTCAAGGAGGTGTTTAGAGAATAGAAGAGGAGCCGGCCTGAAGCATCAGAGGAAGTGAATCAGAGACTTGCCTTTGGAAGGAGCTTTTAGCCAGGAGCTCTCTACATAACTATAGGCCCCGTGACTTGAACTCAGTGACAGAGCTTGGGAATAAAGGCCAAGTCTAGCAAGGGAAGCCCACAGTCTTGTTTCAGTGCCTCCTTAAGACTTCTCAGTATGGACACTGAAGGCCCTGCAGCAGTCACCTGCAACACCTGTGGGATGTTTGTCTTCTTGCCTACAGATGTGGGGAACTACACCTGCCACAAGTGCAAGTTGGTAGCCCTCTTGGAAGAGAAAGTACAGCAGCTAGAGGAGCAGATATCTGCACTCCAGCATCATAGAGAGCAGGAGATTCTCCTGAACAGGTCAGACCAGAATGTCTTGGGTGGGAAACAGAGAGAGGAAGTTGTTGGGATGGAGGAGGTCACTGCACATAAAACAGAGGTAGATGCTTGGAGGAAGGTCACACACAGAAGTAAGGAGACCAGGGAAGGTTCTGTGAGCGGCTTGCAGCTACAGAATCGCTTTGAATCTCTCTCTGTTGTCAGAGATGATGAGGAAAAGCAGCAGGGACAGACATCAGGGACAGAGCAGGAGAGCCTGAGAGTATCACGAAAAGGAACAGCCACTGCTAAGCCTCGGAGGAGGCGCGTGGTCGTGGTGGGGGACTCCTTGCTGAGGGGTAAAGAAGCAGTGGTTTGTGGGCCTGACAAGATGTCTCGGGAGGTGTGTTGTCTCCCTGGGGCAAAGATCCATCATGTGACGGAGAGGCTGACAAGACTTGTCAAGCCTACTGACCGTTATCCCCTTCTTTTGGTTCATGTGGGAACCAATGATACTGCAAGGCACAGCCTTCAGAATATCAAAAGGGATTATGAGGCTCTGGGAAGGAAGCTGAAAGAGATGGATGCACAGGTTGGCATCTCATCTCTACTCCCGGTAGAAGGGCATGGTCCAGGAAGGGAGAGGAAAATAGCAGAGGTGAATAACTGGCTCCGTAGATGGTGCCGCCAAGAACAGTTTGGATTCTTGGATCATGGGCTGCGGTTCCATGAGGAGGGACTTCTGGCAAGGGATGGACTGCATCTCACGCCAGTTGGCAAAAACGTTTTTGCCAACAGTCTGAAGAATCTGATCAGGAGGGCTTTAAACTGAGTTATGTGGGGGAGGGAGACATTATACTGGAAGGCAAAAGGGATGGAGAGAATAGTCCAAGTGGCATAGAGGGAACAAGGCAAACAGTGCAAGGACCCAACAGTAGGAGGCAAAAAAATGTGCAAAAGCAGCAAGTAAAGAGGACACATGGTCTTAAATGCCTCTCCACTAATGCACAGAGTATGGGAAATAAGCAGGATGAACTTGAACTCCTAGCACAACAAGGGAAATATGATATAATAGGCATCACTGAAACCTGGTGGGATGAGTCTCATGATTGGAATGTAGAAATAGAGGGGTATAACCTTTTTAAGAGAAACAGGCCAAACAGGAAAGGAGGAGGAATAGCATTATATGTCAGGGATATTTACACCAGTGAAGAGATGCAGGAAGTCAATACTGGAAGCCAGGTGGAGAGCATCTGGATAAAAATTAAAGGAGAGGGAAATAACAGGGATGTTACTGTGGGAGTCTACTACAGACCCCCGACTCAGGCAGAGGAATTGGATGATGCCTTTCTAGAACAGATAATCACATACTCAGAAAAGAGAGATGTAGTAGTGATGGGTGACTTCAACTATCCTGATATTTGCTGGAAGTCAAACTCAGCCAAATCCTCAAAGTCTAGCAAATTCCTCACTTGCCTGGAAGACAATTTCATTGTCCAAAAGGTGGAAGAGGCAACAAGGGGATCAGCCATTTTAGATCTGATCTTAACCAACAGGGAAGACCTAGTTGATGGGGTGCAAGTGGTTGGATCCTTAGGTGGAAGTGACCATGTTCTCCTGGAGTTTGTAATACAGTGGAAGGGAGAAGCTAGGCATAGTCAGACACGCACTCTAGACTTTAGGAGAGCTAATTTCAATAAACTTAGAGAAATATTGGGAGTGATCCCATGGTCAGGAATACTAAAAGAAAAGGGAGTTCAAGATGGATGGGAGTTTCTCAAAAGGGAGATATTGAAGGCACAATTTCAAACAGTTCCAATGAGGAAGAAAAATGGAAGATGTCTCAAGAAGCCAGGATGGATGACTAAGGAACTTTCAACTGAGCTAAGTTTTAAACGGAACATGTATAAGAAATGGAAAAATGGAGAAATCACGAAAGAGGAATTCAAACAAATAGCCAGCACATGTAGGGATAAAGTCAGAAAAGCTAAAGCGCAGAATGAACTCAGGCTTGCTAGAGAGGTTAAGAACAATAAAAAGGGCTTTTTTGGATATGTCCGCAGCAAAAGGAAGAAGAAGGAAACAGTGGGGCCACTGCGTGCAGAAGATGGCATAATGCTCACAGGGGACAGAGAAAAGGCAGAATTACTCAACACCTTCTTTGCTTCAGTCTTCTCAGAAAAGGCAAAGGGTGCTCAACCTAAGGATAATGGAACAGGAGACAGAATAGAGGAAATTCAGCACAGAATAAGTAAAGAGGTAGTACAGGAATACCTGGTTAACCTAAATGAATATAAATCTCCAGGACCAGATGAACTACATCCTAGAGTATTAAAAGAACTGGCAAATGTAATATCAGAGCCATTGGCAATAATCTTTGAGAACTCCTGGAGAACAGGAGAAGTCCCAGCAGACTGGAGGAGGGCAAACGTTGTCCCCATCTTCAAAAAGGGAAAAAAAGAGGATCCCAACAATTATCGTCCAGTTAGTCTGACATCAATACCAGGAAAGATTCTAGAGCAGATCATTAAGCAGAGAGTCTGTGAACACTTAGAGGCCAATGCCATAATCACAAAAAGCCAACATGGGTCTCAGAGAAACAAGTCATGCCAAACGAACCTGATCTCTTTTTTTGATAAAATTACCAGCTTGGTAGATGAAGGGAATGCTGTGGATATTGTATACCTCGATTTCAGTAAGGCCTTTGACAAGGTTCCCCATGACATTCTTGCAAACAAGCTTGCAAAATGTGGGATAGACAAGTTAACTGTTACATGGATTTGTAACTGGTTGACTGGCCGAACTCAAAGGGTGCTCAACAATGGCTCCTTTTCATCCTGGAGAGAAGTGACCAGTGGGGTCCCACAGGGTTCTGTCCTGGGCCCAGTGCTATTCAACATCTTTATTAACGACTTGGATGACAGAATTGGGGGCATACTTATCAAATTTGCAGATGACACTAAACTAGGAGGAGTAGCTAATACCCCAGAGGACAGGATCAAAATTCAAAATGACCTGAATAGACTAGAAAACTGGGCCAGTGCTAACAAAATGAAATTCAATGCGGAGAAATGTAAGGTTCTGCACTTAGGGCGGAAAAATGAAATGCACAGATATAGGATGGGGGACACCTGGCTGAATGAGACCACATGTGAAAGGGATCTAGGAGTCCAAGTAGACCATAAGCTGAACATGAGTCAACAGTGTGATGCGGCAGCTAAAAAAGCCAATGCAATTTTAGGCTGCATCAATAGAAGTATAGTTTCTAGATCAAGGGAAGTAATAGTGCCACTCTACTCTGCTTTGGTCAGAAGGTTAAGAGGTGATATGATAGCCCTGTTTAAATATTTGAAGGGATGTCATATTGAGGAGGGAGCAAGCTTGTTTTCTGCTGCTGCAGAGACTAGAACGCGGAACAATGGATGCAAGCTGCAGGAAAAGAGATTCCACCTCAACATTAGGAGGAACTTCCTGACAGTAAGGGCTGTTCGACAGTGGAACACACTCCCTCAGAGTGTAGTGGAGTCTCCTTCCTTAGGGGTCTTTAAGCAGAGGCTGGATGGCCACCTGTCAGGGATGCTTTGACTTGGAGTTCCTGCATGGCAGGGGGTTGGACTGGATGGCCCTTGTGGTCTCTTCCAACTCTATGATTCTATGATTCTATGATTCTATGATTCTAGGTCCAGGAGCTCTTCCCACCCTGTGGACCAAGGCAGATGGACTGAAGGGAGGGCTCAGCTTCTTAATCTAGGACAGGCCCTTTCACTCCCTCTGTGGCCAGATGGTGTTGTCAGGAAAGAGGACTGTTCAGCTTTAGGCCAGGTCTGATGGTGGTGCTAGGCCTCTCCTTTCACTCTCTCCTTGGCCAGATGGTGCTGTCAGGAGGGAGGGCTCTTCAACTTTAGACCAGGTATTGAAAGCAGACTAGAAATACCTTCCATTAACATTGTCAAATTATATGTAAGACCAGGCAAAGAACACACTATTAAAACTCAATAAATAGCTTGGGGGTGATCTTAGCTTCGTCTTCAATATTACCTCTTATGTCGATCATCATCATCATCATCATCATCATCACCATCATCATCATTTTTTTTTTCTTATATTCCACCTTTCTCCCAACATAGGGACTCAAGGCAGCTAATAGCAAATTTAAAAACAATGCAGTTTAAAAACAGTGCAACTTTAAAATGTATAAATATAAAATTTAAAAAAAAAAACAGTTAAACAATGTTAAAAGTTAAACCAGTTATGTATTAAAATGTAACATGTTAAAATACAAATCTTAAATTTTAAAATGCACAGCATTTCAGTTTCTTCCCCTATCAGCTTGAAAAGGCCTGATAGCATAAGAATGTTTTATCAGTCACCAAAAGGATAGCAAAGATGGAGCCATCCTGCCCTTTCTAGGGAGGAAGTTCCAAAACTTGGGAGCAGCCACTGGGAAGGCCCTCTTTCATGTTCCCACCAAACAAGGCTAAGAGGGTGGTGGAGAAGGGAGAAGGGCGTCTCTGGATAATCTTAACACTCTAATTGGTTTGTAAAGGGAGATAAGTATCCTTGGGGCTAAACAGACAGGCAAAAAGAGGTGCTTTCAGGCTGGTTTGAAGGTGTGACATTTAGATGACACATGCCTTGAAGCTAGCAGAAAAGTGTCCTTGTGCAAAGAAAAGCCGGTTCAAAAAGAAGCAACCATTTTTTCGCCTCTTCCTGGCTTGAAGCCATGTCATGTGGCCTTGGGAGCCAGTAGTGCGGTTAGTGGGGTTTCAATGTGGCTTCAGAAAAGGCAGCTTCAAGCCACTTTTTCCTGTCCATCTGTTTCATCTGCCCTACTTACCTCTACTTAGGGCAGCACAGCAGGGGAATATGCAAGGAAGTAGTCCAGAGTCCAGCCCAAGGGTCATACAATACCAGTCAATCAGTCACAGCAAAGGACAGAGACAAGAACGTAGTCACAAGGCAAGTACAAAGGTCAGATAACACAAATCCAGGAGCAAGGAATACAAGAAGAAGGAGGCTCGATGACAAACGGCATCTTGGTGTCTGCTTCAGCTGCTGGAAGGCCTGCTCTGCCACAGGGGTCCACCAGAAAGGAACCATCCCATGGAGGAGCTGGGAATTCGGAACCGTCTGCTCCACGTAGTTCAGAATGAACTTCCAGTAGAAGTTGGTGAATGCAAGAAACCACTGGACCTGCTTCCGGTTTCTAGAAGAGTGCAAGAAAGTAACAACCTCCACTTTCGCAGGGCTCATCTCGATCCCCTGGAATGAGATCCAATAGCCCAGAAAGTCCACAGTGGGGAGGTCAAAGGCTCACTTTTCAGGTTTGGCATAAAGTCCATGTTCCCACTGCCCAGACATAAGCATCGTGAGCCACATGGTTGGGGGGAGTAGATCAAGAAGTCATCCAAATAGATCACAATGAAGCAGTCTAGGTAGTCATAGAAAACATCATTAACAGTTATAAAATTCATTGTTAGAATCCTTGGATTCTAACAGAAGTAAATAGATATTAGAAAAGTTGGGGATAATGTATTAGGAGATATAATAATAGTGGGCTGAGAATATTTAGTTTAGCTGTAGACTGGGTAGGCTTAGGGGGAGGGCAGATACTGATACTTTGTTATTAATTGCAAGAGGCCTTGAGTGTCAGTAGAGTGAAATGTGGTGTTAGAAACTGTTATTTAAGCATAAAAAATGGGGAGCGAGGGGGATTTTGTAAATGGGAAGAGAGGGAGAGAAATGTTGGGGGTGGAGTTTGATTTTATGTATTGCTGGAGATGGGCAGTCTCAGCTTAGAAGCTGAATATGTCACAAGTGCTGTTTGTTTTACATCAAACCTGACTCATTGATTAACCCAAGAGCTGACTGACTGTTCTGACACTCATCCAGGATATTCTCCGCCAGCCAAGCCATGAACTAGCTCTGAAGGGCAGTATCATTCCAAACCAATTCAGAAACCAACAACTTGAAAGCAGTCACATACTGCAATACATAGCCTTGACCTCGACTAAGACTCCAGACCTCCAAGTCTGCAGTCTCAGCCCTCACAGGATCTCCCTAAACTGTCCGAAAATCCCTTATCAATAAATTATAATTGTCCAAGAGAGGGCTGTTCTGCCCAATCAAGGGAGTAGCCCACTGGGCTGCAGGCCCCGAGAGTAGGCTGATGAGGAAGGCAACCTTTACAGTATCTGTAGGGACAGAAACCTGTGGGGTGCCACAGGGTTCTGTCCTGGGCCCAGTCCTATTCAACATCTTTATCAATCAGAATTGACAACAGAATTGGGAGCATACTTATCAAATTTGCGGATGACACTAAATTAGGAGGAGTAGCTAATACCCCAGAGAACAAGATCAAAATTCAAAATGACCTCAATCAACTAGAAAGCTGGGCCAAAGCTAACAAAATCAAATTCAACACGGAAAAATGTAAGGTACTGCACTTAGGAAAAATGAAATGCACAGATATAGGATGGAGGATACCTGGTTCAATGAAACTATGTGTGAAAGAGATCTAGGAGTCCAAGTAGCCCATAAGTTGAACATGAGTCAACACTGCGATGCGGCAGCTAAAAAGTCCAATGCTATATTAGGCTGCATTAATAGAAGTACAGTGTCTAGATCCAGGGAAGTAATAGTGCCACTCTACTCTGCTTTGGTCAGGCCCCACCTGGAATACTGTGTCCAGTTCTGGGCACCACAGTTCAAAAAGGACATGGAGAAACTGGGGCATGTCCAAAGGAGGCCAACTAAAATGGTGAAGGGTCTGGAAACCATGCCCTATGAGGAACGACTTAGAGAGCTGGGGATGTTTAGCCTGGAGAAGAGAAGTGTTAAGATGTGATCATAGAATCATAGAATCATAGAGTTGGAAGAGACCACAAGGGCCATCCAGTCCAACCCCCTGAGATATGATAGCCCTGTTTAAATATTTGAAGGGATGCCATATTGTGGAAGGAGCAAGCTTGTTTTCTGCTGCTCCAGAGATGGCGCAATTGGCGACGGGCAGTGTTAACTCTCTTAGGCCACATTAGGCTGTTTTTAGGCCTTGTACCTCTCCTGAGCTGTTCCATAGGATGCAATTTGGTCTTTGCACATTTCTTGTTCTTCTTTCTTGCTGTTTGTTGTATAAACTGGATCCTTCTTTACAGTCATTTGACAATGGAGCCGGGCACAGTCAGTGGGCGAACATAGAAGTTGTGTGGGGGCAGGGAAGGTATGGTGGCAACAGAGTGGAGAAATGTTACAAAAGAAATAGGGATCAATGTTTGATATCTATCCCTTCTTCAGTCCATTCTGTTTCCTAGGATAGGATAGAGAGCACCCCAATCACACCACAGTCCCTTAATCTGCTCCTCTGCAATGTCAGGTCGGCCAAGGGGAAAACCCACATCATCCATGATCTCTTGTTGGATGAGCAGGCTGACCTGGCATGCTTTACTGAGACCTGGCTGGGGTATGCCAGTGCTGCCATGTGGGCGCAGGCTCTCCCAGCTGGTTACACAGTTAGTGAGCAGATAAGGGAAAATGGGCAAGGGGGTGGTGTGGCCATAGTCCACAAGACCAGTCTGACCTTGACCAGGAAGCCTGTCCGGAAAACAGCCCATGTCAAGTGCATGTACCTAAGCCTGAAGACAAGGGAGAGTTTGGGGATTCTGCTGTTATACTGACCACCCCGTTGCCTAGCAGACTCCTGGGCAACTTCAACATTCCTCTTGAGGCTAGTTTATCTGAGTTAACAGGAGCAACTCAGGAGTTCATGGATTCCATGACAGGCATGAACTTTTCCCAATTGGTCAATGGGCCCACTCATTATGCAGGTCATACACTCGACAGGGTCTTCAGTACGGAACAGGAGTATCCATGGGCGGAGGTAACCCAAACCTCCACACTGTCATGGACAGATCACTTCCTGATCAACCTGGAACTAAAGGCCACTTTCCGCCCCCTTCCCCCGGGGAGTGGCGGACCCATTAGAATGGTCCGCCCTCGAAGGCTCATGGAACCAATTGGTTTCCAGAAAGCCCTAGAGGGTTTGTTGGTTGGGAATGCCGGTGATTCTGTTG
Source organism: Urosaurus nigricauda (assembly GCA_034509955.1). Taxonomy (NCBI): domain Eukaryota; kingdom Metazoa; phylum Chordata; class Lepidosauria; order Squamata; family Phrynosomatidae; genus Urosaurus; species Urosaurus nigricauda. Next base: position 53,410,080 of record JAOEGL010000006.1, read on the forward strand.
AAACCCTGGTTAACACTTGGAACACTGATGTTTCCAGGGCCATCAACACAATTGCTCCGTGGCGTCCTTTCCAGCCTGCCCCTAATCGGAAACCATGGTATATGGAAGAGCTCAGGGAAATGAAGCAGGCTGGACAATGACTAGAGTACGAATGGCGGAAGACTCGCCTCTCATCCGACAGAGCTCACCATAGGTTGCACCTTCGCACCTATCGGGAGGCTTTGCGTGCAGCACGGAGATCCTTTTCTTCTGCACACATTGCGTCTGCAGAGTCTTGTCTGGCAGAACTGTTCAAGGTGGTAGGGGAGATGACGCAGGTTCCCCCTGCGCCAAACCCACTACTTGAGCCTACGACAGCCTGTTGTGAGGCGTTTAAGACTCACTTTAAAGATAAAGTCTCTCGGATTAGAGCCGACTTGGATGCCAACATTGATTCAGAGCCCACAAGTGAGGTGTCGAGTCACTCCGTTGATGCTAGTTTATTGGATGAGTTTCAACTGGTGAGTACTGATGATGTGGACAAACTCCTTGGCAGTACTAGGAAGACGAATCCAGACTATGAACCTGAGTTTTCAAGGCAAAAACCCCTTCTAACACAGTCTGAATTCCTATTCTCTGATCTGTCTTTCAGGTAACCAAGAGCACCTCTATCTCATCTAGATTAAGCTTCAGTTTGTTTGCCCTCATTGAGTCTGTTACAGTAGCCAGACTGGTTTAGGACAGGAATAACTTTCCTTGGAATTAAGTGCAAAGGAGTGATGGAGCTGGGTATCATCAGCCCACAGGTGACATCTTACTCCAAAACTCTGGACAGCTTCTCCCAGCCATTTCATGTAGATCTTAAAAAGCATAGGGAACAGCACTGTACCCTGAGGGACCCCACAGGTCAATGGCCAAGGAATCAAACAGGAATCCTCCAGCACCACCTTCTGAGAAAGCCCCTCCAAAAAAGAATTGAGCCACTGTAGAACAGTACCTCTGTTATCCATAGTGCTCTGTATAAAATCATGGCATAAATGATATACATTTATATGACCCCTAGATGAACCCTGGTTGCTGGTCAAGCCTGGAAATTGGCCAGACCAGAAAAGACTGGTCAAACAGGAAAAAGAGGATTAGAGTATAGTGGACACATCCTCTCAGACAAATACGATCACCAGATAGTCAAAGGGAGTCGCCTCAGATTGTAATCTAGTCAATTTGGAGGTGTAATGTTTGTCCTCCTGGGGCATCTCCTCATAATCCGGGGAGCTTTGAGACATCCTCTCCAGCTGATAATTACAAAGGATTAATCCCCTCGAGTCTATCAGACCCTATTGTACAAGCAATCAGCCCACAATTAAACACCTTTGCCAGAGGGGATATTTTCCCTATATAAACCCCTAGTTTTGGGCCCTCAGTGTGCCAGTCTGGAGGTCTGCATACTCCACGTCAGTCTGATCTCTGAACTGGACACCGACAAGAGCTGCTCAAACTCAGGCTGCGGAGCAGACTTGTCCCAGAAATCACTGTCTCATTCGGATCCCCGAGGAGAATTTACGCTTTGGGTAAGCATCACCATTAGTCCAGCCTCAAACCTATTTCCAACGCTAACCACTGATCTTCCTGAGCCTCGTATGTGTGTGTGTGTGTGTAAGTGTATTGCGTGAGTGTCTTTCTCGTTAATAAATTGGACATTAACTAGACAAGCCTGTCTCTGCTGAATTCCTTGGAAACCCGGCCTCTTGGTATACACAACGGGAGAAAATCCCGCAAGAGTATCGTAGCCAACTCATCTCGCAATTTGAGCTAATATTAAAATTCCCCAAAGCAGGCTCTTGGCTACAATTGGTGGAGAAAGCTTGGGCAAGTACCTCCCCCGAAATCTGAACACTCCGACCGCGCAATCGGACTGTGCAGATTTCGGAACGTAGAGAGAACGGGAATTCAAAAGGAATTGCTGCAGACACAGAGATAAATAGGACGCTGTGTGATTGTGGTTCTTGTGTGAAAGGCCATAAGGGCAAAAGGGACTGTCGTGGGTGGCTATCCCCCTTTCTGTCTTTGGTCGTACGCTCTTCAGCCGGCTCGGCGCGAGCAATCCGGAGGGGAACGTACGGCTACCCTTGGGCGTGAAGTCGGAGTAGGTCTTTCCCGACGCCCTTTTTGTTATTTTCTGGCGGGTGGGAGTGCAGGAATAGGTTCTGCCCAGGTTTCATAAACCGCCCCCCGTGTCCACACACAAACTCCCCCACAGCTAAAAATCCCCCTTGGACGGGCGGGCTAGGGTAAGGAGAGGGTCCTTGACCTGAAGCCAAGGCGCAAGGGTGGGAGCAGCTCCAACAGGGGTGCTCTTGGTCATACAGGTAATCCCCCTTGGACGAGTGAGGTAGGCGAAGGCAGTAGACGTCCCTGACCGGAGGCTGTAAATCCTTGCGCAAGGGAGGAAAAAGGATAGGCTCTCCGTAAGGATTTGGAGCCAACCAGGATAGGAAAACTCAGGCAGGAGTCTAGCTAGGGGCCCCCGTTTGAGTATTGCTGGACGGGCTGCACTGAGTAGCGCAGCAGTACTTCAAACTCCCTAGTGAAAGTGAAGTAGTGCCCTTCACCGACTTTTGCTGGGTCTAAGCGGAGGACAACTTGTAAGACGCTCACGGCCGTAGCGCAGGACCCTCGCGTGAATTGGGTGGTAGCCCTGACCCAGAGTTTGATAGGCTCTCCGTAAGGATTTGGAGCCGACCAGGATAGGCTCTCCGTAAGGATTTGGAGCCGACCAGGATAGGCTCTCCGCAAGGATTTGGAGCCGACCAGGATAGGCTCTCTGCAAGGATTTGGAGCCGACCAGGATAGGCTCTCCGCAAGGATTTGGAGCCAACCAGGATAGGAATCCAGGGGAATCACAAAGATTCCCAGGGGTTAGAAAAGGTTCTGTGGGCGCCCCAGAAAGGCGCACGGAACCATAGCTCTGTGCAGAGGCAGAGAACAGGTTCACGGGTAGGAGTCCGTGGGAGACCATAAGGAAAGGTTTCCTATACCTGCTGGGAGAGAAAAAGATCCCTCCTAGAGCAGGAATTGACATGGAAGAAGCACAGCTAGCCGCAGAAAGGTGCATCAAGGCAGAAGAGCCAAGGAACCCTTAAGGTCTTGGCATGTTCTGTTTGAAGCCAGTGGGTTTTAACTCCTAGCTTCCCCTATGGGTATACCTCTTAAGGTCTCAGCTCATCCAGGTCAGTGGGTTTAAAACCCAGAGCCTTCTTTTCTTGTGTGCCTTTTAAGGAACACCCCATCTGGCTGCAGGTTTTAACCCCAGCCTGTCACCTCTGTGTTTTGAAGGATTGGAAGCAAGCGGAGGGAGAGAATAGCCAATTTCCCTCCAAAGATCAGGGCTTAGCTATTTCCCTGGACATTTGGCTCTGCTCTCCAACAGTAATTTTTGGAGGGTAGTATAGAGGAAAAACCCCAAAAGTCAGAACCCTAGAGGTTGCCTGGCTTTGAACTTCTCCCTCAGCAGAGAGGGGAAGAAAAGACCAAGAAGCTCCTTAAAGGGTCTTGGTCGCTTTAATTTGGAGCAAGTGGTTTTAACCCAAGCTCCACAGTGGAAAAACCTTTTAAGGTTCCCACCAACTCGGGCTGACATTGGGTCTAAACCCAGAGCCCATCACATAGAAGACTTTAAGTGTTTTGCAACAGACTTGGAGGACAAACCTCCAAAGAAAAGGACAGCCAGGTCCCAGTTCCCTGCTCAGAAAGTTCTCAAGATTCCAAGGGCTCCCCTACTAAAATGGAAAGAGAGCTGGCAGCCCAAATCAGCCACCTCAAGGCAGAGAATTCCAGTCTAGCAGCCTCCCTTAAGGATGCTTTAAACAGAATTCAAAAATTGGAAGAATCGTGCAAACAAGAACCAGCCCCTTTTCCCATCTCAGAAGTTCGTGCAATGGCAGAAATGTTAGGTCCCTTGAATCAGGAAACTTCCATCGTTTGGATGTTGCGAGCTGCAAATAGTCTGCCACCATCAGTTAATGGCTTCCATTTGACCCAGATCGCCAGATTCTGTATGTCTCCTTTAGATAGAAATAAACTAGAGGAAACAGTGATGTGTTGGGATCTTCTGTCCATAGGAAGATACCCTTGGATGAGCCACATTTTGAGCCTCTTGTGGCCAGGAAAACAGGCTTGGGATCTATATTATGAACAGGAACAAAGAACAAATGAGGATCCAGAGGCATACCTTGCCAGAAAGAAGTTGCTGGCTAAGATAGGCTTTCCTTCTGGGGAAAGGAAGATGGATTTTATCAGTGAGCTATATAATGGACTTCATCCCAAAAGCAAGGAGGTTTTGGACCGCTTAGAAACAACATCATATGAGGGGCTGGACACTTGTTTAGGAAAGTTAAAGTGTCTTTCACGTGAGTTCCGCTTAAAGGTAGCAAAAAGGAAAGAAAAAGCTCAGGCCATAAGAAGGGAGAATAAAAAGAAGAATAGGGAGAGTTTCCCACGAAGAAGCCCCACTCAAAGGGAAATGGAGACTTCCAAGGGCCCCAGTCTCCCTAAGAGACAACAGCTTCCAAAGACTCTTGAGAGGGTCCCTTCCCCTCGGCCTCAAGGGCCAGAAACCAGCAACAGCCCCACAAACCTCAGAAAGGTAAACCCTCATAACCCACATCGAAGGGAGAATGTCTTCCTTCCTCCTAGAAACACCCCTGCTGCAGTTCGGACTACTGTCCGCAAGCAGGAGGATAATGGCCATGCTCCATATGAGCACCAAAGGGCCAAGAGGATTAAAACCCCAGGAAACATGGCATGGATTCAACCAGAAAACCCCAAGCTTTGCAAACCTTCCCAGTCAGGCATGCCACAAAAAGGGAATCCTAGAGGTCATTCATCCCATCCCCGAGGTTTACATTGGAATGGCAGTGGGAGATGTGTTCCTAGAACGAATAACATTGCCTCAGTCACAGCCCAGCCCCTGGACCAAGAGGTGAGCAACACTGTCTCAGCCTCAGACCCAGAACGTGGGTCTGACAGAACGTGGCCTCCAAGGATGGAGACTCCACTACACTTCGAGGGAGTGTGTTCCACCGTCAAACAGCCCTTACTGTCAGGAAGTTCCTCCTAATGTTGAGGTGGAATCTCTTTTCCTGCAGCTTGCATCCATTGTTCCGTGTTCTAGTCTCTGCAGCAGCAGAAAACAAGCTTGCTCCCTCTTCAATATGACATCCCTTCAAATATTTGAACAGGGCTATCATATCACCTCTTAACCTTCTCTTCTCCAGGCTAAACATCCCCAGCTCTTTAAGTCGTTCCTCATAGGGCCTGGTTTCCAGACCCTTCACCATCTTAGTTGCCCTCCTTTGGACCCGCTCCAGTTTCTCCACATCCTTTTTGAATTGTGGTGCCCAGAACTGGACACAGTATTCCAGGTGGGGCCTGACCAAAGCAGAATAGAGCGGCACTATTACTTCCCTTGATCTAGACGCTACACTTCTATTGATGCAGCCTAAAATAGCATTGGCCTTTTTAGCTGCCGCATCGCACTGTTGACTCATGTTCAATTTATGGTCTACTTGGACTCCTAGATCCCTTTCACACGTAGTTTCTTTCAGCCAGATGTCCCCCATCCTATATCTGTGCATTTTATTTTTGCGTCCTAAGTGCAGGACCTTACATTTCTCCGCATTGAATTTCATTTTGTTAGAGTTGGCCCAGCTTTCTAGTCTATTCAGGTCATTCTGAATTTCAATCCTATCTTCTGGAGTATTGGCTACTCCTCCTAATTTGGTGTCATCTGCAAATTTGATAAGTATGCCCCCAATTCTGTCATCCAAGTCATTATTGAATAGCACTGGGCCAAGTACAGAACCCTGTGGGACCCCACTGGTCACTTCTCTCCAGGTTGAAAAGGAGCCATTGTTGAGCACCCTTTGAGTTCGGCCAGTCAACCAATTACAAATCCATGTAACAGTTACCTTGTCTAGCCCACATTTTACAAGCTTGTTTGCAAGAATGTCATGGGGAACCTTGTCAAAGGCCTTACTGAAATCAAGATATACTATATCCACAGCATTCCCTTCATCTACCAAACTGGTAATTTTATCAAAAAAAGGATCTTGTTCTGTGGCTCAAGTTGTCTGCACCACATCAAGACCAGTCTTAACAAATTGTTTTTGTTTGCTTTAATCTGTTTTGTTCACCTCTTGTTGATGCACATGGCTGATGTTGCCATTTTTTAGGGTTCAAGCTTTTATATCTATCACATGTGGTGAGTCCAGGAGCCATTTTCACTATCCCTCAGATGTTGCTGGGTAGCATTTTTTGAATAATAATAATAATTATTATTATTATTTCTAGTCCGCCCCTCTGAACAAGCAATCGAGGCGGAGTACAACAAAATTAAAACAATAACAAGTTAAAATACCCCTTCCTTACCCTTGCCACCCTCCCTTAAAAAGAGAATTAAATCACAAAAGAGTTAAAAAACATGAATGATTTAAATAACAATACACAATAGCAGGGAGCAGACCCAAACTTAGGTTATATGGAGATAAAGTGCAGAGAGAAGGGTTAAAGAGCCCTTAGGACTGAAGTGTGGAGCTGGGGATATTCACATTCTCTGGGAAGGCCTGCCAGAAGAGATGCGTCTTTAGGGCTCTTTTGAAGCCTTGTAAAGATGGAATGAGACACATCTCATCCGGCAGGTCATTCCACAACTTGTGGGCGACAGCTGAAAAAGCCCTCTGGGAGGTCTGCACCAGCCTGGTCTTCATGGGTTGTAGCAGGTTTCTCCCAGAGGATCGAAGTGTGCGGGGGGGGGGGGGTTCGTATGGGAGGAGGCGGTCCCTTAGATAAGATGGACCCAAGCCATGAAGGGCTTTAAAGGTTAAAACCAACACCTTGTACTGTGCCTGGAAACTGATCAGCAGCCAGTGGAGGGCTTTTAGCACAGGAGTGATATGCTCTCTCCTGGATGTTCCAGCCAGAAGCCTGGCTGCCATATTTTGGACCAATTGTAGTTTCTGGGTTAGGCACAAGGGTAGCCCCATGTAGAGTGCATTACAGTAGTCCAAACATGACGTTACCAGCGCGTGTATCACAGTTTCCAGATCCCTCCTCTCCAGGAAAGGGCACAGCTGGCGTATAAGCTGAAGCTGGTAGCAAGCGCTCCTGACCGTCACATTCACCTCACTTGTCATGTGAAGCGACGGGTCAAGGAGTACCCCCAGGCTGCGAACAGAGTCCTTCGAGGAGAGTGTGACTCCATCGAGGACTGGAAGTTGTATTCCCAGACCTGGTTTCGGGCCTGTGACTGTGAACACCTCCGTTTTGTCTGGATTAAGCTTCAATCGTTTTTTCCTCATCCAATCCATTACCGCTGCAAGACAGTCATTGAGAGGGGAGACGCCATCCGAGGACTGAGCAAACGATCTACTCACGGAGAAATAGATCTGAGTGTCATCAGCGTACTGATGACACTGAGCTCCATGCCTCCGAATGATCTTACCCAGCGGCTTCATATAGATGTTGAATAACATCGGGGACAGGATAGCGCCCTGTGGAACGCCACAGCTAAGCTCGATTTTAGAAGAGCAGCTGTCCCTAAGTCTCACTCTTTGAGATCTGCTGGAGAGGAAGGAATGGAACCACCGGAGCACGGTGCCGCCGATCCTCAGCTCTCCCAGCCAATCTAAAAGGATGGAGTGATCAATTGTATCAAAAGCTGTGGAGAGATCCAAGAGCACCAACAGGGTCACACTACCCGTCGATGCTTAAGCGGAGGTTGTCAATCAGAGCAACCATGGCTGTCTCCACTCCATATCCTGCCCTGAAGCCGGTTTGAAATGGATTGAGATAATCGGTTTCATCCAAGACAGCTTGGAGTTGGGATGCAACTGCTTTCTCGACCACCTTGCTAAGAAAAGGCAGCAAGGAAACTGGTCTGTAGTTGTTCCTGTCCAGGAGATCAAGGGAAGGCTTTTTTAGGAGGGGCCTGACAGCCGCCTCCTTCAGACTAGATAGAACATTGCATTCCCTGAGGGACGCATTGATCACATCCCGAAGGAATGTTCTCAATGCGTCCCCTCCCTGGACGACCAGCCAGGATGGACCTGGATCGAGAGAGCAGGTTGTCTTCCTCACGCATCCAAGGAGGTTGTCCACGTCATCGGTACTCACCGATTGAAACTCATCCAGTAAACTGACAGCAATGGAGTTGCTGGATACCTCACTCATGGACTCTGAGCGAACGTTGGGGTACAAGTATGCTCTTATCCGAGAGATTTTATCTGCAAAGTGGATGTTAAATGCCTCACAGCAGGCTGTTGTAGGCTCCAGTAAGGGGTTTGGTGCAGGGGGGACTTGCATCAACTCCCCTACCACCTTGAACAGCTCTGCCGGATGGAACTCTGCAGACGCAATGCATGCAGAGCAGCGAGATCTCTGCGATGCACGCAAAGCCTCTCCATAGATGTGAAGATGCAATCTACAGAGAGTTCTGTCAGATGAGAGCCGAGTCCTTCGCCATTCGCACTCTAGTCCTTGTCCAGCCTGCTTCATTTCCCTGAGCTCTTCCATATACCAGGGTTTCCGATTGGGGGCTGGCTCGAAAGGATGCTTGGGAGCGATTGTGTTGATGGCCCTGGCGACATCGGTGTTCCAAGTGTCTACCAGGGTCTCAACAGAATCGCCAGCATTCCCAACCAATAAACCCTGTAGGGCTTTCTGGAAACCGATTGGTTCCATAAGCCATCGAGGGCAGACCATTCGAATGGGTCCACCACCCCCGGGGGGACAGAACGTGGCCTTTAGCTCCAGCTTGATCAGGAAGTGGTCCGTCCATGACAGTGCGGAGGTTTTGGTTACCTCCGCCCACGGATGCTCCTGTTCCGTACTGAAAACCCCATCGAGTGTATGGCCCGCACAATGAGTAGGCCCGTTGACCAATTGGGATAGGTTCATGCCTGTCATGGATTCCATGAACTCCCCAGCTGCTCCGGGTAGATCAGAAAGGCTGGCCTCAAGAGGAATGTTGAAGTCACCCAAGACAAGAAGTCTGGGCGACTCCAACAATAGCTCAGAGACCAACTGGGTCAGCTCGGCTAGGGAGTCTGTTAGACAACGGGGTGGCCTGTATACTAACAGAATCCCTAGACTATCCCTGGTTTTCAGGGTAAGGTACATACACTCAATGTGGGCTGTTTTCCGGACAGGTCTCCTGATCAAGGTCAGGTTGGTTCTGTGAACTCTCCCTTATCTGCTCACTGACCATGTACCCAGCTGGAAAAGTCTGCGCCCAAGTGGCAGAGTTGGCATCTCCCAGCCAGGTCTCGGTGAAGAAAGCCAGGTCGGCTTGTTCATCCACGAGAAGATCGTGGATGATGTGAGCCCTACCTTTGGCTGACCTGACATTGCAGAGGAGCAGATTAAGGGATTGTGGGTTGGTTGGTATGCTGTCCAAATTATTCTGGACAACAGAGTGAACTGAAGAAGGGATAGATACTAGACATCGATCCCTACTTCTTTTGTAACATGTGTTCACTCTGTTTCCGCCATACCTTCCCTGCCCCCACACAACCTCAATCGCTGCCCCTGAATTGTTCCCAGCTCCATTATCTGCAGGTAAAGGCAAGCAATCCAGCTAAAATTCCCGTCTCAGAGTGGGTATACAACATCAAACAGGCAATAAATGAACGTTGCCTGTTCTCCTGTCTAGTCCATTCTCCTGTGATGAGCATCAGATCAACAGGCTGAAAGGAGCTGCATGTATTGTCACTAGTATGGTAGTTCGAATAAGTGCTTGTGGCTGCCCTTTCTCTGCGACAGTTGGAGGGGAGAAGTAGTCTAATTTGTCCTCCGCCGTTCCCGCAGTGTTTCTGCAGGGAGGGAGGGTGGCTTAGGGCCTAAAGTGGCCCGGTTGTTGCTGCCGTTGCTGCCGCTGCTGCCGCTACTCCACCGCATTGTTGGGTGGAGGGCGCTGGGCCTTTTGAGGCCTGGTGGTCTCCTCCTGGCTCCTCCTCCACTGTTCCTGCGGCGTTTCTGCAGGCAGGGAGGGTGGCTTGGGGCCTAAAGAGGCCCAGGTGTTGCTGCCGCCGCCGCCGCTACTCCGCTGCACTCCCTGACATTGGTTCAAAACACGCTGCAGAAATAGTCCAATTTAAGACTGTCCTGGTTCAATGCTAGGGGATTCTGGAAATTTGTTTTCTGAGACATTTAGCCTTCTCTGTCAGAGAACTCTGGTGACACAACAAACTTCAATTCTAAGAATTCCCTAACACTGAGCCAGGGCAGTTAAAGTGGTCTCAAACTGGATTATTTCTGCAATGTAAAAAGGCCAGTTACCTTCCCCAGAGCGTCCCTGGAGTGAAATAATCTAGTTAAAAACTACTTTTCTCCATCCCAACAGTCTTTTATTAAAAACAGAAGTGATTTGGATATTTGAAACATGTTCATATGCACTTTTGGGAATCTATGTATTAATTATCTTGATCCATTATCTTGATCCATTTCAAACCGGCTTCAGGACAGGACATGGAGTGGAGACTGCTATGGTCACTCTGACCGATGACCTCTGCCTGAGTATCAGCAGGGTTAGTGTGACCCTGCTGGTGCTCTTGGATCTCTCAGCAGCTTTTGATACTGTAGATCACTCCATCCTCTTGAGTCGACTGAGGGAGTTGGGGATCGGGGGCGCCGCACTCCTGTGGTTCAGGTCCTTTCTCTCTGGGAGATCTCAAAAGGTGAGGCTCGGGGACAGTTGCTCCTCCAAGATTGAGCTTAATTGTGGCGTCCCTCAGGGCCCCATCCTGTCCCTGATGCTATTTAATGTCTACATGAAGCTGCTGGGTGAGATCATTCGGAGGCATGGAGCTCAGTGTCTTCAGTATGCTGACGACACTCAGATATACCTCTCCATGACCAGATCATCGGTTCAGACTTCAGATGGCGTCTCTCCTCTTAATGACTGCCTTGCAGCGGTAATGGATTGGATGAGGAAAAACAGGCTGAAACTCAATCCAGACAAAACGAAGGTACTAGCTGTTACAGGCCCGAAACCAGGTTCGGGAATACATCTTCCAGTCCTAGATGGAGTCACACTCTCCTCGAAGGACCCTGTTCGCAGTCTGGGGGTGTTCCTTGACTCGTCGCTTCACATGACTAGTCAGGTGAATGCGGCAGTCAGGAGTGCTTGTTATCAGCTTCGGCTGATACACCAGCTGCGCCTCTACCTGGATCAGAGGGACCTGGAAACAGTGGTGCACGCTTTTGTAACCTCAAGTTTGGATTTCTGTAACACGCTCTACATGGGGCTACCCTTGTGCCTAACCCGAAAACTCCAACTAGTTTAAAATATGGCAGCCAGGCTTGTTAGCGGAACACCTAGGAGAGAGCACATCCCACCTGTGCTTAAAGCTCTCCACTGGCTGCCGATTAGTTTCTGGGCACAGTACAAGGTGTTGGTTTTAAACTTTAAAGCCCTACATGGCTTGGGCCCATCTTATCTCAGGGACCGCCTCTCCCCATATGAACCCCCCCCCCCGCATGCTTCGGTCCTCTGGGAGGAATCTGTTGCAGCCCATGAAGACTAGGTTAGTGCAGACCTCCGAGAGGGCCTTTTCTGCTTCTGCTCCCAGGCAATGGAATGGCCTGCCATACAAGATGCGTCTCATTACATCGCTAGACTGTTTCAAAACAGTCTTAAAGACGCATCTCTTCCGGCAGGCCTTCTCTGAAACCGTATAAGCTACCCGGCTCCTAAAATCTTTCAGCCAATTCCCAACTCCTTATCCCCCCCTTCTGTATTTTGTTGCTACCCAAGCTGTGGCGAGCATTGTGGTTTTTATTTGTGTATTATGTTGTGTTGCATTTTTTTATTGTCAGTAATTTAATTTTAAACTTAACTAGTTTAATCCTATTTTAGGGGGGGGGGGGAAGTTGGGAATGAATTCTTGAATTATTTTAATCTGTAATCTGTTTTTTAACCTTGTTGTACCCCGTCTCGATTGTTTTACAGAGGGGCGGGTAAGAAATAAACATCATTATTATTATTATTATTATTATTATTATTATTAATTGCACAAAGGTTTGAATTCTTTGTATTTAGCTCCCATTGACTATAGTTCATTTGCAAATACTTTCCATTCCCTTTATTTTTTTATTTTCTTTTTACATGTATTCATTTTTGAAATGTATTTCTCTTCTGCTAATTGTATTTCAGGGTCAGAAATGTATAGACTTCAGAACACAGACTTATTGTCACCTATGAACTACTGGACAGTGTGAACAGAGTGTGGGCCCTAAAACATTGACCAGCATCTTATCTGATAGATAAGAACTATGCTGTAGACTATTCAGGGTTCCACAGCAGAGATGTTGATTTGGAAAGTGTTCTCTGAGGTAACTTGAGGTAGAAAATTTCCAAACAACATTTCACTGGAGGTAATCTTGAGCGAATGACACTGTCCGCCACTTTAAGCCTTTCCTGACAGATGTTTATCCTGTCCTTTCATGAAACCTCCAGAGAAGGAGATTCTGCAATTTCTTTGGGCAACTCGCTGTGTTGCCCAACTGCTTTTACAAGTAGGAAATTTTTCCTAATATTTCACTTGAGTATCTTCAAATAGAACT